>CM076583.1:852673915-853273915 GCA_034641835.2 Pinus albicaulis
ATTGGCTTTGTCCAATATATCATGAACTTGTTGGCGGATGTGTTGAATGCGCTCGATGAAGCTACTGGCTTTGTCAACTTCAGACTGGACATGAGCTGAATTGGCCTGAGCAGCTGCAAATGGCATGGCTACGTCAATGGGACATAGTGGCTGGAATCCCAAGCCCACCTGAAAGGGGCTATGGCCAATTGAACTGTGGAGAGCCCTATTATAACTATGTTGTACATAGGGGAGGCTCTTGTCCCATGTGCGTGGATGCTTTGAATTGTACATGCGCAGAATGTGTACAATCATTCTGTTGACGACCTCTGTCTGGCCATCTGTTTGGGGATGGAAAGCTGTGGACTTGGTGAGCTTTGTGTCCAACATTGACCAGAGGCTGGACCAAAATGTGCCGAGGAACCTGCTATCTCGATCTGATATGATAGACTGTGGGATCCCAAAGTGCACCCACACTCGTTCAAAGAAGAGTTTAGCAGTGGCTTCTGCTATGATATTCTTCTTACAGGCCGCCATGATGGCCATCTTCGAGAATCTGTCAACGACCACGAAAACACAGTCATTTCCATTCTTAGTAGAAGGTAGGCCCAACATGTAATCCATGGAGATGGATTCCCATGGTCGACTAGGGGTAGGTAGTGGAGTATATAGGCCTTGCTTCTTGATGGTCGGTTTGGCAATGGCACAAGCAGTGCAGGATCTGATGTGCTTCTCGACATCCTTTCAAAGGTTCGGCCAATAGAAATACTTCTATAGTATTGCTACTGTTTTCTCGACCTCGAAATGCCCAGCGACTCGACTGTAGTGTGCTTCCCATATCATCTTGGCACGCTCGCTTGAAGGAACACAAAGGTGTCCCAGGTGACATAAAAGTGCATCTTGGAGGTGAAAATTTGGAACTCGTGTGCCCCCTAAGAGTGCCTTGTAAGTGTGGCCAAATTCTGGGTCACTCTCATAGAGAAGCGGCCAATCAGAAGTCTCGTGCCCACAAGAGTTGAGCACGGTGGTGAGCGCCACGATCGGTGGTCGGCTGAGGCAGTCTGCAACATTATTGGTGCTACCCTTCTTGTACTTGATGTTCAAATGAAACTATTGTAGATATGTGGACCACTTCTGATGGCGATCATTCTGCAACTTCCCTTGTGTCTGTATGAACTGCAGGGGCCGGTGGTCTGTGTGGATGATTGTTTCCTTCCCCAAAATGTAATGCTTCCATTGTCGACAGGCTTGCACAATGGAATACATTTCTTTATCATAGGTGGGATACTTGCAAACTGTCTCAGACAATGTCTCACTATGATATGCCACTGGATGTCCCTGTTGAGTAAGAACTGCCCCAATAGCATAGTCAGAGGCATCTGTCTCGATCTCAAATGGCTGCTGCAAGTCTGGTAAGGTGAGCACTGGGGCAGAACAGAGGCGATTTTTCAATTCTTTGAATGCCTTTTGTTGAGGTTCCGACCAAAAGAATTTTGCTCTCGCTCCTCCTTTGGTGACTTGACTCAAGGGCCAAGTGATATGAGAGAATCCCAACACGAATCTATGGTAGAAATTAGCAAGACCCAGAAAGCTGCGAAGCTCTGTTATAGTAGTCGGGGCTGGCCAATCCCGAATGACTTGGATCTTGGCTGGATCCACATGCACCCCCTTTCATCAATAATGTATCCCAGATATTGAACCTGGGTCATGCCAAACATGCACTTCTCCAAATTGGCACACAACTTGTGTTGCCGCAGTGTTTGGAGGACTTGTCGGATGTGGTGAAGGTGCTCTTCCCAAGTCTTGCTGAAGATCAGAATGTCTTCCAAGTACACCACTACAAATGAGTTGGTGAATGGCCGCAAGATGTCGTCCATCATTCTCATGAAGGTTGCGGGAGCATTCGTCAACCCGAAAGGCATGACTAGCCATTCAAAAAGGCCTTCCTTGGCTTTGAAGGCAGTCTTCCACACATCAGAGGGTTCAATTGGTACCTGGTGATACCCAGAATTCAGGTCAATCTTGCTAAAATATTTTTCACCTTTGAGTTGGTCCAGAAGGTCATCAATCCGTGGGATTGGGTACCTATTCCGGACAGTGATCTTGTTCAGCGCCCGATAGTCAATACATAGTCTCCACGTCCCATCCTTCTTCTGTACCAACACGATCGGGCTCCCACAGGGCGATGAACTTGGTCTGATGTGACCTTTCTGCAACAGCTCCTGAATCTGCCTCTTGATTTCATCATTTTCCAGAACAGAGCGTCGATAGATCGGTCCATTGGGTAGTGACGCACCTGGGGTCAGATCAATCGGGTGCTTGACCTGGCAGTGCAGAGGAACCCCTGTGGGTGAGGTGAAGATGTCCCCGTACTCCTCCACGACCTTATCCATTTGTTGTTGTCGTGCAGAGGGGCCCTGTCTGGAGGTCGTGGCCACAGTCTTCTTCTTGCCCTGGGGGCGGATCATCAGGAAAACAAATTTCCTAGTTTGGGAAATGAGCTTACTGCATTGTTTTGCAGTAACCAAAGAGATAGTCGTAGGAGGTGGTACCTCTGGTATCCTGTACAACTTATTTCCCAAAGTAATAATAACAACACGAGGTCGAGACTCATACATAGCATGACGCTTCCACAAGTATGGTTGTCCTAATAATACATCAGAAACATCAATAGGAGCAACGTCACATAATACCTCATCCGTGAAGGGCTTGATGCCATAGGGAAGGCGGCACTGCTGGCTGACGCGGAGATCTCGTCCTTGGTGAAGCCATCCGATGGTGTATGGATGTGAGTGAGCTGTGGTCGGCAAGCCCAACTACTTCACGGCGTCTGCTGAAATGAGGTTCTTTTGGCTCCCATTGTTGACAATGAACTGTACAGGGGAGCCCTTTACCCACATCTGGGAGTGGAAGAGACGTTCCTCCTCCTCTGGATCTTCCGGTTCCTCCTTCTAGATCTTTGTAGTGGCAACAGTGGCGTTGGGCTCCGCATCAATAATCTGTTTCCCTTTTTCATTCCCCTTTTCAGGTTCTGATTCGGAGTCAGAGCATGCATCTGACTCAGAAGCCCTCATCTCGGCCACTAGCGACTGCTTGGCCCGACACTCACTTGTGTTGTGTGTGGAGCTCTTATGGAACTCACACCACTTTCCCGTGTCCTTCTTTGGCTTTGCGGTGCTGTTCTTTTCTTGTGGCTTCGATGAGTTGTCTTTAGCCGCCATGCCTTGGCTCAGTCCTTTGTTCTGTGGTTTGGAAGCACCTTTCCCTTGCTTTTGATTCGCATATCCAAAGTCTCGCTTCTTCTGCTTGAATTTCTGCTCAATCTTGGCAGCATACCGGTATGCCGTACCAAGCGAGGAGATGTCAAGGAACTCCATTTCCTCCTGAATGTATTTGTGCAGACAGCTGCGATACTTTAGCACCAGATGTTTCTCTGAATCTTTGATACCCAACTTTGTGCGCAGGGTATGGAACAGATTTGTCATCTCATGCACATCTTGATCCCTTTGTTGTCGCAGCGTGGTCCATTGTATGTACTTGTCCTCATAGCTCCCCACGGGATAGTACTATTCCTTGACGGCGTCTCGGAAAGAATTCCAAGTTGGTACGGCCGAGAACAAAGAGGGTTCTATCTGGTCCTTGTTCTCACAGTAGGTTTCCCACCAGTCCTTAACATGGGGGGTAGCTTTGAGAAGTGCAAAAATAATCTTCTCCCGGTCTGAAAAGTCATGAACCGAGAAATATCCTTCTAACAGATTCAACCATCTATCTACGGCATCTGTGTCTATTTGACCCTCAAATATGGGAATGTCAAAATTTACTTGTACCTTAAAAGGAGTCGCGCCTCTAGAGTGGCTGCTGGATGCAGATGCGCCGCCGGTGGGTAGCCGTTGAAGGATCCGAGCAAAGTTATCCATCATCGCGTTCCTTTGTTTTTCGAGGGCCTTCTCGAGCAATATTTTGATAGGATCTCCTGCTCCCTCATCTTTCTTTTCGTCCCCCATAGGCGTCCGTCGAGGTTTGCGAGGCTGATCTTGCAAAGGTTCCACCAGATCGAGCCCTAGCTCCTTATACCCCGACCTCGTTGGGGACATGCAAAGAAGGATCGAGAAAAAGCAGACCGCTCTGATACCACTGATCCGGATTTATGCAGAAACGCAACAGAATAAACACATAACCATAAATACAGAGATGCAGCGGAAATAACACTTCATTTCATTAATATCAAAGAACTGAAATTTGCTTACAGACAGAATGGAAATAAAACTAGCTAGGGCACTGGTAGCTATCTCTGAGAAGAGATGTGGAGGCTACAGGCCTCTGAACTGAGTTACAATGAGGCTCGAGGGCCTATTTATTATTGAGAAACAATGGAGAACCCTAAACATCCCAAAAACCTAACCCTAGGAGATGAAGCGTCAAAACTATGGGCCCCGTTTGGGTAAATTGGTGTTTCAACTTCCCAGGGACGTAACTTTGGCATACTATCTCCGTTTGACGCACATGATACATCATTAGAAAGCTCTATCCGAGGAATACAACTTTTGCCATGAATATCATACGAAATGATATTCGTTAGAGGCGCGATGCCCAAAAAACGTCGTTTAGGGCCTCAAAATGGCTCCGAAAGTTCAGGACCCGAAAAATTGCTAAAAATAGTAAGTTATGCCGAAACTAAAAAACACTAAGAAACCAAAATTCTCATTAATAGCTCATCATCGTCTTCTCCTTACAATCCAAAATGTCCCTCTATTTATAACAATATTTCCTAATCTTTCCTATGGTCCGCAAACCATGGTTTTTGGACACCAGGTCTACCCTTTAACCCATTACAATGCTTTCAGGGCTTTTTCCCACCCAAAAAACCATGAGATATACTAATTATATTAAAAAATATACAAAATCGGACCAGTTCTGCAGCTCGCAGGAGACCCTGTTCCAACAGTCCCCCAACACAATCTTGTGACTCGTCTTGAGTCACTGTGGTGGTGTAGTCTCTATCTACACACGTAACGTATTGATGGCTACGAGCAGCGGAGGTAATACTTCTTGACTTTGGGTAGCAACACTCTATGCGATGTCTACAAGCTCCTGGGAAGTCGGTCCTTCAGTCATCGTAGTAACCTAGTCCAATATCTGGTGGAGCCGCACAATTGCGTCATGAGCCCCCTATGAGATCTGGAAGGTGGCGTCGCCCCATGGCTTCAAGCGCTTTGTAATGGAATGCTTTGCTTGTCAGAGATCTATAATCATGTCTCAGAGTGCATTGCTATTTTTCAGGAGTGCTAGACGCTGTGCAGGGACTAGGGAGGGCAGGGTAGCGTCGACCTGATCAAAGGCGGCTTCCATCTGGCATAAGTCCTACTTGATATTCTAAAGAAATGGGTTGAAACAGATTGCTGTCCAGAGCTGCATGGCTACCTCAAGCAACTGAGTACCCAGAGTAAGCTGTCCCGTAATGACGTCCGTAGCTTCGGTTCGGAGTCAGGGTCAAAGTCTCACCCGAAGTAGTATGGGTGGGTGCTGGAACTAGGTTTCCACACCCTGAGAAAGGGTAGGTAAGGCAAGTAGAGCTACGTCTAGCCCTGTGATGCCCAGATCGCCTTTTTCTGAGTAGGATCTATAGGTCTCTTTTCACATCGACATGCACAAGGTCAACTATACTACAATGTTTGATAATTATATACTTCTATGATAGTAGCACAGTTTTGCATAAAATAGAATAGAATATATCCAGATCCAGTAAACACAATTACACAAAACTTTCACAGCTGAATACAGAATACGCATAATACAACAATTACCAATGACTCGTATAAACAGTACACATAGATTCAGTTCTCAAACAACCTTTCTTATTCATCAATTCATCAATTCCCTCTTACAATACCCATCCCAACTTGTGCACACAGCAGCAGGAGTCCTTTCCCAAAAAACCCAAACAGATCTACTAAACCACAATTTGCATTAATAGCTCATCATCGTCTTCTCTAACTACAATCCAAAATTTCCCTCTATTTATAACAATATTTCCTAACCTTTCCTATGGTCTGCAAACCATGGTTTTCGGACCCCAAGTTTACCCTTTACCTTATTACAATGCCTTTGGGGCTTTGACCCACCCAAAAACCCCTGCGCTAGACTAAATATAATAAAAAATATGCAAAATCGGACCAATTTCGCAGCTTGCCAGAAACCCTGTTCCAATAGTCCCCAACACATTCTTTTGACTCGTCCCAAGTCAATGTGGCTGTGGGTTCGCCAATCGCCCCTAGAGCTGTTTGATGACTAGTGTGCGTATCTCGTTTGTGCGTCAGCGTCCTATCCCTGGTGGGCCAATATTTCCTGAGCCAATTATTCCGGCCATATAGTCATTTAGCCCTGTATTAATTGAGCTGACTACCATTGACATATCTTAGTAACATGTCACCGCGCAGGGTAGCTAACCGAACTGCTCCACCATCTATGATTTCCTTAACAGTGTAGAGACCAAGCCAGTGTTGTCGGAATTTCCTTGGGTGTTTCGCAAATTGGCTATTGTATAAGAGGACTTGTTCGCCTTGTATGAATGTCTTTTTGCAAATATGTCGATCATGCCAAGCTTTATCACGAACCTTTTGAACATACCGTTGAAAGTTAGCAATGAACCGATCTTCCTCCAATGCCAAAAGCTACGCAAGGCGTTCGTTCATTATATCAGGTTCTGCGATATTTGTAATTGTTGCGATACGTAGGCTAGGAACAATGTATTCAATGCAGTAATTCTTTAGAGTTTTTTCAAAAAGGAACCATTTTAGATAAGCTATGGATAGAAGGATAGAACTAATGGGTCCTATGGAAGTAGATCCCATAGTGGGAACAAGTGAGTTAGAGACAGCACGATGAGAGATGGAAAAATCTTGGATACTATGGATAGGAGAGGTGATTTTATTCTAGTGCTATTTCTAACAAGTATCATAGTAATCATCGTTATCTTCCTTATAGAAGGTTTGACAGGGTATATTTTCATGGATGAGTTCAAGAAATAAAGGCAACCTACATTTGATGGGGATAGAAAAAACACAGGATGCAGAAGCATGGTTGCTTTGAATGAATAAGCTGTTCAGGTTACATGATTAATCGGAGAACATGAAGGCCTAGATAGCTACGTTTAGTCTTAAAGTTAAAGAAGATATCTGGTGGGAAGATGTAAATAACATTAGAGATAATTATGGGGAGGAGTTGACTTGCAGTGAATTTGAGATACTATTGAGGAAGAAGTGTCTATTGGAGAGATACTATGATGATAGGGAAAATGTGTTTTATGAGCTAAAGATGGGCTCTATGACTGATGAGGAGTTACCTAATAGATTTTAAGAGTTGTTGAGATATGAGCCTTACCTCAAGGAGGATAAATCCAAGATTTATTAGTGGGTTTCCAGTAGCATTGAAAGACAGGATTGAGTTTGATGAGCCTAAATAAATGGAGGAGGCCATATAGAAGCTAAAGCACTATTATGAGATGCAATAAAAGAGCATATTAGAGACTAAGAAGGATTGGAAAGGCAATGATAAAAATAAATGAAAATGGGATAATAAGTAGGCAAGGCCCAGGGACACAAGTAACCAAGAGAATGCAACAATGCAAAAGAAGTTCAATGCATGTCACAAAGGGCGGGGATTTTATTCTGAGGAGAATAAAAAGGGTGCATGCTAGAAGCCTATACAATGTTGGACTTGTGGCAATGATCACCGCAAGAGGTATTTTCCACAACATTAGGGTGGTAGAACACAGATCTATAGTGCTCAGGAAGTGCATAAAGTTGGTCATGTTGTGCCGAGCGTTCCTTGGATTTATGAAGTGTTGGATAATAGGTAGGAATATCACTAGGTGTCTATTATTGAGATGGATGATAAGCTTTGTGATCATTTTGTTTCTATTTTTATTGACCCTAGATCTAATTATAGGTATGTTAATCCTAACTTCATGGATAAGTGTGGTTTGAATAAAAAAATGAATGAAAAATATTGGTTAGTATAATTGGATACAAGTACAAATAAGCGAGTTCATCATTGGGTAAGAGCTTGGTTATTTGAACAAAATAGTATGTCTATATCATGACATTTGAATGTATTGTATTTGGGTTCGTATTACATGCTTTTGGGTATGGACTAGTTTTATCTTCATAGGATAAAAGTGGATTGTTATGAAAAATCTATTGAGTGCTTGGATAACAATGGAGTACAAAGATTAGTGCAGGGTAAGAAGAAGATAAACATTAGTTAGAATCGTAAAAAATATGCAGGCGAAGCGTAGTCGTAGAAAATGGTGTGTATTATTTGCAGTGCATATTTCTAGTGACAAAGGTAAGGAATTGAGGATGAAAATGTCTTGAGAAGGTACTCGGTTTTACAAAAAATTTAGGATGTATTTCCTGTAGAGGTTTAAGAGTTTCCACCTCACATGGAAGTGGATATTTCTATTGATTTGTTACTAGAGCCAGCACTAGCATCAAAGAAACCATACAAAATGAGCACTCCAGAGTCAGTAGAACTAAAGTTGAAGTTGAAGGAAATTCTTGACAAGGGGTGATTTAGGCTAAGTGTATCACCGTAGGGTGAATTGGAATTTTCTTGAAGAAGAACGATGGTACCCTCAGGTTATGCATGGATTACAGATAATTGAACAAGATGAAAATGAAGAACATGTCTCCATTGTTAAGGATTGATGACTTGTTCGATCAGTTGAAGGGAGAAGCAGTATTCTGAAATATTTATCTGAGATTAGGATATCATCAGGTACACATTAAATAATATGACATCCACAAGACAACTTTCTAAATGAGGTACAAACATTATGAATTTGTTGTAGTTACTTTTGGTTTGACTAATAATCTAGCCAATTTTATGTGCTTGACGAAATCTGTATTGCATCCTTATATGGACACTTTTTTTTATTGTATTCATTGATGATATATTGGTATACTCTAAGAACTAGGAAGAACATTCCAAACATTTAGTAGAAACATTGAGATTTATAAGAGAGCATCAGTTGTATGATACACTTAGAAAATTTAGTTTCTTTCAGGCATAGATACATTCAATGGATAGAGGAATGTGCAGCAAGTTTTGAGCAGTTGAAACACTTGTTGAAAAATGATCTAGTGCTAAAGATTGTAGATCTAGAAAAATAATTTGTGATTTGTACATATTCCTGCAAGAGAGGAATTGGTGGATTCCGTATTCAGGAAGGATAGCTAGTATGCTATGAGTCACGGAAAATGAATGAGCACGATCATAATTATCTAACACATGATCTCGAGTTGGAAAAAATCATCCATGCATTGAATATGTGGAGGCATGATCTTCTTGGAGGGAGGTTTGTACTAATGAGAAATCATATTGGATTGAGGTATATATTTGAGAAACTACATTTTAATGCTAGGCAAGCTAGATGGTTGTCCACAATAAGTGAATTCAACTTTGAGATAAAATACATTAATGATAAAAATAACAGGGTTGAAAATTATCTTAGAAGATGGGTACAGGTAAACCACATAGCAGCTATGCATTCTAATGTGATAGATTTACAGGCTCATATATTACAATTAGGTCAACAATATAACTGGTACATGGAACTCAAGAACATGTTACAACAGAGTATAGGTAAAGGTACAGGTGCATAGTATGTGGATTATCATCTCACAACAAATGGCTTCATCAGATTTAGGGACAGCATATATGTGCCATGCAACAATGATCTCAAGAAGAATATCCTATGTGAAGTGGTAGAGTTTATGTTGGGATTATTCAATTGTAGTTAGGTAAAGGCTAAGTATAAGAATCCGGGTGGGTTACTACAACCTATCTTGATTGCAGAGTGGAAATGTGAGGTCATTTACATGGACTTCATCACAGGTTTGGTGAGGACATCTACACGACATGATTCGATTATGGTTGTGGTTGAAAGGGTGAAAAAGGTAGTGCACTTCATTCGAATGAAGTCTACTTATTCAACCAATGATTTAACACAGGTATTCATCAAAGATATAGTTAGGTTGCATGGTGTTCCAAAGAATATTGTGTCATACATGGATGCTAATTTTACTTCTAGGCTATGGAAAGAGTTATTTGTAGGTTTGGGTACAAAGCTGGCCTTCAACATTTCTTATCATCTGGAGAACGATGGACAGAAAAAGAGGGCAAACATGATATTAGAGGACATTTTGAGGATGTATGTGATGAATCAACAGCGAAAGTGGGAAGAGTATCTTTCACTGGTAGAGCTTCCTTACAACAATGGGCATCAAGTGTCACTAAGGATGAATCCATTTGAGGCACCCTATGGGAGGAATTGTAATAATCCTATAAGTTGGAGTGGCCCAGTCAACAGGGTATTGATAGGATCAGATATGTTGGCAGATATGGAATAGGAAATTAAGGTAATCAAGAAGAATATAAAGGTAACACATGATAGACATGAAAGATAGGCAGATTAGAACATGTTTTTTAAGGAGTTTCAAGTTTGGGAACAAGTGTACTTGCACATCATGCCCAAGAAGAGATCCTTGAGGATTGGATCATGTGCCAAGATAGAACCTTTATTTTTTGGACCTTTTGATATTATTGAAAGGATTGGAACAGTATCCTATCGACTTGAACTTCCTCTAACAATGATATTCCATGATATTTTCCATGTGTCATTTCTTAAAAAGTATGTGAAATATTCTGTTAATATGATTTACTAGTTTATATTACAGGTGTAGTCAAAAGGATACATGCAGCAAGAAATTCAATGCATTTTGAAGAGAAATATTCTCATGCTCCAAAACTGAGCAATCGAGTAGGTTAAAGTGCAGTGGAAAGCACTTTGGGCCTGATGAAGCTACATGGCAGATGGCAGATCAGATGTGGGCTATGTATCCTTCTCTATTCATTTGTTGAGTGAATTTTTTGGTTTATGTACATATGTGTATGGATGTAAGTAAAACCATTGGCTATGTTATAAAAATACAAAAAGAAATATGGGTGTCATGTAATTATGGTTTTCATGTTGTTATGTTGTCATGATGATTTTCTTCTCAACAGGTTGATCATTGTAAATACTGCAATGAGATAAGTTATAAAGCTCCATGAGCAGTATGTTTTTATTTCAATAGTGTTATTGGTTATATGTGTCATTGGGCAACGAGGATGGTGTTCTCCCAAGGGTGAGGGTTCTGTAACAACCCTCGTAAAAATTCCATATGATAAAAGTTAATAAAGGAAAAATAATAACCACGACTATGGGACACATATTCCAAGTTGAATGTTGGAAAAAACATCCTAGTGTGGATTTTCATATGGTTCATTATGGATATGGAAATTGGTAAATGAAATGACAAAATATTTCGAAAGAAAAGTGGCATTTAGTGGCATTTATTTATGAAAATAATGTAAAATAGGAGAAAAGGGAGGTGAAAGGTCATAGGGTGCTTCTGAGAAGGAAAATGAAGGAAAATAATGGAAAATTGAAGAAATTAGAAGCCTTGTTAATAAAAGGGCTTATGAGGATTAGTTCACAGACTTTTGTCATTTTAGTTTTGAAGCTATTATTATATTCTCTCTCTCTTAGACTCTTAGACACTTAGATTTTTCTTTGATCACTCTTGGAGTAGTGTGGCATATTTGGGATTTGGAGAAATAATACAAAGGAAAATAAGGAAAGTGAAATAGGAAATTGAGATCAAAACCTACAATGCGTTTTTCTTGCAGGTATTGAGTTCCATGTATGATTTCCTCCCTAGTTTTGGGCATGCTAGGAATATGCATGTGGTTATCAGTTTATGATCTGTCATTTGCATGGAAGATTTCCTGGATTGACAATGATTTTTATAACACTTTCTATTTCCTCGATAAGCATTATGTTGTCGGTTATATATATATACTCACTATTTTTTGGCATGCATGGAATATGCATGTGGTTATTGGTTTATGATCTGTCATTTACACGGAAGATTTCCTGGATTGACAATGGTTTTTACAATACTTTCTATTTCCTCGATAGGAATTATGTTGTGGGTTATATATATATATATATATATATAGTTATTTTTTTTTTCTGATTTGTTTTCTTGTGCCTTTGGTTGTGGGAAGCCTTGGTTGGATTAATATTCCTAGAAGCCTTAGTTATCCCTTGTTGGGTTTAGTTAATAGTCCTGGAATCATTGGTTGGAAAAATTGTCTCGAAGCCCAACGACAGTTATAGGTTGCGTTAATAGTCCGGGAAGCCCTAGTTGGAACAAACACTCCAGAGCCTTGGATAGGTTGGGTAGAGAGAAATCTGGCGATGGTTAGTGATGCCCGACCGTGAGGTGGAATCACTGGTTGAGGTTTGAGGTGGTTTGGACTCTGGAATTCGTGGTTTGGTTTTGATTGATTTTTTTTTATGATATCCCATATTCATAATTGGAATATGGCACGATGGTGACTAGTTGAAAGAAATATCTGGTTCAACTTAGTCTATGGTATGGTGGTTCATGGAAGTCCCATACTTGGTCGTCCTATGGAATCATCAATAAGAGATCTTTCTCCTTGGTATTTTAAGGGTAAATATACTTGTTTATATGTGTCTTATATGACTATTATATCGTTGATATTTCTGATGGTTATGAGTGAGTTTTATGATAGTGGTAATGTATGGTTCTCATTATGTTTTCAACAATCCTTGAATGTACAATGAATATATGGCATAATATATGGTAGTGTAGTTATTTTTCTGAGGCATCAATGCTTCTTAGCTATTTCATATAACTGTGAGACCCATATGCTTATATTTGATGTTTAAACATGTAGAATGCATATTTGTGACATGTTTGATGAAATGCCTATCATGGCTAGTAGGGGCGAGTCATGTCCTTTTTAAAGTATTTTCCTTTGTATAATATTTGTGATGATACTTTTCATTTCTAGAAGTTTCATGGAGTTCTGGGCAGTTTCTTGAGTCTTGGCCCAGAAAAAGTGGCACAAAATTCGAGGTCACTAGCATAGAACTACCTGGAAAATTCCCTAGTTGAAGGCATGCCTTGATATGGGAGAGACTGGAGGATCACAGTTGCATGCTTTCCCATGAAATGGGATAAATTGAGGCTTTAATGCAATAAAAATTTAGGTTGTCTTAGGGGCTAGTCACGTGGAAGGGTTGGATGGCTCCTTGGGGTTTTGTTTCATGTGTATAAGGTGATCTTGGTTGTGTTCCATCATTTCCACTTCCTTAATTGATACATAGGGAGTTGAATCATATCATAGTAACTATCCATCACATGTTTACCTCGGTTGGATAAGTACTTAGGTATATGTGGGAGGAGGGTGTTACACAAACCTACAAACCATTATCTTTGAAACCTGGAAGTGCACTTGGAATCTATGTCTGACACAATATTCCTAGGAATATCATGTAATTTCATTATCTCCTTGATGATGACCTGAGCTACCTCACTAGTTGAATCAGTAGACTTTACTGGAACGAAGTAAGCTACTTTGGTCAACCTATCAACCAAAACCATGATGGAATCATGCTATATAGATGTCCTTAGAGAACCTGTCATTAAATCCCTGGAAATGACCTCCCATTTCCATTGTGGAATTAGAATTGGCTACAATAAATCACCTAGATGATTACACTTTCTGTTTACTTATTGATATCCCAAACATGTCACAACATACGCAACCACCTATTTCTTCAAGTTCGGCCAATGACAGAAATTATTAACCACTGTGAATGTATTTTGATATCCCAGATGACCTAAATATGGCTTGAGATGAAATTACTTCAATATAAGCTTCTTGAGCTCATTATTTTCTAACACAAATATTTTCGTTAAACATGACCAAACCATTTGTCGTGAGATTATAATCCACATCCTAATTACCTGTACCATGTTATAACCTATACTTAAGTGTTGGTACCTATCATCATACTCACGTTCCTGCAATATCCAATCCTATAAATTTGTCCCATATGAAGTCATAGCTACTATGTGATTTACTTGTGGTCTTCCGCTAACAACATCTACAACCCTATATTCTTTACCTTTAATGTACTTGATCTCAAATTCAAACTCACTGAGTGTATGCAACCATCTAGCTTCCATGGCATTCAGATTGGGTTGGTCAAATAGATACCTTAGCCCAATTCAAGGAAAATATCCTTCCAAGAAGATAGTTTCTCCACATATTCAATGCATGAATGATATATACCAACTCGATATCACGAGTCACATAGTTTTCCTTGTGCTCATTCAACTTCCTTGACTCATAACATACCACTTATCCTTCCTGCATGCGGAATCCACCAAGTCTTATCTTGCAAGCATATGTATGTACCACAAAATATTTATATTGGTTTCCAATATTTAGGACCATATAATTTGTAAGAAAATTCTTCAACTGCTTAAAACTAGCTACACACTCTATCCATTCTAATTTCTTCCATTTTCACTACAAAGATGTAATAGGATAGGAAATATATGAGAAGTTCTTAATGAACATTCTATAGTAACCTGCTAATTCCATAAATGATCTAACCTCATCCACATTCCTAGGTGTTTCCTACTCCATGATAGCTGTGATATTTCTCGGGTCCACTGTTATTCCTTCCTTGGAAATAACATGTCCCAAGTAATTAATTTTTTACTGGAAAAAAAAATTTGCTTACTAATTTTGACATACAATTGATTCCCTCGCATTGATTTTAACACTTCTGCCAAGAGTTATGCATGATATTCCTCATTCTTAGAATATATCAATATTTCATCTAATGAATACTATCGTAAAATTGTGAAAATAGTACACGACACACTATTCATCAAGCACATGAAAGTAGCTGGAGCCTTAGTCAAACCAAAAGGAACAAAAAAAAACTCATAATTCCTACACCAAGTATCGATTGTGGGTTTTTATATGTACTTTTCTTTAATACACACATGATTATATCTCAATCTCATATCAATATTCAATGACATTGTGACTCCCTTCGACTGATCAAACAAGTCATCAGTCCTTGGAAATGAATACTTGTTCTTGATCGTCACCTTGTTCAACTGCCTACAGTAAATACACAACTGAGAGTGCCATATTTCTTCTTCACAAACAACACTGGTGCACTCCAATAGGATCCACTTGGCCTTATGTACCCCTAGTCAAGTGTTTCCTTAAGTTTCAATTTCAATTCCACCAACTCTGTAGTGCTAATCCTGTAAGGTGCCTTCGGTGCTAGTGTTGCACGTGGCATCTACTCAATAGAGAATTCCACTTCCCTAATAGGTGGTAACTCTAAAATATTTGCAAGAAATACATATTGAAACTACTGTAAAATAGGATATATCTTCAAGAATTCAACATCCTCAACATCATTCCCTTTTCTCATTGGAAATATGAACTTCAAACAATACACACCCTTTCCTTATCCACCAGGTCAGGAATAATATAACTACAGTTAGATCCAATGTTTATCAAAATAGAAATAACTTGATCACAAATATTTTTATGAACCCAACTCACAAAATAGAAGAAAAGATAGATCAATGAATTAGAAATAAGCCTCTTTGAGGGGGTAACCTCCTTTACATTACATAAATGAGAAATTATTGGATTACTCAAATGAAAAATCATTTTTATATATAGGAGTCCATTGGGTCATAATATAATCATAGCTGACCTAACAATAATAATGTAAGGGCACAACCATGACAATAGTGGGATATTATGGGGCACAATAATAACAATATGGGGGCTAGAGGGGTACAACAATAGTAGTAAGGGGGCTACACTAACAACAATAAGGGAATACACTAGTAATATAGGGCCTTACCATGCCCCTCTCCTTCAAAAAAGTGTTGTCCTCAATGCTTGAGTATTTATGGATGCTTTTGTATAAAATTCTCATCCTCCCATGTGGAATCCTTAGTGGGTAAGTTCTTTCACTTGACGACATACTCTAAAATTGATCAATTTTGTAGTTGTCGAATTCTTGTTTCTATGACTGTTTTAGGTTGGAATATGATTTTTCCTTCCTCATCAGGTTATGGAAATATTGTTTGAACCATATTTTTGTCACCTATAACCTTCTTTAATCATGAAACATGGAAAACTAGGTGCACTCGAGAAGATGTAGGAAGCTCCAATTTGTATGCCATAGTACCAATATTTTGCAACACCTTGTAAAGACCATAATAATTTGGCGATAATTTATTATCCTTCTTAGCTTGCTTGAGGGAAATTTGTTTGTAGCTGTAAAAATACCTAGTCGCCTACATCAAAACTTCTCTTGGTGCGATGTTTATCTCCATTTTGTTTCATTTGATTCTGTGCCAAATTTAGGTTATCTGTTAAGAGTTGGAGAACTTGTTGATTCTCAATGCGATCTTCCACTGCTTGAACCTTACAATTTTATATTAAATATGATGTGACAGACGGTGGATGATATCCATAAAGTTCCAAAAAAATGGGTCATTTTTGTTGCAATGTGGAAGGAAGTGTTTTACTACCATTGATCCAGAGGTAACCAATTTACCCATTGTGTTTGTTTATCAAATACAAACAAAAATATATATCATTCAAAACATTTTTTCACTATCTCAATTTTCCCATCGGATTGAGGATGATCAGATGAGCTATGAGCTAATTGAGTACCCAAACAAGAAAATAATTTTGTTCAAAAATTTCTAGTGAAAATGGGATGTCTATCGCTTACAATAATCTTTGGGTTTCCATGTAGCTTTTGAATTGTTTCCATAAATGCAGTAGCAACCATACTCACTTTAAATGGATGAGATAATGCACAAAGATGTGCATACTTAGTAAGTCTGTCAAATACCACCATGATGACACTATTTCCTTTGGGCTTAGGTAAAATTGTGATAAAATCGATTGAAACCTCCTCCCAATGTTGACTTGGAATGGGTCAAGGCTCTAGCAGACCCGAAGTTCTACCTTAACATCCTCTTGAGATACAATATGAACCAGATATTCCACCTCTTGTACTCCAAAGGTTTTTGCATATAATTGCTTCTCCTCCAATATTTTGAGCACCCTATCACAATGTTGAACACGATCATTCCAAGACATGTTGTAGATTAGTATATCATCAAAAAATACTAACTCAAATTTTCCGAGCAAGGGTTTGAAAATGGAATTCATCAACCCTTGAAATGTAGAAGGTTCATTGGTAAGGAGAAAAGGCATGACCAAAAATTCATAATTACCCTCATGAGTTCAAAATGTTGTATTCATAATTTCTTCAGTATTCATTCTAATTTTATGATATCCTGAATGGATATCCAAATTGGTGAAATCGATTGCTCCATGTAATTCATCCAATAATTCATCAATCACAGGAATGGGAAATTTATCTTTAATAGTGAGCTTATTGAGCTCCCTATAATCCAAAAACATGCGTCATGATCCATCATTCTTATGCACCAATACTACTAGAGTAGAGAAAGAAATTTTACTAGGTTGAATTATACCAGTCTCTAGCATTTCTGGAATCATATGTTCAATTTTGATCTTCTAGACATAAGGATATATGTAAGGCTTCATGTTTGGAGGATCACTTTATAGAATAAAATTAATAGAATTATTATGATCATGAATAGTTAGGAGTCCTTTGGGAGTTTCAAACACCTTGGAATGATTGTCCAAGACTTTTTGAAGATCTGGAGAAATAGATGATTTTGATGTTGGAACTTTTAGTGAGAATAATTATTCAATTATTTCTTGTTGTTATTTCTTCAGAAGATTTTTCATGAAATTATAGCTTATTATATTTCTCATCTTCCCTGTGATACCCCATAATTCAACTTCCTTTCCTTCTGAAAAAAAATCAAGAAAATTTCTTGAAAATTAAAAGCTACTGTCATTAAATATTGTAACCATTGCACTCCTAGTACAACATCAGCGCCACCCATTGGAATGGAAAGCATTGGAATATTCGATATATATTCCCCCATGGTTAGCTTTATATTATGGAACTTTCCAAATAAATTTATAGTTCCTCCATTTTCCACCATCACTTGACACTCTAGCGCTAGGTATAGGAAGGAATTAAATTCCTTGGTTACCTTACAATGAATAAAATTATGGGTACTACCTGAATCAATAAGAACTATTTAATTTTTATTCTTGATATGTCCTTATATCTTGAGTGTTTGAGGAGTGGTAATTCCTTCCAATGCATTACAGGATATGGTCGGATTCGTTTTTTCTTCCTCTAGGGTTGGTTCCTGGTGTATATCCTCTTCTTTTGAATTTTCTTGTTCCTTTTCTTCCTCCTCTTCATAATAAATATAAAATAATTTCTTTTCAACACACTTATGACCTTTGGTGTGTTTGATATCACAAATATAGAAAATTCCTTTTTCTCCTTTTTCTTCTAATTTTTGTGGTGTCAACCTTGTAAGTTCTGGAAGTCTAGGAGTAGCAACACTTCCATATTTATAGTTGTGAGTGGTAGGCTTCCTTATCAGCATAATTTTTCTTTCATTTTTTCTTGCCAACCTGAATTCCTTCTCCAATTTATCAGGTTCCCAAAGGTGAACCTCATGTTGGATGTTATCCTTTAGAGTCCCTATGAAGACATCAATCATATATTCCTCTGGAATATTATTTACTCGTATATTCAATTTTTGGAAATTCACAATGTGCTCCATCATTGAACCCTTTTTTTTGAGATTTATCAATTGGCTAAAGAAGGTTTTTCTCTTTGTATCCTCATAATGTGCTATCATTTCCTCTGTAAAAATTGACAAAGTGGCTAGTGGTTTACGAGAACATGAAATCTATTGATACCATACAAATTGATTTTTTTCTAAATATAAAGTTGCAATGCATAAATTTTGTGTGTTTTGTGTCCTATGGAGCTCAAAGTATTGCTCCATTTGTAGTATCCAAGTTATCGAATCATTTCCATAAAACTTCCTCATATATTTCTTTGGAATAAGGTGGGTCTTAAATCCAACATTAGAGTTTATGAAATCATGACTAAAATTTATTTTTTTCTTATCATGAGTTTCCTCTACTACCTTTTCTCTATTAGGAAAATTTTAGTGTAGCAACTTTTCCAAACCTTCCTTCAAACCTTCCATGTATTTCTTCAAATCTTCCATGTTGCCTTCTATACCATTGATATTAGCTTCCATGCCATCCATATTAGATTCCATGCCATCCATCTTAGCTTCCATGCCATTCTTCAAACCATCCATATTAGCTTCCATGAATTTCTTCAAACCATCCATATTAGCTTCCATACCTTTCTTCAAACCATCCATATTAGCTTATATTTCATTTTTTGTTACTCTTTGCGAGAGTGAAATTTATTACACTTGGTCTTGTAATTTTTATATATCATGTTGCACTTCTTCCTCTTTATGAGTAATAATAGAGGCTTCTGAGGGCTTAATGGGTGTTGAATTATTTTTAGGGGGCATTTTAGAACCCAATACTAATATCTATGTTTCAATATGCCCTTGGAATCACTTCAAACTGATTTTTCAAGGAAGACTAATGCAATTTTTTAAACAAATACACACCATTTTATTGTTTTTAAGGATCTCGATATTGAAATTGATGTAGCTACGTAATTTCATATCCCCAATATTTTATCTTCGTTCCTTTAATAGCACTTTGAAAATTCTTTCTAATGGCATATGTCTACCTTGATTTGGATTCTTCAAGGAAATGTTATTCCCAATATCCCATAATGACCTAATTATGGACTGGTTCAGTAGAGTGAACTTCTATGGCATGCCACGCGTCACTGTTTCCTCCTTTGGCTCTGAAATCGATAAACAAGAAAATAAATTCCATGTAATTTCTGCCAAATTTTACAAAATTCCAATCTGATGCACACAAAGAGAGTTCTGATGATTTTTCCAAGGTCACCTCTTTCAGATGAAATTTAGGAGCCTGCAACAAACTGGACTTGCACAGATCATATCTCTAAAAATATTTTGAGCCAAGATCTGAAATGTTTCCATGAAGTTCTATGGGATTGCAGCACAAATGGTTTTTTTTATATCTTACGAAACTTTGTAGAAGGAACGTTATAGTAAAAAGGCCACGATGACATGTTTGAAGCGACGAACCCTAGAATCCAACCATTTGATACCAAATGTTATGAACCCAACTCACACTGTAGAATAAAAGAGAGAGAAATTCCTTAAAAATAAACCTCTTTGAGGGGAGAACCTCCTATACATTACATAAATGAATAATTATTGGATGATTCAAATGAAAAAACATCCTTTCTATATATAGCAGTCTGTGGGGTCACAATATAATCCTAGCTGACGTAACAATAATAATGTAATGGAACACCAATAACAATAGTGGGTTATTATGGTGCACAATAATAACAATATGGGGACTATAGGGGTATTAAAATAGCAATAAGGGGGCTACACTAACGACAATAAGAGACTGCACTAGTAATATAGAGTACTAACAAATCTTACCTTCCATCTCGATAATGGACACCAAATGATCAACCTACCTATTATCCAATGTTGCATAAATTTGACGAATACTTTATCCAATATCCCCAACTTTTTGTGCCTCCTTAGCACTATAAATATGCGGTTTTCCATCCTAATACTGTGGAAAATATCTCCTGTGATGAGCCTTGCCATAATTCCAAGACTACAATGACTTCCTCCCATCACCCTTGTTCTATTCCTCAGACTGAAATCCCTATCTTGTGTCAACTGCATTGAGCCTCTTGTACAGTGCTACATTCTCCTTGTCATATGTATTGTGAGGATTTCCTCTCTTATTATACCACTTTCATTCATTTTTTCTCAGAAAAATTCTTTAGATTTCTTATGTCTTCCTCCATGACCTAAGCTCATCAAATTCAATCCATTCTGTGAATAATACCAACAACCCTCTAATGAATCTATAACAACCTCTTCCCAAATCTACCCAAGTAACTAGCCAACCGAGGTAAACATGTCATGAGAGGTCACTAATATGAGATTCAACCTACTATATGACATTGAAGATGTGGGATGGATGAAACTTGACAATCACACCTTACCCAACATTAAGAACATCCCCAGAAGGTAACGCAACCTTCCATACCCCTGATCCTTGAGGGAGACTGAATTTTTGACCAATTTCAGCCTTAGCCATTGTTTTGTAGGTAAATCCCCACTACGGATAGAGGTGATCACTCTAGTCCTAGGGTGGGTCTAGCAGCAAGAGGAAAAGCCAATGTGTTTGTTCCTAGTTAACGAATGAAATAGGTTGGGAAAAATTATCCTACCTATAGTCCAACACAATTATCGCAGCTATAATGGTGGTTTCCTTATCTCTGCCCCAACACATCGTGGTCCTTTAGTAATGGTGCTCGGGTGCCTGCACAAAGATCAAAGGAAAAAAGTAGCATATAAGACAATAACTGCTTTCATAACTAGCTAATCAGTCAAAGAAGATGAAACGTATTGCATAAGATAAACCACATCAACACAAGACGGGAACCAAACATCAGTAATGTATATATTAATATAAATAAATAGATTACAATCGGAGCCTTGACATCGCAGCCTCCTTTAGCGGGTTTAGTCGAAGCACGCCTGAAGGTTTGTCAGGAAATTTTGATGTGGTGAGGACACAAGCCTAAGCTCTCTCTTGACAAGGGTCTCTTTCTATACTCTATCTCACACCAGCTATATCAGACTGTTTCAACAAAATGTGCAGCAATTCCTATTCAGCTAGCTGCATCAATGTGAGAGAGGTTTATTTATAGAGGGAGAGGAGGAGGTTGGGATCCATCAAATTATGGAAGGGAGGCCTTATCCTTTGTGAGGTTCCCCAAAAAGGTGGAAAAAAGTAGCCAAAGGAAGGTGCTCAACGTTATCTAGTCAAACAACCCAAGCTGACTCACCCATGAAGTAGTTAGCATGGAAAATTCACCTCTATATTTAAAAAACAGTCCAAAAATAGCTCAGTGCGGGAAGCTCACTGGGACAGAGTGCCAATGGGCGCGAGGCTTAGTGTTAATTTCCTTTATCGGTGCAAGGCCATAACTGCCTGCCAGAGCCAACCCAAAAGAATGTGTTTTTGTTGGCCTGTTCCAGGAATTGTTAATAGAGAAAGTGTTCTCCTCAAGGAAAGGGACACAATGAAACTTTTGCAAGGAATGACACTTCATATAAGTCACAGAAATGGTCCTCCAATGTGCGAGATGGGGATTGCAGGGACGGTGAAAAAATGATGTGTAACAGATGCCCCCTAAAGCATGAGGTCTGAGAGAGAGAGGGATGAGGGAGATGCTTTACAAGTACACGTTCGAACCAAACACCGCTGTTGGTATACCCGCAAATAAAAATACAACTGATATCTCTGATACATGAACATGTGGCATGGGCACAACCATCCAATCAAAAGAGTCATGTATATAGTCATGATAAACCAAAATATCCCGTAGCCTGGATATTATAAGAAAAAACCCAGGGTTTTGCGCTCCATATTGACACGAACAAGTACAAATTCAAGCATGCAAATATGTGAGCTGAAATCAAACATGTAATAAAGTCATCTGATTATCAGCTAATGATGCAAGATGTTAAGAGGTACGAGAGAAACCACCAATAATGAAAATGGATCTCAAGGTACAACAGGTACAATCCATGGAATATGAACAATGATCTGGCATCGAACACTGACAGAATCACTCAATCGAAGGCCAATGATGTGGACCTGTCGTCGAATGTGAAGAGCCTGCCATTGAGGCATGTAGGCTCCAGGGTATCGGAAGGGAGTCTCTAGATCAACTTCCTGGATAATGAGTTGAATTCAACAGGAAGGGATCTGGTCAAATGAGGGCCATAATTTTTCCCACATCATCGACATGAGACATAGGAACATGATGATAGTGAATCAATACCAAAAGAGAATCAGAGGGAGCTTGAAAAATGCAATTGGAAACTTCTCTTGAACATATCAACAACACAACTCTGGATTTGGAAATATTTGACATCAAGGGATTTGAGGTCATGATGACATGGAAAAGAGAAGATGAGAGGTAAAAAGATATTACCCAAACCCATGAAGGAAAAAATGATGAAATGATATGTCCCCAGCCCGAGACAAATGCAGATGAGTGTCATGTTCAAGAGCGACATACTACCGACACAACTGAGAACTAGTTCCATTTCCCCCCACCATTGCTGGCGAGTACCCCAATTATTTTTGGTAAACAAGCTTGAAGGGGATAGCATATGCTTGTCATGTAAGTTTTTCGTTTATAAAAATCCATCCTAGTATATTTTACGAGCCCTAGGAAGGAGGAACTCGGTGACATCATGGTGACAGTGCCCGATGTCATTTAGGTTTTCTAGAGTCTGACAAAGGAAGAAATCAACATATTTTCATGTTTAAGAGTTTGAAAAGAAGCGGAAAAGAAAACTCCAGCAATCCATTTTTGTAGATAGTCTCACAGATCCGAAAAGGTTTAAAATTGTGTCTAAGAGAACCTCTTAGTCACGACAGGTTAAGGTATTATTTTTTCATAAATAATCCATCCCAGCCTGAAAAAGGGGTAAATGTATACTGTGTAGATATCTTTTCGCAGCCATTTAGCGAGTTCAAAATGACAAGAGTCTTGAAAATATTTTCAATTTTAGAGAGTCGGAAAAGAGCTGAAAAATGACTTCAACAGTGAATTTTTCGTGTTTTTACTGAGTCCAAAAGACTATAAAATACAACTCGTTACTTCATCGTCGTTTATGTTGAAAACCTATCGCTGCACAAGAGATGCACATGAAACCCAATTTTCGAAATAACATGGAAAAATAATCGAAAAATGTGCTTTAAAACCTAATTAGGGTTCTGAAAAGTATTAATATGCCAAAAATGGTAAAAATAATTACTTTTCACTTTTACCTCTTATGAGCAATTTGTTACCGTTTTTCACTGTGATTTTTACGGCGTCGACAACGAGCAATCTGGAAGACCAATCTCGAATCCGTCAGTTCCAGGTAAGAGCTTACATCCTTCCCTGCATTTTGATTCCTCTTTCATTACTCCCAACCTCATTTTTTTGTGTTTATTGGGGGATTTGGAAAAATCTAGGGCACGGAAGTTGGCACGGGTATGAGGCACGGACTCGCGCCAACCGGCCAAAATTTTGAACTGGGGCGCACCAATTAGCACGAATGTTGCTAAAACAGTCGCACCAACTGCGACACACAATTTTAACTGATGAATTTAGACAATCAGGCCAATTTTAACCAACCAAGTTCTTTTGATTTGGCTAATGACAACCATATGGATGTTTTTGTAGGTGAGAAAAGGAAAAATGGTGATTGAGTGGAAAGAACGAGAACACAGTGAAAAAGATGAAGAGACCATGGGAAATAATAGGTGCATGGAAGTTCTTAGAGATTGAGGGCTCAAAAAATTCTTTATGACACCATTTCTCAAAGCTCAATTGGATTTTTTTCAGTACATAATCAATTTCTGGGACGTTGATCAGGAAAATTTCATCATCCATGACCAGGAACTTGAGATTGAAGTCTCATATGTTTATTTCATAACCGGACTGTCACGGAGGGGGGTAGTACCAATCCTGACCTACACCTGGCCATCAATGGAGAACATGAGTATGGTCATTTAAAGGATGTGTGCAAGGGCAAGGAAAGGATCAAGAAGAAGAAATTTTGATATCCAAACTCTTCCGAATTTGGCACTAAGGGTAGTGTTGCGCACCATCACACGAGCTATAGGATCGCAGGCTCCACACGAGGCCACAAAAACACAACTAATTCTTGTTTTGGATTGCATGAAACTAACCCTCTACAGCTAGGTAGAGGCGGTAACAATCAACATGAAGCGCCAGCTGACAAAATGCAAGAAAAACAAGTTGAAGCAGTGTTTAATCAATTTAATGTCTTAAATTGCTAACATAAATTATCGACCGGGGTTAGTAAACTGATGAAGTGTGTTGCACTGCATGCGCTTATTTAACCTTCTTCTTACTTCTTTGTATGTGTTTTTATGTTGTTTTGGTGGTTTTGTTCTTTGTCTCTAAGAGTGTTAATCTAAAACTATAGAAGAACTCAAATGAACCTAGTGAATCTTAAGAAGGAAGAAGAGGAAATGTTCCTAAGTTAAACTAATTTACATAAAAATGAATCAAAGACTGTTAGTTGGTTAGATTCTAATTTGAAAAATAGAGTATACATTCTAATGACTTCTAATTTGACATTAGTCCTAATCCATGGATATAAATCTTAAAACTAAAATTGAAATTGCAATGTTGTTCTATGTGAAATCAGAAAAAGGCAACAACTAATGTACTTTTAGTTACTCCAGCATTCAATTATGAAGTGTGAGCTTCTTGAGATAATGTGTAAGCAACTATCTATACTTTAAATTTTAATGTCATAGAAAAGTAAGAAAAGTGTGCAAAGGAAAACATTTAATGTATATTTAGCAACTCCAACATTCAATTATGAAATGTTACCTTCTTGAGATGGTGTCAAGTAACCAATTATATTTAATGATCTAGAAAAGCAAGTAAAGTATGCAGAAGGTAACTCAGTAATTGCATTCATTAAACATTCAATCATTCAGTCTTGAAATATGATTAAATAAATCTCCTTGGAATGACCTTTAGGAATATCAGTGATACAACTAAGTGAGGATCTGAAAGAAAAATGTGAAAGCATGTCAAACTAACTGTAAACAACTAATGTATAATTGATTTTCCCCAAAATTCAATGTGAAGTATTAACCTCTTTATATGTTGTATAAGAAATCAATTATACCTTAGTTTCTAAGTTCCTAGAAAGAAAATAAAACTGTGTAGAGGAGAACTCAATAACTATGTGAATTAGACATTCAATCATTTATTTTAGAAACAGCTTCTTGAAATGACCTTTGAGAACATCCTTTGATACAATTGATTGATAATTCTAATCTAAGAAAAAAATGACATAACAGTAAGGGAAACTAGATAACTGTGACCTCTATTGCCTCAAACTTAATCTAATTGGAGAATAGATAAATTTATCCTATTGATTTTTTTTTAGAAAAACAAAGATTACACAATCATTCTAAAAATAATACTAAGAAATCAAATAAACTTCAATCTATAAAAGCAAGCAAATATCACACATTTTAGATGGCCAATCCAAAAGAATGAGGATGGAAAGTTGAGAAGCTCCAAATGCAAGCACTCTTCTTTATTCAAAGCATGAGCATTTCTCCAACTTTTCACATACTTTCATAGAAGAAAGCTTCCCCTATTTTTACAAAAATATGAGAAGTTATATCATTAATGAGAGTCCATGAATCTCTCCCTATATCTCTAGAGTTACAATCAAAATAGGAAATGATAAGACACACGTCTTCTTAGAGTTTCAATACAAATAGGAAATGAGATACAGATCCTCATGATCCTATGATCGTCTCCACTCAAATTCGAATTTGATTTTGGGAGGCCACATAAAGGTTTTTTAGAAGCTTAATTTTGACCTACACATGGCAACAATCTCATCCCACTTGTTAGGTATAAGCATATGCACATTAATTAAATTTTTTTTAACCACAAATTCACTTTAAAATGCTAAGAATTAATAAAGTTTGTAAAATCATAAATGTAACCCAATAATGGTAATGGTAAGGTAAATGTAATGAAATGGAGGTGGAGTGAAGGTGATAATATGGAAATATAAGTGAAAATGTAATGGAAGTGAATGAAAATTTCAGGGCCCAACATACCCCCCAACTGAAGCTATTGCATGTCTTCATGCAATCTATTACATTAATTCTTTTTTATCCTTGAGCTTTGGCTTAACTTTGCATGATATCATTTGATAACTTCATACTTCTGCAAAGTGTTTTACTTGAATTGCAACATGATTGGATCTCTTTTTAAAACCATATTTTGTTGTTGCATTAAATTTTGATCTTTGATCTATGCATAATGATAATTTGATTATTGTTGCAAAGTATATATTTATTGGATTGCATCATGGTTGGTTCTTCTGTGACAACCATGATTGTGTTTGTATCCAATTATCTTTGAAGTACTCTTGAAAAGCTATTGTATGCTCATAATAATGATGTAATAGTTAATATATTTTAGAAGTATGTGGGTTTATGAATGTGATATGAAAACGGGAAAATATGAATATGAATGTATTTCCCCCCAACTGATGGTATTGACAATTTTATGAAATGAGGAAGATAAACGTTTTTTCCAAAAATTATCATTCTAGATTTTCAAGGAATTCTATGGTAAAAAGTTAGAAAATGACGTACCTTAACTTACCCTTTGAAAATGGATGAGCTGCATGTGTGGTGGCTACAAAATTCTGGTCATAATATTCTTCAAGTGGCTGTGTAAGCTATGGAGAAAAGAGTAAATATGTTTTTTTTATTTCTTCGACTAAAAATATTGAATTTGCTGCGGACTGGTGCTAATTCTGTTGCTGTCATTTGATTCCACAGCTGCCATCTAATTCCAAAGATGCTATCTAATTCTAGAGTTTTCATCTAATTCAGCATCTCTCATTTGATTCTGCAGCTGCCATCTGATTCCGCATATGCTATCTGATTTTGCAATTGTCATTTGATTTTGCAGCTGCCATCTGATTCCGCAGCTGCTATCTGATTCTGTAGCTGCATATCTTCTTCATTTTCTCCAAAATGCTGAAAATTATAGTATTCATGTCTTCAAAACTCATTGGCACAATTCCTGCTATCTGAGTAGATGTTCTGATGTCGAACATAGCAAGAAATTGTTGACTTAGTGGGCCATTAATGGATGCCACTAGTCAGCACGAGAACTTCCACCATTGATGACAATGAGAGTCAAGGTGCCCAAACACATCTTGCTAGGTACAAATAATTTTGTTTTTGTCAAGTACTTGGAAGTTGTGATGAACAAGGGACATTAATGTATTCCCATTGTTTGTTGGCAAGAAGACTTGCCATTAAGGCATGCAAGTCTCAAGGTGTTTTTGCAAGGAATTTAGACTCAAAGGACTATGGACTCAATAATTTTCATTGAAGTAAGGTTTATTTGTGAAATGAAAAGGATAGGAGAAGGAAAATGGAAATGAAAGTTGAAAATGGAAAATGACAATGGGAAATAAGCATGTAAGTGAGCTTCTTTCTTTTATTTGTGGAGTAGAAAAAAAGTAATGGAAAGGGTATGTGAATGAAGGAAAATGATCAACTGACTCTTGCTTGGAAAATAATTGTGGCTTGATTTGAAGTTCTTGGTTGGATTCAAAAAAAAGGAAAGGTAATGGTCTTGATGGATATGGACAAGGACTTGTTCTTATGTTTCTCATGAAATTGGTCCTTTGAAAACCAATTTTGCATTCAATTAGTTTTCTTCAATGATCATTTGATAATCCCAAATCTACAAAAATAAAAACTTGGCTCTAAAACATAAAACATGAGTGTGTTAAAAAATAACTGATCAATTCTTTTATGATACATATGTAAAAGAGTTAATGCCAAATGAAATAGATTTTTAAGGAAAATTGAAAGCACTATATTTAGTCGAATTCATGATTTCGATAAGAAGTCTATTTTTAAGAGATTACCATGAAAAATAAATCAACTCCTTGTTGTCAAATGACTTCATGCACTGTGCTCAGTAAAACGATTGGCATGACAAAGATTCGTTGTGTCCCGCAAGTTAAAACTTCGTAGAAAAATACGCAGCAACAATATCAATGCCAAATGTTCAGAAATCATCTAAATAATTTCCTAATTGTTCTACAAGCCATTATTAAATGCTGTAAAAAATATTTGAAGCAAAAAGAGTATGAAAAATTACTTGCACAAAAAATTATTTAAGTTTTGCAACTATTTTTCTCTTTTATTGCTTCAATAAATCAATTTCATATGTAATAATCATCGCAAATTTTTATTTATTTTTATTATTGATATATATATATATATATAGAATTATTTTTATTTTAAAATTTTTCTTTATTAAAAAGGAATTATTAATAAAGATTTTTTTTTTCTTTTAATTTTTCATTTATTTATTTATTATTATTATTATTATTTATTGAAATAAAGCATGGATGAAATAATAGTCTTTATGAATCTTTTTGAAGCAAAGTTGTGCCAATGCCTGCTTCGTGAAAGATGAAAATAAAAAGCTTGAATCTTCTAAAGTCAACTTCCTAACTATGAAGGAGATGGAGGTAGAATCCTTTTCAATCTATACAGCTTGCATTTGATGCAGATCTGACAGTGCCTTTGCCTCAAATGATTCATTTTTTGCCCATCATGGTGCCACCATAGATGAATTCTGCCACCTTCTCCTATAGATCAGGAAATCTGATTCTTGGAGGATATTTCTCAAAATCAGATCTCATCAAATGGTAACTGTCTGCATTAAAAAACAAAAACGTTTTTCTCTCATGCACACTACAAATTAAGGCTCTGAAGAACCCATAAATTCTCCCAATCTGTTGCAAAATCATCCAAAAATTTTCTGGGTTATCTAACTACCCCTGTTTAGAGAAAAAATCATGTCTCATTTTTTTTATATTCGCCCTAGTTTTCTCAGAAACAATGTTTTAAAATAATGTGTTTAGACTGCTGCCTTTTTTGTGAAGCTCCGACAAAAAAAATTAATTGTGGTTGGATTTTTGATTTGCATGTTTTGAAAGTTGCTTTGATTTAGTGTGGAGGCACCATGGTTGAGTGGCTGGGTTGGTCAAATGATATGTGAGTTCACACTTCAGGTGGTGGATTTTTGATCCCTGAGACCTGATCTGCATGGCCACATCCCTTGTTTCTTCTTACTTGCCACAAAATATCCATCGATTTGTGTGTCTCTTCAATGTCAATCCCACCTAAAAATGTGATAATTGCAAGGGATTATAATGCTGAGATACTATTTTCCGCATTACAACTAAGTTTGGCTATGTGATACAGGTGAGGAATTGATTCTTCAATTATTTTCTTTGCCTGCAGCTATGCACAGTGCAAGATTAATGGTATGGTCAGTGCTGCTTGGAGCTGGCTCAGAAATGAGAGATTGATGGAATAAAATGAAGGCCAAGCTTGATGCAAATTGAAGGCCAAACCTTATGTGAATTGAAGGCCAAAGCCTAAAATGATTATGCCATCAACTTTTATTCACAGAAAATTGGGCGAAATTTAATTATACAGAGGCTAATTCAATTTGAGAAATATCAGTTTTCTTAGGTAGGTTATGTTCATGATTTTGAAGGGTTGCATGGCCTGTGTGGCTGGCTATAGTTTAATGGCTCGGAGGCCTGCATGGGATATTGGCCTCATTGATTTTTGTTTTACCCAAAGGCCATGGCCATTGTCGTTGACTATTCTGTTTTGTCATGGGCCATGTTATGGCATTCGTTGTTTTTTTATTAGGTTTTTTTTAATATTTTATTGTTTTATATATGATCTATTATATATATATATATATATATATATATATATATATATATATATATATATATATATATATATATATATATATATATTAATTGTTTTTATATTAAAATTTTTTAGTTTTGTTTAAAAAAAATTATATATGTTATATTTTAAAAAATTTAAAATATATACATATATATTTTAATTAAACAAAACAATTTATTAATAAAGAAAATGAATTTGACAATTTTTTTTTTAATTATTAATTGATTTTGTTAATAAAATTATATATGTTATATTTTGAAAAAATTTAAAATATAAATATATACTTCATTAAACAAAACAATTTATTGAAATTAAAATTTTTCATTTTTTTTATTACATAAAAATTCTATTTTTTCTGATCCTCTAGATCACATAAAGCGCAGGAGGAGAGCATACTTGAGAAATTATTAATTGACATTTTTTAGATGTAAAAAATAAGGTCTCCTAATTACACTTCCCGGGTAATAGCGCCAAAATGTTTAGTCAATTTAATGTCTTAAATTGCTAACATAAATTATCGACTGGGATTAGTAAACTGATGAAGTATGGTGCACTGTATGTGCTTAGTTAACCTTCTTCTTACTTCTTTCTATGTATTTTATGTTGTTTTGGAGATTTTTTTCTTTGTCTCTAAGAATGTTAATCTAAAACTATGGAAGAAATCAAATGAACCTAGTGAATCTTAAGAAGGAAGAAAATGAAATGTTCCTAAGTTAAACTCATTTACATAAAAATGAATCAAAGACTCTTAGCTGGCTAGATTGTAATCTGAAAAATAGAGTATCTATTCTAATGAATTCTAATTTAACATTAGTCCTACCCTATGGATATAAATCTCAAAACTGAAATTGAAATTTAAATGATGTTCTAAGTGAAAGCAGAAAAAAGCAACAAATAATGTAGTGCTAGTTACTCCAGCATTCAATTATGAAGTGTGACCTTCTTGAGATGATGTGTAAGAAACTATTTATACTTTAAATTTTAATGTTCTAGAAAAGTAAGCAAAGTGTGCAAAGGAAAACATCTAATGTATATTTAGTTACTCCAACATTCAATTATGAAGTGTTACCTTCTTGAGATGGTGTTAAGTAACCAATTATACCTAATGATCTAGAAAAGCAAGTGAAGTATGCAGAAGGTAACTTAGTAATTTCATTCATTAAACATTCAAGAATTCAGTCTTGAAATATGATTAAATCAATCTCCTTGGAATGACCTTTAGGAATATCAATGATAAAACTAAGTGAGGATCTGAAAGAAAAATTTGAAAGCATGTAAAACTGACTGTAAACAACTAATGTATAATTTATTTTCCCCAACATTCAATGTGAAGTATTACCCTCTTGAGATGTTGTATAAGAAATCAATTATACCTTAGTTTCCAAGCTACTAGAAAGAAAATAAAACTGTGCATAGGAGAACTCAATAACTGTGTGAATTAGACATTCAATCATTTAGTTTAGAAACATCTTCTTGAAATGAACTTTGAGAACATCCGTTGACACAATTGATTGGTAATTCTAATCTAAGAAAATAAATGACAAAACAGTAAGGGAAACTAGATAACTGTGAGCTCTATTGCCTCAAACTTAATCCAATTGGAAAATAGATAAATTTATCCTATTGAATTTTTTTTAGAAAAGAAAATATTACACAATCATTCTAAAACTAATACTAAGAAAGAAAATAAAATTTAATCTAGAAAAACAAGTAAATCTCACACATTTTAAATGGCCAATCCAAAAGCATGAGGATGGAAAGTTGAGAATATCCAAATGCAAGCCATCTTCTTTATTCAAAACATGATCATTTCTCCAACTTTTTAGATGCTATGATAGGAGAAAGCCTCCCCTATTTATACAAAAATATGAGAAGTTATCTCATTAATGACAGTCCATGAATATCTCCCTATACCTCTAGAGTTGCAATCAAAATAGGAAATGATAAGACACATGTCCTCTTAGATTTTCAATACAAATAGGAAATGAGACACATATCCTCATGAACCCATGATCTTCTCCACTCAAATTCGAATTTGGTTTCTGGAGGCCACATAAAGGTCTTTTAGAAGCTTCCTTTTGACCTACACATGGCAGCAATCTCATCCCACTTGTTAGGTATAAGCATATGCACATTATTTTCTAATTTTTAACCACAAATTCACTTCAAAATGCTAAGAATTAATAAGGTTTGGAAAAACATAAATGTAACCCAATAGTGGTAATGGTAAGGTAAATGTAATGAAATGGAGGTGGAGTGAAGGTGATAATTTCAAGGCCCAACAAGTAGTTCGATTACGGGTCCATATTGGTATTGTTCATCTTGGAACGATTACTAATCTTCCAATGGTAGGAGGTGATAGTTCCGACACCACTAGCCCAGGAGCCACGAATGGCCCGTTGGGCAGCTTTGATGCCAAGGTCAGGGGGTGGTCAACAGATGTCCTGGAGACCAGAGTTCTTTGAGTGGCTCTGCCAATAGCTGATTGTCATGGAGGACTAGCCCTACTCTGGCACATATTTCATGGGTGATGCAGATCTCCCACTCCTAGAAGGAGAGGATTGGGATGAAGTACTGGGTAAGACTATTTTTTTTTTTTGATGAGTATTATAATTTTTTTGTTATGCATTTTCTGACATTAATCCATGTAATTGCAGATGTTGGCCCAGAGAGACATGCAAGTATGTCCCCGATAGCGAGGTAGATTCCTCGCGACTTCTATGTGGCCCCTCATGGTGAGGGAGGTGAGGAGGAGGAACCCATACACGACTTGGAGGGAATATCACGTGGGATCTCGAACTATGTGTGATTCAATGATGTTCCTCACACGTACCAGAGACACATTACAGGGGTGTCAAACCGAGTTCACCACTTGCTGAGGCGCCTTGTACGGGTAGTGACGTGCTATCATGAGCATCATGTCGAGTAGACACCTAGGTTTTAATTCTGCATATTTTTTGAGAGACATGATGTCTCAGGATGTAACCGAAACACACATATTTTTTGGACTTATGATGCACACGGATGCAAACACTCGATATATATATACATCTATTTTCCTGTATGGATTTTTTCATGTTATGATGATTCTTTTAAAAATTATGCAAATGTATATCTAATACAATATTAGCTATTCTATCAAGATATGAGTCTAGGTTAACAATCAATGCACTAATGTCGAGAGAAATGGCCTCGGTCAATAGTTTAATAACATCACTATTTTCAGCGACATTGTTTGTAGTTCATCCTAGACAGCTACCTTGATGATCTATCAACTCACTAGTAGGATCATGAATCACCTAGGCTACTGAAGAGAGGTTCTGGGTACTGTGGGAAGCACCATCTACAAAACTGACATAAGGGGAAATAGACATCTGCACACTAAGCAACGATCCAATAAGCAAGAAAATAGTCGCAAAGCACACCAACCCAAAATGTACAAAAATGAAAAGAACATATATGTATAAAAAACATGCACAAATGACTCATGCATAGTATTTTTTAAGATACAAACCATTTCTGGGCTCATCCAGAGGATGACCTTCATAATCAATAAGCTCATAGGCCCCATTCTGCAAAACATGTTTAACAATGTAGGGCCCATGCCACATGGGTTGTAATTTTCCTACCCCCATCTTATCGTGAGTTTGGTCGTACAAGAAGATGAGGTCTCCTTATATGAAGGAACGAGGGGAAACCGATTGGTGAAAATGAGCTTTGACCCACTTTTTTTTGCTTCGATGATGAGAGCAACAAAGTGGTGATTTTCATCAAGTCTCTATAGATAGAGAAGATGTTATTCTTTGGGTGAAGTATTCGGCAACAATTCAACAACTATCTTGAGCGAAGGTATTTCACATTCAATCGGAAGGGTAGCTTCCAGACTGTAGACAAGATGGAATGGAGTGAATCTGGTTAGATCCTTTACTGAAGTTTGGTAAGCCCAAAGAGCCGAAAACCACATAAAATTTCAGTTTGATTTGTGCATCCCAATCGTACGTTGAAGCATAGTGATGAGAAATTTGTTTATGGCTTCAACCTGGCCATTGGCCTAAGGATAGTATGACGTTGAGCTGTCATGACACAGACCCAACTTGGAAGTCAACTCTGCCACCATATAATGCTGAAAATGGGAACCATGATTGGTAACAATGGCTTGAGGGACACCAAACCTAGAAATGACGTGATTGAATAGAAACTATGTTGTTGTCTTACCATCATCCATAAGTGTAGGTAATGATTCAGCCCATTTGGTGAAGTAGTCCACGACTACGATGATATAACCATGTCCCTTGGCTGAGTGAGGGTTACACGTCATAAATTCAATGCCCCAATTTGCAAAGGGACCAAAAGTAATGATAGGGTGAAGATGGGAAGGCGGCACGCACATCTTGCGCTGATAGATCTGGCAATCATGGAACTTCCAGAAAACAATGATGCAGTCTTTAAAGATGGTGGGACAGAAATACCCAGCACGAACAATCTTCTGTGAAGTAGCATATCCAGACATGTGGCCGCCACAGGCACCACTTTGACAGTCATTCAGGGCCTTTTCAACCTCCTTGAGAGTCAAACACCTATGGATAATGGAATCATCTCTGATGCGGTCAAGTTTATCTTCAACTATGCGATAGGGTTACGATTGATGACATATGCATCAGTGGGCATCCTTCATCAACTCAAATCAGAAGTTGGAAGTTTGAAGATATACGATGATATCACTGTACCAAGGATCGAGGGTGCTAATTAGAAAAATCTTGTCATCCGAAATGCATTCCTCAGAACTAGACGGAGTGGAGTCAGAAGGGAGAGAGCAGATCAAATCAACGAAGACTAATGACTTATTTGATTTGGCAGTAGTAAAATCCAAATCAAACTCTTGGAGGATGACAATCCACTTCAATTACTTTCCCCCTAGCAATTTTCAAGTCAATATGTAAGTCACAGGGTTGTAATAAAAAATCATTGTCAATGTATGCAACAAAATATAATGACAAAAACGTTGAACAGCTTGGATAGCAGCCAATGCCAACTTCTCTACATGTGAATATCGTGTTTCAGTATCGAGAAGGTTACGATACAAATAGTAAATGACATGCTCGTCACCATCATCATCGTCTTGTACTAAAACCATGACAATCATGATAAACACGATGGCCAAATAGAGGGAGTAATCGCAACGATAATTTGGAGGAGGCAACAGAGGAACATTGACAAGCAATGTTTTCAACACATTGAAATAATTTTGAGCTATCTCATCCCAAAGGAATGGGATGCCTTGCTTCAGAAATCACGTAAATCGTTTAGCCACTTCGGCATAGTTAGGTATAGAATGGCATAAGAATTTAGCTTTCCCCTGCATACTCTACAACTGATGTAAGGAGGAAGGGGAGGGGAGATTAATGATAGCTTCAACTTTGAGTGGATCGAGATGAATCCCATATTTGGAAACAATAAAACCCAAGAGTATACTAGAGTCAACGAAGAAGATGCACTTATGTGGATTTAGTTGGAAGTTATAGCATCGAAAATGAAGAAAAATATGGCGGAGATGATCAAGATGGTCTTTAAACTTAGCTGAATGAGCCAGAAGGTCATCCAGATAAGGCTGAACAATGCGCTTGATATCATCGAAAGCATATGACATTGCTCGCTAAAATGTTACCCCAAAATTTTTTAGACCTAAAGGGAGGTTTTTATAAGCAAAATTATCCCAAGTAAAGATAAACGCGGTCTTATGTTGATCGGCCGGAGAAAATTTAATCTGGTTATACCTAGAAAACCTATCCATAAGGCAAAAAATCTCACTCCTAGCATAGTCATCAGTGATTTGATCAATAAAAGGAGTAGGATAATTATCCTTATGGAAAGCCCAGTTAATGTCATGGTAATTAACACAGACATGAATGGTACCATGTTTCTTATCTACAGGAACAATATTGGAAACCCATTTTTTCAAGGGAATCAGATAGATAAAACTAGATTTAAGAAGTTTTCCAACTTCTCCCTTAATAGCAGCAACCTTTGTAGGGTGCATAGGACGAAGACGCTGGCGAACAGGCTTCACTCCAGGATAGGTAGGAATCTCATTCACCACTATACTTGGGTCGATGTCAGACATCTCTTCATACGACCATGCAAAGACGTCACGAAACTTGTAGAAGAGACTATATAGACCTGAATCTCATCGGGAGAACAGGTCACCCAAATATGGATGTTCTTGAAAACTCTCGGTTTAATGGAAATGTTGATAGGCATCGTTTTTGTAAGACTACTCATGTTACCTTCCGCAAAGAATTCATGTGTCAGAATAGGTTTTGAAGTCGAGGAGAAGAAACTTGAGAAGCAAGCCTCTTGAGACACATAGACATGGCCTCAAGGCCAGGGATGAATGAGGAACGATAATGACTATCATCCCAAGGAAGATCCTTGAGAGACATAGTTTCCACGATGGCCTCATCGGAGGGAAATATCTCTTTCAAGGGATCGGGAAAATCCAAATTGACGAGCCAAGGGGATTGAGAATAAGTATCAAGAGAAATTCCCAAAGGAGCATGATCAGGAGGCAAAGGATCCGAAGCTGAAATAAGTTCACAATAATCAATCTCAATCAGACTTAATGACATCGAATCTCCAAGTGAATCGATTTTCTTGGGTGAAGGGATGATCCACGGATTGTCAGACCTGGAGATCATATTAACCTAAATAGTGTTGGGTGGAGGAAGAGGAAAAATACCCATGAGGGCAGGATCTTTGAAGGAACCTGGCCCTACGCTCTCATAAGGCATAGGAATTTGATCCATGTACGAAATGTTTTTCTCGGGAGAAGAAGTGAAGAAATACAACTTATCAATAGTAATGATCTTTCCTTTGTGCAGAAATCAAAAAACATGAAAGAGAGTGAACGAAATGCACAACATGGCATGAGTCCAAATGTGATTGAGGAGAAGATTGTAATTGAGCTTGGCATCAACTACTTCAACCTCGAAACTGAATGTCTTCCCTTCTAGGGTAATTAGTAAACTATTGAGAACACCAAGAGGTTTAGATTCCCTTCTATCAAATGCTTCTAGAGAATTTGGAGATGAATTTAGAGCTAGAGAACCAATAGATTTCCAGCAGGGTGATGACATGATGCACGTAGACACACCCTCGTCCATGACCACTCGATGGATATTTATTCCATTAATGCCAACTTGTATGATGAGCGCAAGCTGGTGAGGGGGATGTGGGACAAAATTCTCCAAGTTGAAAGTGATAAGGCTAGAATTAGCAGGATCAACCCCACCGATGACAGATAGCAAATCCTTCCATGAAATGGATAAATCTGAAGTACTTCTAATGCAGACATCCCAAATGGCACCTAAGCCAAATCCTCAACAATACTATAATGTTGAGCAGCAAGAGTGTTAGGATTGCGATAAGACTTACGAATTACACCTTTGGAAAGTGGTTGTACAACAAGTTCAGTACTGGGCCTTTCAATCTGAAGACAACCAGAAGTAGGCAGAGGAGGAGGACCATCATCGATCTCTTTCCCCATTGCATGTCGTGGTTCGGTATAGTCTTTCCACTGGGTCGCGATGGAAAAAGATGTTGAACCGTTCTTCATGAAAACCTAAGAGCCAAATGGGGCAGAGGACTGAGGTTTCTCTACCACATGAGTTTATTGTTATGGAAATGCTTCTTCGAGAATATCCGGAGTTCCCTGTGTGGCTTTAAGCATTCGAATCACTTCGACCCATCAAGGATAGTCCTTGGTGTAGTGCTCTTCGTCACAAATCAAGCAAGGATACTTCAGTTTATGTTGTGAACCATCATCAGCATGAGATTTCTGAGAATCCTATTTCGGGGTATCAGCTTTGGCTTTACCTTTACCCTTCTTTTTACCTTTGGAAGTTTTATCTACTGGATTGGCCTGGATGACATTCACTTTCACGGCTTTACCAGAATTCGAGACTAGTTGAGAAGAAGTATCATTGGAAGGAGTAGATTTTTGCTTCCTAGGATTCGAAGGAGAAGACTTTCAAGAAGTCTGAGACACAGAACCGATGATACCATTGATGGCTGGCATCGCCAGTGCTTTGGAATTTCCAGGTTGAGGAGCATCAAGCAAGAGATCGTACAACGTGGTAGACTGAGAGTACACAAGATCAAGGTTTTTGGCACAGGCAATCATTTGTTGCTCAGTGACGCATGCCCCCATAGAAATTTCCTTAGCAATAGGACTAATGAAGGAAGTAGTAAACCAATCAATTAGAAGCTGATCATGAATTTCAAGCTTGATCAAGTGATGACGATGCCACCATTCATGAATATGATTTGAGATATGGGTGGCTCGATCTTTCTTCAAGGATGTGAGGAAGTGTGTCCTGGTTTCATACCAAACCTGTAACTGAAAGTTTGTGAGAAACACCATGGCCACAGAATTGAAATATTGGAATATACCACAAGATAACTCGATGTACCACTTGGCACCGGCACTAGTAAGAGTCCGTTGGAAAAGACGGAGTCGGATGGAATCGTCAACCCAAGAGTTAGAGGAACACCATCATGTTAGGTCATAACATGCGATTGGGGGTCTTCTCCGAACTTGCCCTCAAACTTAGGACAATCACCAGGAATTTTGGTTGGAACTGGAGGCCTATACAGGTTATGAAGGATCGGATTGTTCATTAACTTTGACACATCAAGCAGTTCCAACGTAGTGAGAAATGACAATTGAGGATTAAAAGGCATTGCAGGCCTATAATAAAGACTAGTGTTAGCATTCCACCCAGGTTGAGAGAAATTCTGCCCCCATATGTTTCATCCCGGAGGATTCTATCCATAGGGGTTATAAGCCTAATAGTTCTGCCCATACTAGGGTTGAGGACTGGGATACCGATTCTAAGCGTACCATTGAGGTCCTTGGTTAGTAACATATGGATTTTTCCGTGGAATGTAAGAATTTCCTTGAGGTGGATTATACACCATATGGGATTGACTTTGAGGGTAATAAGTGAAGGCTTGGGGCACACTATATACCACCTGATACTCACCTTGGGTAAGTATCGCCTTGAGGTTGAGTAGGTTGAACGTATTGAATCGACCGTGGAGCAGGTTGAACATGTTGAACTGGTTGATGAGCAGGTTGAACAAGTTGAACCGGCTATTGAGTAGGCTAAGTAGGTTGAATTGGCTGCTATGGTTGGACAGGATATCCCTATGGAGTAGGTTGGCCTAGATACTTAAGGCCACTGGGTTGCCCTTGTGGAAGAGGTTGGCCCAATGATTGGGATGGGCCAGGTTTCCCCTGAAAACCAGGTTGACTCGGCACAAGACCGTAGGTTTTTAGTTGCTGTACAAAAGCTTAGCCTTGCTAAACGTAAGTTTTTTGCTGTTTCACAAAAGGTTGTCCCTGTGGTGGATACAGTTTCCCCCCAGGAACATAAGATGCTCCTGACCGAAATTATGGTTAACCAAAAGGACCATAGGTTGTCCTTTTTGGACCAAAGGTTGACCCTGTAAGGGTTGTCCTTGCAGACCGTAAGGTTGTCCCTGTGGACCAAAGGGTTGTCCCTGTTGGACCAAAGGTTGTCCCTATAAGGGTTGTCCTTGTAGGCCCGAGGGTTGCCCCTGTAAGGATGGTCATTGATGGTAAATGGACTAATATGGATCATCTGAAGGCAAATAAACAGCTTGATTGGGATCAATCAAAGGAAAATATACGAAACTACCGTAGACATCATAATGATGGGGAGGATTTCTAAGAGCTTATGGCTGCTGAGAACCCTGAGGTGCGGAATTCTGCTGCTGATCATCTGGAGAGGGAGCATATCTTCAGTGAATATCCAACATATAGTGATTGAAAGTATAAGTAGAAACCATAGGCGTGGTAGAGGCAGACGGGGTTTCTACAATGTGATTTTGTGAGCTACTCATGGCGGGCCTAACCGGTATCATAGGATTGATAAAGATAAACCTGTGAACAACAGAAGATCCAGACAAAAAATTTGTAATAACAACTGGTGCAGATGAAGCTACATGATCAGGAGATCATGTCCATTGCTAAAAAATGCTCAAAAATGAAAGTGCTCAGACGTTTTTGCAACCTGAGCAAATGTAAGGGTCTCATTGTTGCAATTTTGGTGTTGCGAATGGTTCATAAAATAGAGGTCGTATGCAGAAGTAATGAAGGTTTGGAAAGCCTAGTAAACTCTAAAAACTGGACCTTTGACCCATTTTTACATTATATAAAAAATTTTGAAAAAAAAGTATTTTCATATGTTAAAGTTTATTTGGGCCTATCAATGGGTGCCACGTGGCCTACCCAGAGGCTGCCATGTGGCCCGAAGCCAGAGTTCAAGCGGTAGCATTGTAAAATTTTTGGAGTCAGTGGGTATTGAATGCGGGACCTCCTGTCTGTGAGCGTAGTGCCCGAACACTCGGGCCGCTACTGGTTCTTAACCATTATATCAGTGGTTTTAATTTAAAGTTTCACGTGGATTATATCAGTGGAAAAGGGGGCCAGCCCCCACCTCACAAATCCTCTCCATACGTATGGAACTAAGAACCATAGGCCAGAACCTTGATGGTTTAACACAACGGTTTCTCCACGCGGTTAGTAAGGACATGTGGCTAGCGTCACGTAACAATTAATGTGAGGTGGTCTATCTAAGCGAGTTTCTCGATGGTCTATTTGGTGGTTTCGGCAAGACATTAATGTGACCACTCCATGCCTCATAGTTAATTCCACACTAACCATCGACAAGTTTGGAGCATGTTTCCCAAATTTTGGGTTTGTATTAAATTTAGATTTAGTTAACTGACGGTCTCCAAATTTAGTGGAGTTTTCCTAGGTATCATTGGGGAAAATGCATGGAGAAGTCAATTTTCGACCAATTTTGGTGAAACAAGAGTCTACCTAGGCTAATTTTGACATTCTAAACACATTGGAAGAGGTTTCAGAGCCATCATAAGTCATCTTGTGCATGTTTAGCTTCAGGAGATGTCAATGAGCCATCAGGGTCACTAGGGTTTTTTCAGTGTATTGGGCATCCATCCTTTTTTTTCTATATATGAATAGTCATTCCTAACTGATTCAAGCATTCTGAAGAAATTTTTACAGAGAGCACAAATATTTGAGACTTTTATTCACATGTACTTACCATTTTTAGCAATAAGATATGAGGGACATGCCATTGGGAGCTAGACCAACAGATGTAGCCCAGGAGGGGTGAAATGCTTGAGCAAATTTGCTGAGTACTGTTACATGTGATGTTTAATTCTCTGTTATTTACTACTATACAATGTTTTACAAGAAATTTTACATGCTTTAACCTCCAATAGAAATCTGTTTAACTAAGATAAAATCATTTGTTTCACCTGCAAACTTCAGTAAACCTTATGCACACAATTTCACTACTGTTTGGATACTTAGCACCGAAAAACTAATACATTCCATTCAGATAAAGATGGTATCAGAGCTAGATTTTTACTCTCAATAGTGTTATTGTGCACAGTTTTTTTAACAATTCGCAAGAGTTTTAATGCTTACTAGGCTAAAGGTTAAGAGAGGAGAAGGTCAATCGGTGAAATCTCAAAGCAATCCTCAGCCAGGGAGGGAAAGAGTGCCATTATCTCCACCTTCAATTTCACCTCATAGAGAGGCATAAGAAGCCATAAGCATGACTTCAGGAGAAGGAGAAATTCCTAAAGAAGTTGATCCCAAGGAGGAAGAAAGAGTGTTCAGAAAAGCATTCCTTGACATGACTGAAACGGTGAGAGTTCTATACCAAGAAAGGAATGAAATAATTGAAGGAGAAGGGTATAAACTTCACAAGGAAGGAGAAGGATATTTAGGAGGAAAGAAAGATGAAGATAAGTCAAAGAAGGGAAATGGAGGAAATGGAGATCCACCATCCTCATCTTCATCCTCATCCTCATCATCGTCATCCTCTAGTTCGGTGAATCAATCTCACAAGTCAAAGAACACTGGTAAAAGTCATTTTTTAAAACTTGATATTAAGTTTGAATTACCAATTTTTAATGGTGAAGTAAACGTAGAAAAACTTGACAATTGGATTAGGTAGTTGGACATTTATTTGAGAATCCAAAACCTTCATGATGACGACACTAAAATTCAACTAGCTTCTTTGAGAATGGAAGGTGCAACACTTTTTTGGTGGGAATCCAAGAAAAAGGAGGAGATTAAAAGACATGGTAAGATTATTTTATCATGGGATGATTTCATTACTGCAATAAAACAATAGTTTTATCCATTAGCTCATTTACATAAAGCTATCATTAATTGGAAAAATTTCAGACAAATTAAGGGACAAACGTACAAGACTAAACCCAAGAGAAGAGCTCTCTTATTAGGGGTAGATTTGCAGAGTCAAGACAATTTTCTGAAGTACATAGGAGGATTACACAACTACCTTAGAAATAATATCCTTATGTTCAATCCTACTAGTCTAGATCAGGTTTGTGTTCAAGCCACACATTTAGAGGCTAGAGGGAAAAACACTTTTGAAGAGGGTAGGAACATGCCTTTCAAGGGGGAAAAAAAGAAGAAAAAACCTCAAAAGGAAAATGCGAAAATAATTCATATGTCAAAAAAGAGGGAGAGGAAGTGGTTTGTAAACACTATTCAAGAGAAGGCCATGAAGATAAAAACTGTTGGAAGTTACATCTTGAAAAGAGAACCAAATTTAACAAAAAAAAAGGGAAGCAGAAAACTACAGCTACTACACAACAAGACTTAGGTGATGATTCAGGTGATGAAACAAAAATTATAGCCATGGCTTTTAGGAAAATTAAGGGAAAATAAACTAAAACTAAACCAAGTACTAGTACTTCAAACTGTCATGTACAAGCCCCAAACGAAGAAGAAGGAATTGAATTGTTTTGTGTGAGGGTTATTTCAAAACATACAAAAATTGGCACATTGTTTGACAGTGGGTCACAAGCAAACCTTATCTCCAAAGACTTAGTTAAGAAACTAAATATTGAGACCATTCCACATCAAAAACCATATCCACTTGGTTGGATTTGTAAGGATGCAAATTTATAGGTTTCAAAGAAGTGTATATTGCACTTTGCAATTACTGCACATTTTATTGACATGGTTGAATTAGACGTTGTTCCGCTTGATATTTCAGGAATTGTTTTGGGAAGTCATTACTTATATGATAGGAAAGCTATCTTCTATCTCCATGAGAAAAAGTATCATCTATTCAAATATGGAAAGGATTTTATTGTTAGAGCACATCGCAAAAAGACAAACATTGCGATGGTAAATGTTGGGAAGGTAAAAAGGCTAGTGAATTCTAGTAAGAGTTTCATACTTCTTATGATTAAGCCTAAAGATGATGTGAATCATGAGTCATTTGAAGATTGTGAAGCCAAGTTAAAATCAGATTTATATGATGTAGTTGATGCACATCATGAGATGTTTCAGGAGCCAACATGTTTGCCTCCTAAAAGGGAGATTCAACATGAGATTAAGTTTCAACAAGATTGTCCTCTTCCAAACATAGGCATGTACCGCATGTCTATTATGGAGAATGCTGAAATAAAGAGGAAAATTAAAGACTTGTTGGAAAAGGGACTCATAAGACCAAGCACTTAGCCATGTGGGTCATCGATAGTGTTGATTCCAAAGAAAGATGGAACTTGGCGTATGTGTGTGGACTTCAGAGCTTTGAACAAGAATACGGTAAAAAATCGTTACCCACTCCCAAGGATAGATGATTTGTTAGATAGGCTGAAAGATGCTAAAATTTTCACTAAGTTAGACTTACGTAGTGGGTATCATAAAGTTAGAATTGCAAAAAGTGATATTTGGAAGACTGCATTCAAAACCAAACAAGGACTCTTTGAGTTGCTAGTTATGCCTTTTGGTTTGTGTAATGCACTTGCAACTTTCATGCGTGTTATGGATGATCTTTTGCATCCAGTCCTTGATGATTTTGTTATATTATACTTAGATGACATATTGATTTTCAGCAATATTAGAGAAGAGCATGTCATGCATGTTAAGAAAGTACTTGATTTTTTGAGGAAAGAGCAATTATTTCTTAAGATGTCTAAGTGTGAATTTGGAAAGACTTCTTTGTTTTATTCGAGACATATTGTAGGAGGAGGTGCATTGAGAATTGATCCTTCTAAAGTAGAAGCCCTTGTGAGTTAGCCTACTCCCAAATCCATTACATAGGTAAGAAGCTTTTTGGGTGCAACTCAATATTGGAGAAAGTTTATTGCTAACTTTTCTGTCATAGTAGCTCCTATGCATGCAGTGACAAGTGTGAAACGTGCTTTCCAATGGGGAAGAAAAAAATAGAAAGCTTTTGAATACTTGAAAGAGAAGATCAGTTCAGCTCCAGTCCTTGCTTTACTGGACTTGAGACAACCATTCAAGATTCAGACCGATGCTAGTGATTATTCCATGGGTGTAGTTCTCTTACAGCATGGTAAGCCTTTCGCTTTTCATTCTGAGACATTTAATGGTGCTGTAGTTAATAATCCTACATATGATAAGGAGTTGTATGCGTTGGTTCAAAGTTTCAGTTGAAACACTATTTGATCGGTAAAGAGACAATTGTACATACCGATCACCAACCATTACAGTACTTGCAGTCGCAGAGTAAATTGCAACAATCATGTCATTTCAGATCAATGCGTTTCCTAAAACAATTTCACTTGGTAATAAGGTACAAGAAAATTATTTTCAATAAAGTTTTTGGTATGCTTTCAAGGCCTGTTATTAGTGCTTATACTTTTCTTAAGAATGATTCTATTGTACATGAGAGTTACATAGAATAGTATGCGTCATATGTTGATTTTAAGGATGTGTATGCTAACTTGAGTGAAGGGAATCAAGTTGAAGAGAATGATTATCACATGCATAACAATTTTCTGTTTCATTTGGGAAAGTTGTGTATACCACAGGGAGAGAGACTAAGTGTCATGAGAGAAGCTCATTCTTCTCTTGTTGCTAGACATTTCGGGGTAAGAAAAATGGTGGCACATTTATAGAGGTATTGTTGTTGGCCTCACATGGTAGATATTGTTTCACGTTTCATTAGAGGATGTTCATTATGTGCTACAAGAAAGCCTAGAAATAGGAAGCTTGGGTTATATACGCCATTAATGGTACCATAAAGGCCATGGGAAAGTGTTTCTATGGAATTTTTTGGAGGTTTACCTATGTCTAGGAAGTAGCATGATTATCTTTATGTAGTATTTGATAGATTTAGCAAGATATGTATTCTTATGGCATGTAAGAAATCTATTACTATTGAACAGACTACTGAATTATATTTTCAACATGTATGGGTTCATTATGGTTTTCCTACTTCTATTGTTAGTGATAGGGATTCCATATTTTTTGGGAATTTTTGGTCCAATCTATGTAAGATGATGGACACCAAGTTGAAAAAGAGTACAACTTTTCATTCACAGAAATATGGCCAAACCGAGGTAGTGAATAGAACCATTGTGCATATTTTGAGAGGTTATTGTAGCAAGAATCCTAAGTCATTGGATGAGAACCTGCATTACATTTAGCATGCTTACAACCGAGCCAAGCACTCTTCTACAAATAATTCACCTTTTGAAGCCTGCTTTGGGTATTTGCCAAAGTCACCACTAGATTTCATTCATGAGAAGGATGTTGCCATTGATGGGCATAGTGACATTGACAAATCTCGGATGTTCATTGAGCGAATTCAACTTATTCATCGACAAGCTTAAGAACAGCTTGAAAAGAGTCAAAGCAAGTACAAGTAGAGGCATGATAAACATAGAGTTGATCATAAGTTTCAAGAAGGTGATGAGGTATGGTTCCACATTAGCAAAGAAAGGCTGCAAGGAGAAGGTAAAAATATGAAGCCTATTCATTATGGTCCATTCAAGATTATTAAACAATTTGGTAATAATGCACTTCAACTTGACTTGCCTTCATATATGCAAATGTATTTTTTTGTCAATGTGGAGAATTTTGTTGGGTGTGGAGCCTGATTATCTTGTTTATTTTGTATCACAATATTGGAACCCTTTACCTTAATGGGGTGGCAACGCCGCCTATAATTAAACGCTTCCTGGGGGGCCCAGGGGGGGAAAACTGTGACTTTATGGAGCCCCCCCCTAGTGCGGGGTTTCGAGGGCAGCGCCGTCGAAGCTAAAAACAAATGTAAATTTGCCTTGTAAAAGTATAGTAATTTCTAGTGAATCTAGTTCATTCATTAGGAAAATGATCTGATGGTAGAAGTTATGTTTAGTTTAGGGTTTTTTTTCCCTATAAGGCAATCCCTCACTTTCTATGAGGGAATTTTATTGCGGTTGTGTATTGCATGTGTATTCTTAGAGCGAGAAACAGATAGGGAGACTGTGAGAGAGAACATAGGATATTATAGTGGATCTGCTGTAGGTTTTGTCTCTTTATTTTGCTGGATAATAGAAAGGAAGGACTGGCTATTCAGGGTGGATGTAGCCCAAACTGGGTGAACCATGTATATCTGTCTCTCTATAGTTTTATGTGTTTTGTGTGCTTGTGTTTTCTACATATTTTATGTGTTGTATTTCTCTATAATATATAATTTTCTAACAAATTTATGTTTGTATGATCCTCCATTGATTGATGATCAAGGGAGTGACATTCAGTTTCCATCAATAGAAGGTTTCTCACCAGAATTTCTAGACGAGCTAAAGGATGATGCCATCCTTGACAGGAGGACACACACTTCTAAGAGGGGAAGTGTCGATTATCTTCAGATTCGGCTTAAGAGCAGCAAACCAAGTAAGGCAAGATGGATGGAAGTGGAAAAGGTGAGGGAGTTGTACCGTCATCTTCTCAACAGGTAATTGAAGGATTTTGGGATCCAAAAGCTTCCTAATGGGGAGCTGTGATCAAGAGATCATGTCCATTGCTAAAAAATCAAGAGATCATGTCCATTGCTAAAAAATGCTCAAAAATTCTCAAAAATGAAAGTGCTCAGAATTGTTTGCAACTTGAGTGGCCGGAAAGGTCTTGTCACTGCAATTCTGGCATCGCGAATGGTTCACAAAACATAGGTCGTATGTAGAAGTTATGAAAAATTGAAAATCTCGGTAAACTCCAAAAACTGGACCTTTGACCCATTTTGACTTTATATAATTTTTTTTGAAGGAATAATTTTTTTTTTTCTAAATTTGACTAATTTCTATTAACTAAATATTATAATACAAAACTGCCTCAGTTCATCTTTGATAGCCTGAAACTGGGCTTGCAAACCATGCATGATCTCAAAAATAAGCTGCCCATATAGGGAAACCAGCTCTTTAGTGTCTGTCACACCGCCCTTGGTATGGGAAACCGGTGGAATAGTCATACTGTTTGTAATGAGTCTGCAGAAAACTATCACTATCAAAGGAAAAAAACTATCACTATCTGTTGTGCAGAAGAAAAGACTATCAACTCTATGGACGTAAACAAGTTCAGAATTCATACTGGTCCTGTTCAAAGCAAAATCAGTTGGAGTGAACCGGTGAGGGATGTTCCTCCTCAATTGGACATCCGAAGTAGGCCTCGGGGTCGTCCACAGTAGCGTCTAGAAGAGGGTCCTCAGAGCTCAAGACACCATCTGTGTGCACCTGTAAGGAGAAAAGGCCCGGGGAGGGAGAAGGATGAACAAAGGGGTCGCTAGGGTCAGCGAGAGGCGTAGCTGCGGGGGTAGACCGAGGCGTGAGGGAGGTAGGAATAGGGTCAAGGGAGGCAGAAGGGGAACCAGGCCAGGGATGAGAGTAGAGAGTGGCCTCCTCGCTGAGAGTAACAGTAATGTAGGCATTAATAGAGGGCCGGTTAAAAACACTGTCGAAATTCAATTCAGCTCTCTGCGTAGTTTGACGGGTGAAGAGACTGCGAGAGGGCTGAGGGGCGGAGGTGAAAGAGCCAGGAGGGGCATTAAGGTGAGGGGAAGAGGGAAAACGGCCATGAGGACCAGAAGGAGAATCCGGGCCATGCCTGCTAGAAAAGGTGCGGTCAGCAGCAGAACTTCCGCGGGAGCCTCGACGACGGGCAGTCATACGCTGTCGGAGCCGAGGCATGACTGGGCCCGAGTTGTTGGTGTCCTGCGTCGGATGAAAGACAGAAGCAAAAACCAAAACCGGAGAAGACTGAGCCCCGAGCGCACCCGTGAGAGTCTGAAGGACCAAAGAGCCAGGCGGAGACGGAGGAGTGTTAAACAAACCAGGGCAGAAGTCGCTGCTAGTAAAATGCACTCTCGGCATAAATTCAATACAGCAGTAGAGGGAGCAACGCCGGCCCGTGCTCGTGCGAGCACTTGGCTCAGCGCATAGAGTAGGGCACACACCGTCCAGAGGAACCAACCAGTCGCTCGGAGAGTCTGCAAGCACAGCGAAGGAGGAATCGGCGTCCATCATGTAGAAGCCAGACCAAGTAGAATAGTTGTATCGCCGTCGCTGGGGAGGGCAGTTATGGCGATCGGGAGAATTGAATGCAGAATTGATGGTGGTGTGGTGAGCCATGTGGCCTCCACACGCCTCACCCTTTGGGAAGAGGGCGGGGCCATGTGGCCCATTAATTCTGAGTGCCATCCGCATCCGGAATTTGAAGGAATAACTAGTTAAACAACAATTTAATTAATATTCCTAGTTATATTTAACCCAAAACAGGGAAATTAATTAGATAAATCATTATTTATCTTATTATTTCCTAAGAATAATTATTTAAACCTTATTTAAATAATATTCTTTGTTAAATATGACTAAATCACCCTTAAATAATTAAATAAATCATTATTTATTGATTATTACTCAGCCACATCCTTAAAATGATAAATAAATAATTTATTTATTTATTATTTACAAATAAAGGGATTTGACCCAAGTCAAATTCCTTTTCCCTCCAACAAATATAATAAAATATTCCATAAAAGTTGGATCTTGATTTGGTTAATAATATTTTAACTATGCACCAACATCTAGACTAACTCAATATTTTGTTATAAATAGAAGGGTTTTCCCATTCATTTACCACCTTTTGTTTCCTAAAGATCACTCTGGATCTATACTTTTAGTCTGACTATTGATCCACCATCATAGTCATATTTTGCTACTACTTTTGTCTGGGTTTTCTACACCATCAAGAGAGAGGAATTCTAGATCTAAAGTGTTGAGGACTTACAAGAACCCATCCCTTTGAGGAGAACAGGGAACACCCTCTTGTGTTTTCCTCCCAGGTGCCATTAATATAAAATTCATTCGATCTATTCTTGTCTTGTCTATTGGATGCACGGAGTAAATCTTTTTTTTTCTATTGTTTAATGTCTTATAATGCATAGATCTAGATTTTTGCAGCATTTATCTTGATCACCTAACTGCAGTTCTGAGGATATTAGTAGCCATCTCTGCTATTAGGGTTGTTTGTTATGCACAACTATAGTGGTCTTTTTTCGTACACTTGGAATTAAGATTCATACTAACAACTGGTGACTCCACACGGGTTTATGATTACGACTGTAGTTGTTTGTTTGATCCTTGCATATCTAGCTACTTCAAACACTAGAATTTATCTTCAACCCCTTGTTTTTTCTTTTCTTCATGTTGTTTTTAACCTATAAAACCCTAAAACGATAAAAATTCTGACATCCGTGTGTTGCCAGACCTATTGCACAGGTGACAGACATCAGCCACATCTAAGACAACAAATTTTTATGAAATATGCCGCTGAGAGTGCCGTAAGTGCGGGTCACACTTTTTGGCCCCAAACCTACGACCTGGACCCTCAGGACACACCTTTCAGCCCAAAAACTACGACCTTTGCTTAAAACAGGTCAGAAATTGCGACCTGGACTTTTTGTAGGGATTTTTATGAAAGTTTTCTGGGTTTGTCTAAGCCTCTGTTCAGGGTTATCTGACCTCTGTCTCCGCCCCTTTTGGACCTGTAATTGTTTTTTTTCACTCAACTAAGTGGGAATCTAACCCCCTAGGGCTTCAGTACCCTCCACTTTTTGTGGAATAGTTTTTGCTGTTTGCAGGTTGTCTAAAATTTCAAAGTCTTCAGCCATTTTTTTCAGATCTGATACCTCACCTTCAAATCCACTTCAGATCGGCTTGTTATGCATCCAAATCACCTCATCTAGATTTTTTTTGGTTTTCCTCTAGGGTTCACTCCGCTTCGCTTCAGGAGATAGCCTTTCTCCACCCTTTTTTACAGCAATTTTTCCTCTGATTTGTTGCTTTTTTCTGCACCACTTTCCAATAGATTTTGTATTTTAGATCCCTGTCCCTCTTAACCTTAGATATATTGAATTTCTAGTGTGTTTTTATTTGTTTTTTCTCATCTATATACTAGTTTTTGAGATACCTGCCTCCCTGGGTCTAGATTATTGCATTATTAGCTGTTTATTTTCTGTTTTTGCAGGCCTATATACTGTCATTTGCAAGTTTATCTATAGCTATACAACACACTTTTTATTTTTCTCTACAAACTTCTAGGTTTAAAAATTAAAATTTACACACTTTTACACACACACCCTAAGTGAAAAAGGGCTTTGTTAACACCGCTAAGAAAAGACTCTAAAAACTTGAAATCAATTGATCCTGCACCTCTTTTCCCTTGTTTCGACATTGTAATCAGTTGATCCTGCACGTCCCTGCCCTTGTTCATCTCTTTTTCCTTTGTGCCGTGTTTTTTCGTCACCATTGCACCACCAAGGCATTTACCCAAGAGACTTCTTGGCCTTCATCCTCAGTTTCTGGTAGGAAGACTTACTCCTCCACGTAGGATTCGAGTTAGTATTCCACCGAGTTTGCACATCGACTCTTCTTCTGGTCCTTTAGGTTCTCCTTCTTGTTCTGCCTTCGATTCTCCCCCTGAAAAATTCACCATGTCTAGTGCAGGACCTAATGCTGGTGGTAACCCTGGCCCTCGGGCTAGGAATACCACTAGTGGGACCGGAACGGATGCTACCCTGGCTGCACCCTTGCTCCCCTTCATGGCAGGCCTCAGCCTCCTCAATTTTTACTAATTGATAAATGACCCTATACACCATGACTCTAGTTGGCCTGCTATGCCGACAAAGCTCCCTTCAAACATCCTAAAGTTTGAAGGCCTTACTGGAGAAGATCCTTCAAATCATGTTCGATCTTTCCACATGTGATGTTCGTCTAACTCCTATACCGATGAATTTGTCCATCTTTGGTTGTTCCAACGAATGCTTACAGGTTAAGCTTCTAAGTGGTATGTTGATCAGGCCACTTCCTCTCCTATCACCTTTGCGACTATTTCCCATGATTTTTTGTCTTACTTCCAACTTCCCCATCGTTATGACACTGGTATTAAACTTTTGACTTCTTTCCGTCAATCATATGCGACCCAACTATCCGATCATGTCCAGGAATGGCAGAGAAGAAAGAGCCTATGTCAATCCCCTACCTTCTAAGACCATGTCTACATGGACTGGTTCCTTAGATCTCTATTGCCTCCTATCGGGAAAGATCTCGCATCGTATTTTCCTCAAACCGAAGAAGCTGCCCTCCAAATGTCATTAAGATATGACCTGATATACGCTCATTCAGGTTATGTTTATACCGTTCTACCTAATCTTCCCAGACCTGGTGGTGCCAACACACTGGGGGCACCTCATGCCGCCGACTAAATTGTTAGAGCTCTCTCTCATCCATACGCTCAACCTCCAATGGGCTATGGTTTTCCCTTTTCATGGGGGAACTGGGGCAACTCCTGCACTTTTCCCCCTCTCGGTATAACGTATATAGGATACAACATGCCTCCTCTTTTGGCCCAACCTCTTGTTTGCCACAATGTTACCCAACCTCCTTATTATCTGTATCTGTAGCTTGGTGATCCTGCTCCACCAGCATTAGCACCTCTGCCTCCCTTGCCTTCTCAACCCTTGCAACAGCAACCACCGCCCCCTCAGGAGCAGGTGGTTGCACAGTAGGTATTTGTGACTACCCAACCACCTGAAGGATAGGTGGCCACTCAACCTCTTCCATCTGGTACCTCCAATTACCAAGTTCTCATGATGAAATCTGCCCAACCTCTAACCTTAGACATCAATCTTTAGGCTTGGTCCCGTTATTACAACAAGACTCCCGCTACATCTATCCCCAAGATGCCTCCTTCGGTCTCTACAGAGCCTCTTTCGATAGCTAATGGTCCCCTGCAGATCCCTCAGCCAAAGGCGGAGGTTCATACCAACATCCCTAAAGGATCGCTACGCAAAAATGCTGCTTTTGGAAAAGCTTCCCATTCGTATAGCATAGTAGATTATTTGGCGCAATATCCTACTACCATTTCAATGCTGGAACTCCTCCAGTCATGCCCTTCACAACGAAAAGCTCTACTATCTACCATGGGTGTTGTCGATCCTTCCGACGATCAATTGATTGTCCTTGATTCTGATCGGTCATAACATCCTCTTCACCCTACTTCTGTCGCCTTCCAAATCTCAGTCAAGATTCGAAACGCCAACGTTTCCCAGTGCATTATTGATGAGGGGGCATCCACTTGTGTGATGTCCACTTCGGTTTGGAAGAAACTCAGATCACTTTTGTTGGCTCCTTCCACAATTACTCTCTGAGAATGGAATGGCCACGCCTACCAACCCATTGGATTATTCTGCAATTTTCCTATTACTCTTATGGGCAAGACTATTTGCGTTTACGTAGAAGTCATAGATGCCCCCTTAGATTCCAAAATTCTATTGGGTTGTAGCTACACCTATGCGATGTCTGTTGTCCCATATCCGGTTCACTGCAAGATGTTCTTCCCTCATAATGGAAAGATAGTCACCATTGACTAGTTGGCATATTACGAACCGAAGTCTCAGACCTCCTCTAAGTCCACCATCTCTTTGGTGGCCAATAAGAAAACCATCAATCCTTTGACCAATGTCTCACCCGGATTCTACAAAGATTCCTCATTGCTTGGGACATTCCCTTGTCTTCCCCCTCCTGTCTCTGATCCCAACTCATCAAATGTTTGCATGATGCAATCATCTCAGGATGCCCTCAAGTAGCCCACCTCGGCTAGTCAGCAGTATCCTCACCCTTCGCAGCCTACTCCTAGCCCTTCGTTAAGCCTTATGGACCTCCTCCTCCTGGCCCTTCAACTAGTATCCATGAGCCTCTTTACCTTCCTGGAACAGTTCCACTAGGCCTTAACCATTTAGGATCCACCCTGCCTGGCCATTACCGCTTTGATCATATACCGTTCCTAGCTCCTCCCCCAGGAGTGTACACGGTACCTGTCAAGACCACCCTCTCTCTTCCTAACTTGACCCTTGGGATTCCCGTTTGGTACCTTGATCCTATAGCCGCTACCCCGCTTGGTCAAACCCTGCCTTATCTTTCTTTGACCCCGGTTAAACCAGTCCCCACGACTTCTCCCACTACAACAGTGCCTCAACCACCTCAACAGGAACCACCTCCTATTGCGACCACTTCGGGTAAGAAGGGAAAAGATCGCAAGAAGGCATGAAAAGACAAGGCTGCTCTGATAAACCCTGCCCCTCCTTAACCTCCAAAGAATACCATCTAGTGTGCTTTGTGTGATGTTTTCGGTCATGCCACCCATACTTGTTCGGAGCTGCCTCATCTCAAGCCCATGGTTAATGTCGCGTCCCCTAAGTCTACGGTCCCGGAAACCTCTGTCCCTTCCTCGACTATAGCTAGGAGGCCAAAGACTATTCACACCAACCACCCCTGTTCTTTATGTGATCTCCATGGCCATTATACCCACCTTTGTCCCCGTCTTGAAGAGTACCGCTCCTCTTTGGAAGCGATTTGCAAATTTGAGGCCAAGTGCAACGAGTCCACCGCTCCCTTATTTGCGCGTTTTGCTTCAGCAAAACCAGAGGACACGGATGCTCCCATTGACATTCCCCCTCGTGATTTCAAGATGACAGAGCCTTCGTCCACCATTTGCTACCTATCATCATCCATGAGACCCTCAGTGGAAGTCCCCTTGGAGACTTCCCCTGATGTTTCGCCTGACCTCCCTTCAACGATCACCCTGGACTAAACATCAGTAGATCCTTTATCTACTTACTCTTATGTCACCACTTGTGACGATGCACATGTGAACCTCTCTTCTCATGATGATGAGTTTGGTAGCTTCGTTGCGTAAGGTGGTATTTCTTCCACCAGTCAGCCCATATTCTATTACAATGACGACATTATGGAAGTAGTCACCACCGCTGACTTTATCTATCCCCCCTTACATTGAACCCATGCATTCGAACCACATACAACTTGTGGCCATTATAGTGATACCCAATGTTTGGGTAAGGGGGCACCCATATTTGAGAAACTAGGTGAAGAAATTCTCCATAACTCTCCTAGTGTATCTCGTCGTGTCGACTCTAGTACCATTATTCTTCCACATTTAGAATAACCTCTAGAGTTCCATATCACTTCATATCACTCTAGGGATGATAACCCTCATCATTCCTTCATATTACATAAACAACCCAGTCGCTTCGACATTGTTGTTGACCAACCTGTGAATTTTCTAGGAGAGGACTAGTTCATGATCCCAAAATCCTTTCTTTGGTATACTGACACCATGTATGCAGTACTAAAAGAGATTGGTAATCCTCCATTCCCTTTCTCAAACTGCATAACCATAATGAAAACAAATGTCGCACCACATCATTAAAATGTGTTTATATTCCCCTTTTCCTAAATAAATTTTTGCATGACCACAACCTGCTTGGGGGCACCTATGCCCCTCAACCATAAAAATCCCAGATCTCAGCGAAAAACAACACTAAAACCCCCTTTCTCTGACAGGTCACACTTTTCAGGTCATTTCCTAGGACAGGTCACAATTTTCTGCCCAGTACCTGATACCCATGATGCAGAATAGACCCCAAAAAGTGCAACTTGGCATGTTCATGAGCTCTGGGTACCTAAACTAAAATTTCAACCCATTGAAATGAAAGAGTAGGATTAGGCCTCTTACCTACAACTAGTGGATCTCAAATTCCAACGGTCAGTTTGTCTGCTACAGTCGCCGCAAGATTTAGGGCCTTCTCTCCTCACTACTTTCACCATAGCTCCACCTGAAAATGAGTGAATTTGGAAGGAAAATGCCTTATTAAAATAAAAACCCTTATTTTTATTTTGCCTACTATGGCCAAACTGTAGCTCAGTTTGACAAACTTTCTATACCATTGGAAAGTTCTCACTGAGCCCTCAAATGGGTATCTATTAGTTTTTAGTGACTTGATACTCCAGCAGGACACATTTCTTCTATGAAGCATCACTTCACCTCTCCTCAAAATCGAATTTCTTCACTTGCAACACTCGTACTAGGGCACCACTTTGCCTCCATACTTGTCCACGCTCATGTCAAATTTTGTCATGAGTTATCATCTTGCACTCATGTTTGTATGGTCCCCATTAGACCTTTTCTGCGTGGAAACACCATTGAGTCACCCTTTTTTAGAGCATCCGAGTTGAGTCATCATTGCATTCATGGAATCTATCCTGAGTCCCTTTGCATCCTGCTATAGTCCTCCATCCTTCATTGCTTGGTCCCTCTCTCATGTCGCACACTTTGGCCTTTAGTCCCACTTGTTGGGGTCTGGTGATTTGGCAGATTGGCATTCAAAATGATAAGGAAACATCAAAACCACTTTGGAATCCTAGGATCTAGCCCTCCTAGATTCGAAGAGGGATCTCTCCATATGTGTGTTAGAATGATAGGCTTTTAAAGCTTATGATATGATATTAGGCTAGTTATGAAGTGAAAGGGGTTTTTTTGTTTATTTTTGGTTGGGAATCATTAAATGAGAAGGTCATGTGAAGTGTGAAGGAGGGAATAAATTGAAGGATATTTTAGCATGGGAAGATAGGTTAAGAAAAAGTGCTAATCCATTAGGATATGGAGTCATAAAAGGCTTTACTTGCACAACAAATATTCAAGGTTTTTCATAGAGAAAGTCATATATATCAGAAGATATTTTAAGTTGAGTTGGTGGTATGGAACATTAAGAAGTGTGGTGAAAGAAGCAAACATATAAGAAAATGAAGGGCAGCCTAAGATCAGGTAAGGAATTTTAAACTATCCTACTTTCGACATACTCTCAAGGGTAAAAAATTTAAGATAAACATAAAAAGTAGCCTAAGATCAAGTAAGGAATTTTAACCTATCTTGCTTTTGGCATATTCTTAAGAATAGAAAACATATGAGAAAACAAAGGGAAATATAAGATCAGGTAATGACGTTTAACCTATCCTTCTTTTGACATACTCTTAAGGGAAATCTTCAAAAAAGTTGTTTAAGACTAAACAAGGGACAAGGCTAACCATAAAATTCCTTGATTAGGACTCTACTTAGCATGTAGTGAAAAGATCATTCAAGAACAACATCTCACGTTCTACTCAGCAAGACATGGGCACACCAACATTCCTTGACTGGTTATACTCTATTGATTCATTATGAAACACACATTTAGAAGAAAACATAAAGATAAAGCTTATCAGTCAGAATTAGGGTACTTTTAGAAGAAAATCCTAATCTATACTTGTTGTTATTTATCAGAGATTATGAACACAGTGGAAACATAAGGAGAATAACAATTACAGTAAGAATAACATCACCAATGATTTAGATCAGGATCCAGTGAATCTTCTTGTCTATTTGATGTCCAAGAACAGTTACATACTTGAGTCCAATGGCTTTCTATATTCTAATACTTCTCTTCCAAGCCTACTATATTACAACTTCTCAGCTACTTCCACTCAATAACAGTTCAAAAAATCAAAAAATTTCCAACCCTTTACAATGAGTTTCCTGCGAATACATATAGGTGAGAGAGGAAGAGTATTGAAGGAAAGATCATAAATATCAGTTAAGACAGAGGGGGAGAGGTATTTGAATGCCCATTCTGCTTAATGACCATTGCATTAACTGGTTGTACCATTTTAGTAGTTTTTCTTGTCTTTGAGGCATATCTGGTAGGCTGGTAATAACTCCGAAGTGTGTTATTTGAAGATAACTGTGGCCGAAGTACTCTGTTTGATCTCTGAGACAAGTAACTATCATATTTCGGTTCTGAGGCCTCCCATGATTGTGCAATAACTGCTCTGACAGTATAAAAAAGGTTCTGTCATCAGGATGGTTGTCAAGGTGTCTTTGAAAAGTAAAGTAGACTATAGGTGTCCTTTCTGGTCTTTGGAGGAGTAAATAGCCTTGATGGTCTGGCAATTAAGGCGGTATTTTGCTGATTTGTCATGCTTTGTGGCTTTAAACACTGATTTTGGCTTCATTTGTGCTTTAAAGCCTCTCTAATCATCTTTAACCTTTATTTCCTTATTGACTGTATTCCCTTTGATTATTTGTCTTTATGCTTTATCCTTCATTCTCTGATCACCGAACATATGCACTGTTTTGGTGTACAGGTGGCTGCTTGGAGGGTTTGATTAAAAATCCAATATCATGATCTATCAACTAAAACGTGGAAATAATCTCCTTTTTTCCCTTTTTTCCATTAGTTATGCCACAGAGGATCGTCACCCTCGACCTCTGTCAACATTTCTTGACAGTGGGACGACTTTTATGAACAACTGCCATTAAACCTGTACAAACCACAAAACTGTTATAAAAACCTGCACAATGTAGATTAATTTCTTCAGAGGGCTTTGGCAGAGGCAGAGGAGCAGTGCATAGGAGGTGGAATGCAGGCATAGGTTTAAAATTTGCATTGGCACGAAGAAATGAAAAGCGGTATTGGAAAACTGGTAGCAGTTTTCGCGTAAGGTCTGGGTGGTAAGCAGTAAGGAACTGGGGGATCACGATGTAGGCCAATGGTTGATGTGTGTTCATAGGAAAACTACCTATTTCGCATTGAAAATGGGGTTTATACCATTATGGAGAAATGGGTGTGAAGATGACTATGGGCCGTTGGATTTGGGGGTGGGGCCAGATCAATGGTGGAGATTTGAACGGAAGCATGATGAAAGGCCCAGTGTGGTTGGGTGGGACTGGAGGGATTATATGGGAGAAGAGCGCATATGCATAGCAAGGCCACTTGGGGGTATGAACGATTTTGCGGGCCGGGTGCCTCTACAGTGAATATGGACCATTGACCTAGGTTAAACAGATGGTCCAGATTGAATCGAGATATCACAAATCGGGGGAACAATGATGTGTGGGGTAAAGGAGTTAATAGCGGGAGCCATCGGATCTGGGAGCAGATCGACGGTTGGGATTAAATCGGAGGATTGGAGATTAAATATGGTGGATGAGGGGTTAGTAATAATGTGATTGAGTGCCAACTGTTGGATCATGAGGATCAACGATCGAGATTGATAGCGGGGAAATGCAATATAAACATATGAACAGGGAGATGGCGAAATTGTGATGAAGCGAGGATCGTCAGATCAGAAGCGAGATCAATGGTGGGGATTAAAGCGGGGTCAAAATGTATGTGGTAAAAGCAGAGGTGCACTGGACGTTAGATCAAGATGATCAACGATGGAGGATGCATCGCAATCTCACACAAAGGCATGAATGGTGCGAGTGGAGGGGTGAACTGCAATGCAGCAATCAAGCGATGACTGTCCGATTAGGAGGATCGATGACTCGGGTCATTTCGGAGAATGGTAAGCAGAAAGGCTTAGACGGGAGGAACGTGATAATGCGATGGCCGATTGAGCACAGGGCGTTCGATCTGGGGGAGATCAACGGTGGAGATTTCATCAGCGGAGGATGGAAGTGGGATTTGGAATTGCTAAAGTGTGATGCAACCATGGAGCACAGACCGTTCGATCTAAAATGAGATCAACGATGGAGATTTACTCGGGGGATTGGCCATCAGTGGAGAAAAGGAGTGTGGGCGTGACCCTTTGCAGTTTGTGATGGAGCGTGGACCGTCGGATGGTTGCAATCAATGGCTGAGATCTGCTTGGGGGATCGACCTTCAGTGGAAGAAAATGCAAGGGGTAAGAGGAAACAGGGAACTATGATGGCCGATAGCCGATGGGCTTAGCGCTTGGTCGTAGGGCGCGGGGTCATATGATGAAAGGGGCTAGGGCTTAATCCGAAAAGTGCTCAAGGCCCAATGTTATAATGGGAGAGGAATCAGGCCTAAAAAGGGGTTTTTTGAGGTTTTTAAAGGTTCCGATAGATACAAAGAGGGGGTTAAAACCAAATAAATGGGACTCATATGGTTTAAAAGGGAATTTTGATGGAAGTGGAGGGATTTTTAACAGGAAAATATGAATGGAAGAGGGGTTCAAAGCAGTTTTTTTCAAGACAACATTAGGGCTTTGTGAAGACATCAGTGAGATGGACCCTTTGGACAAATGGACACAACAAGGCTTCAAGAAGTCGCAGATTTGATCCAATTTTTTTTCTTGAAGACTAATAGACCTGTTTTATCCATCATAGCATATGAAAAATTTATATATGGATAATAGCGGCTCCACTTGGGGATGGAAGCTCCTTGGAGGTGTCAAGAACCTTAGAAATTTATCTCTGTAATGTAGATCAATGTCCTGCACTTTGACCATCCTATTTCTTCTTTGATCATGCTACTTGAAAAGATGATCAATCATTACATCATAACATATCAATTTTCCCCAAACAACTACTTACACCACCTACTTTCCTAACATTTTTTTCTTCATAAGGTGCACTTGGACTTGCAAACCTCTTGACATCAACTTTTATTCTTTTATTGGAGGCAATAAAACTATTCTAAATCTACCCTTATAACTTCCATGAGTCTAGATTAAACAATTGGACTCAAAAATTCTCTACCTAATCTACTATCTGCCAGGATTAAACTGTGTAACAGATCTGCATTCTCTACATTCTAAAAAAAAATTGAAAACACAGTCAAACCAGGATTAAGTTGTCTGATTTTTTGTAAGACTATGGCATAAAAACAAGCTGCACATAAACTAAAATTTACAGAAATTTAAAACAAAATTGTGAAGGCTTAAGATCTGAAAATTACAAGCAGCCTTATTTATTTCTTTTAGCTCTGGTTTCGATCTTTTTAGAGTTGTCTTCTTCTTTACCTGGTTCAAGTTTTCAGCATGTTAGAACCAGTCTTCTTTGTATCTTTGGCTAAGTTTTGATCTGATTAGATCTGTTCTTTTTGTGCTTTCTTGGTTCAGGTTTTGAGCATGTTTGAACCATTCTTTTCTATCCTAATCTAATCTACTGATAAGCCAAGATTAAACGGTTTGGAAAATCTTGTTCACTAACCTATGAATAGTAAATTGAAATCTATCTAGTCATGATTAGGTTATATGACTAAATAGCAGTGCTCTTTCAAGTAGTGGCATTTAGGTTTGCACACTTTTAGACTCTCTTTGCATATTTCTGATCTTCCCTATTTTTCTTTTCTATTAGATTTTTTTTGTATTTTTTCAATTTTTATTTCAAAGAAAAAAACAAATACTAACTAAATGCTCACCGGCTGAGCTTATTTGATTTCATATCTAACCTAATATAACCTAGAAAATTTACATATCTAGCCAATGAACTCCCTTTTCCAATATAGCCAATCAAGTAAATGGTTCCATGATTGGTCTTTGCTTATCTCCTTGAGCATGCTAGACAAACAGGGCCACTCCCATTTCCTTTTTTTTTTAGCAGCAGTGCTAAAAAATCTCCTTGCATTTCGTGATACAATGCTCCTAACAATCTCTATCCCTTCTTCAAATGTATTAAAAAATTGAGCAAAGGGGTCTTGAAATAATACCTAGTTGGGAGTATTAGACAGGTAAGTTTCAACTAGGATCATTTTTTCTTCCACTAGATCAAGAAAAAGATGCTTTTGAGAAAGAAAATCTTCCTTATCTTCATTGTGATCTGAACTGGAGGACTCATTATATTTGGCAGTGCTGTCCTCTTGTAGTCCCGGGGTATTTTGATTCAGTGGACTGAGCTTGGTGAAGAGGTCATTATATTCTTGAGTAGGAGTCTCTTTGATTACCTCAACTCTTTCAGGAGAACGTTCTTTAATTTCAACTGGCTCAAGAAGTTCTTCATTGTTTTCCTCCTCAACCTTTGAGCTGAAATAATGTTGATTCCCAATCACATGAAAACTGTTACTGATGAATTGTAATAGATAAGAGCAAATATTCAGAGATTCTTCACCCTCTTCTACATTTTTAAAGCTTTCTTCATCAGTATCATAAATAGCCTGCTTTGGCTCATTACTTTCTTGGAGTTGGTGAAACCGATCTTCCTCCCACAAATCTACTAATGATGGTCCTGCAAGATCAACTTCTGTTTGGACAACATCATTATCAGACAGATAAAAAATAGGAAAACCATTAATGTAAGTAATGTGACCAATCAAACATTCGGATTATCAGCAGGTCTTTCTTTATTCTGATCCAAGGGAACTTTCTAAATTTTTACAACAAGGTGAATGGGCAAGAGTGTTTGTTTTGAAAAACATTTCAGAGGCTGGGTGTTTATTGATAATCTGATCGATTTATTCTTATTTCAAAGGAAGAGATGTTTATGTGTTTCTTTGAGCAGAAGTACAACAGTTCTCTATCTCTTGTGAAGACTGAATTTGAGGCTGGATGTCTTCTTGAGCCTCAGCTAAAAGGGATGATGAATCATTATTTGTGCTCGCAGGGATATCTTGAGGGATTTATTTTATTTCTTGATTAATTTCTTCCTCAAATAATTCATCTAGGTTCTTGGGATACTTGTCTTGGGTATGAAATTCATGAATGGCTGCTAAGAGATCCTCAGGATGCATATTAACCAAATCCTCATCAATATCTAACAGGTATTATATGATGTTTCGAGATTAATCACAACAATTTGCAGTCCATGATAAAGATGAAGGGTTTTCTTTATATTTTTCATAAAGTACTTGCTGCATGTCTTTTAAAGAAAACAAGCTCTTATGTTCTAACCATTCATACCAATCCCTTGCCTTACCTTCTAATGTTTCCATGAACATTTTCATAAGACAGTCCTTGTGCCATTCAACTTTTAACCTCCATACATGTATATGAAACTTGATGAGATGTAACAAGGGGTCATCAAACTTTTCATCTTGAAAAATAGGCAGGTTTTTCATCCAATCTATTTGAGGCATTTTGTGTGGGAATCCAGGGATATGATCTCTATTCATTGGAGCATATCTCCTTTGTATCCTTGGAATCATGTTTGTAAATCAGAAAAGAGGTCACTGTGTCTACTCAACCAGTTCAGAGTCTTATACCAGTGGAGCCGTTTGGTCTTTTGGGAGTTTTGGAGTCGCTAGGTGGAGGATTTCAAAAATATTGAGATGATTTGTTGTCCACCATTAGCAATTGAATACCAATCTAAGGAGGTATGTGGGTCTTCTGAGGCCTTAAGGATGTCTAAGATGTAATTTACTCAGAATTCCCTAGTGGAGTAGCCATTATTTTTGGGTCCTATGATTTGGCAGATTGGCATACCAAATGACAAGGCAACATCAGAACCACTTTCGAATCCTAGGATCTGGCCCTCCTAGATTCTATAATGTTCCAAAATTTTCATGAATAAATTGGAACATTAATTTTTTCTCATGTTGTGTAGTATGTGAATAAAAAGGAAGAGGAGGCCTCTTGACATGAATAAAACCCTTCCTAATGTGAATAGGGAACCTTTGAGCAGCTTATTTTTCACCTCCTAGTGTGAAAAGGGCCAATTGTGTGAGGACAAGGTCAAGTTGACCAAGTCAACTAGCGCAGCCTAAGGAGGAGTAGCTTGCCTAAGAAGACATCACAGTTTTGGAGGGAATAGATTCAAATGAAGATGGAAACCCTAAGAGGTGGGACCCAAGGTGAAGGAGCTCAAAACCTCATAAGGAGGAGAAGGGCAGCTTTGTGGAGTTAGCTGGTGTATTTTGATTTCTTTTCTACTTAGACATTTATGCAAACTCCTGCTGCTTAGCAGAGTTTGGAGGGACTCTTGTTTAGGGATTCCTTCTCCTTCATTGAGTGATCTCTTGAAGGTTTTGTGCTTCATTTTTCCCACATATAGATTGTAGGCCAAGTATTTCTCACATCTGCAGTGTTATTTTTGTAGCAGAGGACGTTGTGTTGCTGGGCAGTGCAGTGGGAGGGTTGCTTCATCTTCTCTTGTGCATTTCCATTCAGTGGAGGGAGTTTCTCTTACATTAAGGGAGTTTTATAGGAGATTTCAGAGCTCATTTCAGATCTTGGCATGTGGCCAACTCATGTTCCATCCATTACAGTGAAATTCACTGGGTATACTACGTTATTTTTGTGAGATCAGCAGCTGCAGGGTTTGATCTCTTGCTTGAGAGCTCATTCTTTGGAGGAAAGGACAACCCTTCTCCTATAAATCTCTATATTCCATTCCTATTATGTATTTTTATATTATTAGCCATATTCATATTTATTTTTGTAGTGACTGCATTTTCCAGCTATATATATTTGCAGATCTGCACTTGTACACCTTATATTTTCATGAAACCCCTTGTGGGTGATCTTTATTGTGTATAAAGAGGAAAAGAATCACATTTTATTAGCCATTGAATAATTGTTCATTTTATATCTTATATTTCATGTTATTCTCTTCATAAGCCCTAGATAAAATAACGATATTCTTGATTCAGTGCTTTCTGCATAAGCTAAGCTATGGGGTTTTAGCTCATTTGAGGCATATAGAACTAGGGAGATATGTTTATACGAGCTAGAGTGATTTGTTTCACCTCAAATTTTGCATGTGAGTTGTATATCATGTCTAATAAGGGATACAAGTCCCATTTCTCACTTGTATAGCATTTTTTTCTAAAGGCAACTGTTTGGTGTTCACATGTTGCTGCAATTTTTAGCTAGTTCACTGTGGGAGATCTGAATAACCCGCTTAAGGTTATTTCTTTGAGCTTAAATTCTACAAGGAGTTAAGATAATATATTTTCTAAGGAATTACAATAGTGGTTTTCATTATATTCACATCTGCTTCCTTATACAGCGTCCCTAAGGAGCTTGTTGCAGCAATTATTGAATAGGGAAAATCACATATCTGTAGACAGAGACTGAAAAAGGCCAGGTAGCCTCTGGTTCTCTCCCTTATTTGGAAAGGAGACATGTCTAGTAAATGCTTCAGCAATCCATCTCTGGCACAGACTTGTGATATTTCTGAAAAAGGAATATTACAGTGGTATCGGAGCATGATCTCTGGCACTACCTGTGAGATCAAGCTTTTAGAAAAATAAAGAGAAGAGCAAGGAGCATCCATCTTGGCTCAGCCTGTGGATTTCAGATCCACCCAGAGAATACAAGAAGAGGAGAACAAGGATGGAGAGGATGAGGTTACTCTCATCGATTTTTGAGATAAAAAAGGAGCCTCTCCAAAGGGGTTCAACCAATGGGAAAGAAAGGTGCAGTGAAACCCCAAGAGGGTTTCAAGATGAAAAAATTTGTAGTGAAACCTCTAGAGGGTTTCAGAATGAAGGAGAAGATGAAAGCACTTCCTATTCTCATGGAGGAGGTGAAGAGTATGGAGGTCCACAAGAGGAAGTGGATAAATGCGCAGAGGAGGAGGAACATTCTTCTCCACTTGAGGAGGCTTCTACTAGCGTTGTCCAGTTCATATAGGAGTAGCCCACCATATCAGCAGTTGGATCAGCCAAAAAATCAGAGAGGGCGACTCTTGTAGACATACAAGAAGTCTCAAAGACCCACAAAGGTATGAAAAAATCTCCATGCAGTGACAATTTAGAAAATTTCATAAGAAGTTTGGGAAATTTGCATTCACATGGCCCAGGATTGAAACATCATGTTGATAAAGAGAAGCAAGGTTGCATAACACTATGTAACTTGGGCCTGATCCAAGAAAGTATCTGCATTCATTCTTTTGCACCCTTATTGAGCTACATGCAGCATGTGGAGTTATAGTGCAAGGTTGTGGGAGGCATCATGCATGATGTGCCATCTCCTAAGGATGTCTTGTCCTTAGCACACTTGGATTCTTGCGGATTCAAGGGTTTAATTGGTGAGATGCCTTTCCTGGAAACTCTTCAAGGGGTTACATCTCAACATCCCATAAGGTTTAAGGAGGAATATTTGCTTTGGGATAATGGCAGTCTTCATTGAGAAGATGCCAAAGGAGAGAAGGATTTGGGACAAAAATATCTCTATAGAGGAGAGTGGATGGAGGGAAAGAGGCTTGTGAGACACTTGCATATCTATGACACAGGGCAACAAGAGGCAAAGCTGCGTTGGCTACTAAGGAGAGAGTTTGGCCATCATGAGACATGTCCTTTTCTCAAGGATATGTGGATGGAAGGAGCTTGGCAGGATACTTTCATGATGGGACAGCAAGGAGTGTGGATTCATTATGGTGGTAGGGTCATTTTGTTTCCATCACATATGATGAGTGATGGAGGTATGAAGAGGCAGCAAGGATATTTGTTTCTTCAAAGGAATGGGAGAGAGAAAGGGAAAAATTTATCTCCCACTTGGCATAGTGTTGCAAGGGTGAAGTATGGCGCTATCATGGTGCAAGAGGTGTTTTCATCATGGAGGAGACCCCTCATATATGGTAGCATTATGGAGAATACCTTTGGCAAATTACATGTCAAAGAATGGAGCTTGATATGGATGAGAGCCTATGTGTATAGGCCAACAACGTTATCTCTTTGGAGAAGTAATCGATGGATGAAGTGTGCCTAGCGGAAGTGTGGTGGATCCATAACCCACAGGTCCCAGGAAAATTTCATATTTTTTGCACTTGATGAGAAAGGAGGAGGTGAGATGGATGAGGTAGTAATTTTAGGCATCTATTACTATGCTACATTCTTCTTGACTTGGATCCCCAAGCATGAGAAGAAGGATCTTCTTGCAGCACCTAGTTCATTCCTCTTCATGGGAGCATGTCAAACAACTATGGAGGGTTCATTCATGGATCCATACATCATTTTACTCCTGGCATATGGTAGGAAATCTGTTTTTACATTGGCTGATTTGTATACTCTTACCATTGTTTTGTAGTGCATGGCTCTACAAGAGGGCAAGCTTATCAGATTGCTCCATGGACAAAATTGGGCCAAACTATATGATGGAGGCAGCCATCTTTCACATGGCCTTTGGGAAAAAAAATTTCATTGCATACATGTTCAACTAATTTACATTATTAGCCATGAGTCACAAAGCATTTTTCCATGTAAATTTCCGAAGCAGCAACTTGGAAAACTACGCTGCCACTATTGGGGAAACTGTTGGTACTTTTTGGCATCACATGAAACCTTCAGAATTTTCCTCATTTTGTTGCTGATCATGAATTAATTTTCTGATTTGGATCTGATTTACATTGGGAGCATGATTAGAAGAATGACACATGAGTTGGGAGTGTCCTTAAAGGGGAAGGATTCCCACATTTTCTGCATTGCATGTTCTAAGGGGATCATGAGAAAAAATATGGCCACCACAGCTAAGTATTTGTTTCCTTTTGAGGTGGACCATAAGTTTGATGATCATTCATTGTATAATCATGGGCAAGTGATGAAATATGACTTGTATGTTCAGCTGACCCATTCAGCCATTTACTTTTTACTAGTGAATGTGACAATTTTCAGCACTAGTCATTTAGCAACATACTACTTGCCATACCATTTTCTGAAGAAGCAATGGATGAGATTACGCTGTGTCCTTTTGAGAATTTTTTGGTATCATACAGCAGCATTCAAAAGCTATAGAAAGCATCTCAATTGGACATTCTATGATGACCATGTCCTATTCATCATGGAGGAAATGTTTTGGGGCAGCTTGTTCTTCAATGTTGGAGGAGAAATCTTTGGTGGATTGCTCTACATTTTGCCACTTGAGGGAAATAACTTTGCAGCACATGAACAGAACATACTCTGCACTATTCATAAGTGGAGAAGATGATAGCGTGGGATAGGCCTTCTTGCCTATATTTTTTAGTCATTCAGCCCACCTACACTTCAGGAGCCAAAGGTGGAGGAGATTCTTCATGAGTTACCATGTTGGAGGGTGACTCATTTTATATGGATGATAGCTTGGGGGTGGAGGTTTCACTTTGGGGGAATAATATTTCCCATGCATCTTGCACTCCATGCCTTGAGAAGGCCTCTAGACCACACATGGTTGTCTCTTTAAGCACTTTCCTTCTCATGATCTTAGTCATTTGGGGTGTTTCACCAAATGCTAGTCTATATGCTTGGGGAGAGGCACTATGGAGTTTCATGGATGAGATGGCATCATATTCTTTGGAGGATTCCATCATATGCTAATGCTACCCAAGGAGGTAAGGAGATTCACTCAGTTCTATCCTTGCAGTTTCTTGAGGACAAGCAACATTTGGGAGGGGAGGACTGTAATGTTCCAAAATTTTCATGAATAAATTGGAACATTAATTTTTGCTCATGTTGTGTAGTAGGTGAATAAAAAGGAAGAGGAGGCCTCTTGAAATGAATAGAACCCTTCCTAATGTGAAAAGGGAACTTTTGAGCAGCTTATTTTGCACCTCCTAGTGTGAAAAGGGCCAATTGTATGAGAACAAGGTCAAGTTGACCAAGCGTTAGGGGAATTTTGAGGTCTAAAATGGGCCTCCTAAGGAAATTATAAAATAATAGTGGAAAAAATCAAATAATATTTGATGACATCATCAAATTTTAGAGGGAAAAATGAAAAAACTACTTTTTCAACTCATATTTTCAACTTATCTCCCAAATTTTTTACTCAAATTTCGAGCGGGATTAGTCGTTGGATGCGAAATTTAATTCATCATCCAAGGAGTACCCATGTTGCATACTTTCGATGGGTCCTATTACACTAAAAATGAGAAATACATAAAAAAACGTGATTACAATCACATTTCTTATGTATTTCTCATTTTTCGTGTAGTAGAGTTCATCAAAAGTATGCAACATGGGTACTCTTTGGATGAGGAATTAAATTTTTCATCCAACGAGTACTCCCACTCGAAATTTGAGTAAAAATTTTGGGAGATAAGCTGAAAATACGAGTTGAAAAAGTAGTTTTATTATTTTATTATTTTTTAATATTTTTACCCTTTTATTTAAAAAATGGTAAATCACCCCCCATGGTTGAAATCATCATCTTTAATCCTATTGGTTGTTATAAAGTTTATTTTTGTTGTACATTTTTCTTAGGAGGCTCATTTTAGACCTCAAAATTCCCCTAATGTCAACCAGTGCAGCCTAAGGAGGAGTAGCTTGCCTAAGAAGACAGCGCAGTTTTGGAGGGAAGAGATTCAAACGAAGATGGAAACCCTAAGAGGTGGGACCCAAGGTGAAGGAGCTCACAACTTCATAAGGAGTAGAAGGGCAGCTTTGTGGAGTTAGCTGGTGTATTTCGATTTCTTGTCTACTAAGACATTTCTGCAAACTCTTGCTACTTAGCAGAGTTTGGAGGGATTCCTGTTTAGGGATACCTTCTCCTTCATTGAGTGATCTCTTGAAGGGGTTGTGCTTAATTTCTCCCACATATGGATTGTAGGCCAAGTATTTCTCACATCTACAGCATTATTTCTGTAGAAGAGGACGTTGTGTTTCTAGGCAGTGCAGTGGGAGGGTTGTTTCATCTTCTCTTGTGCATTTCCATTCAGTGGAGGGAGTTTCTCTTGCATTGAGGGAGCTATTGCTATAGGGTAAAATGCTTGGGTTGTTGGTTATCGTATATCCCTCTCAAGGCTTTTCAGTGCTTGAGGCAGATGGTAAGATTAGCTGTACAGTTCACAAAGATGGCATATATATGTTCATATTAACTTAAAACAACAAAATTACCTCTTTGACGATCTCGGAGTCCCTTAGAGAGCACTAGGCAACAAAGCAAGAGTCCTTCTTCACCAGCTCCAAATCTTAGTCCTGCAATCAATCAAAGCACTCGTGTAATTTCTAACACAACATATATCCTATCAATTAAGCCAATATATAATGAACATCTAAATTATACTCATCTGAGCCATTCATATCATACTATGTAAATATTCAAACAGTAATGAAAATATTAAGCATCGAATGGACAAAACAAATACAGTTCTATTGATTTTAAAAGAAGGAGGATTACAACCGTTGGTTGTACCAAGCCCTCCTTAGCCTTCCAATCTCTCTATCCCTCAAGTAGTGAAGTCTTAGTCAACAAGCTCTCTAGGAACCTCTTTGACTCTTGGCCTTCACACTATAACACTATTCTCTACTTCACAAGTATTCAAAACATTAGCAATCCTTCAACCTTCAACTAAGAGCCTTCAGCTCCTTTTTATAAAAGAGGGAGAAAGCCATTGTTGCCTTTCTCTTTCCACTAGTTTGGAATAGAAAAAACTAAGATGTTTCTTTAATATCTATGCTTTTGCCTCCTTGGGAGTTCAATATTTTATGGCAGTGACCAATAATGAATTGAGGCTTTTCAGTTTCCTTTGTGAACTGAATCTCTTGTGAGGGAAAGCCGGAGATTCAAATCATTCTCCGCGCGTTTTTCCCATTTTAAACTCAAAACACGGGTAACGCTGCCCTCTAGTGTAAACAGAGCATTTCCCTAGCCACTAACGTGGCACATTTACTGTTCTCATGCATTATAACGCTCTTGTTTTTTTATAGAAAGGCATTACCTTGGCAGAAATAGGTTTAATTTAGGTCTTTGTATTCCTTCCATATTTGTCTTCTCCTCTGAGTTGATGAGGAGGTATTTTGACCTGTAACAGCTGTATGGGAGATTTCAGAGCTCATTTCAGATCTTGGCATGTGGCCAACTCATGTTCCATCCATTATAGCACAATTCACTGGGTAGATTGCGTTGTTTTTGTGAGAGCAGCAGTTGCAGGGTTTGATCCCTTGCTTGAGAGCTCATTCTTTGGAGGAAGGGCCAACCCTTCTCCCAGAAAGCTCTATATTCCATTCCTCTTCTGTATTTTTATATTCTTAGCCATATTCATATTCAGTTTTGCAGTGACTACATTTTACAGCTATATATATTTGCATATCTGCACTTGTACACCTTGTATTTTCATGAAACCCCTTGTGGGTGATATTTATTGTGTATAAAGAGGAAAGGAATCACATTTTCTTAGCCATTGGATTCTTGTTCATTTCAGATCTGATATGTAATGTTATTCTCTAAATAATCCCTAGATAAAATAACGTTGTTCTTGATTCAATGCTTTTTTCATAAGCTAGGCTATGGGGTTTTAGCTCATTTGAGGCATATAGAACTAGGGAGATCTGTTTATATGAGCTAGAGTCATTTGTTTCACCTCAAATTCTGCATGTGAGCTGTATATCATGTATACTAAGGGATACAAGTCCCATTTCTGAATTTTATAGCGTTATTTTCTAAAGACAACTGTTTTCTCAGCTAGTTCTCTATGGGAGATCTAAATAACATCCTTAAGGTTATTTATTTAAGCTTACATTCTGCAAGGAGGTCAAATCATATATTTTCTAAGGCATCACAGTAGTGCTTGGTCTTATATTCACATCTACTTCCTTATACAATGTCCCTAAGGAGCTTGTTGTAGCAATTCCTGAATAAGGAAAATCACATATCTGTAGATAGAGATTGCAAAAGGACAGGTAGCCTCTGGTTCTCTCCCTTCTTTGTAAACGAGACATATCTAGTAAATTCCTCAGCAGTCCATCTCTGGCACAAACTTGTGATATTTTTGAAAAATGAATATTACTGATTTGGAGAGGGATCTCTTCATATGTGTGTTAGAATGATAGGATTTTAAAGCTTATGATATGATATTAGGCTAGTTATGAAGTGAAAGGGGTTTGTTTGTTTGTTTTTGGTTGGGAATCATTAAATGAGAAGGTCATGTGAAGTGTGAAGGAGGGAATAAATTGAAGGATATTTCAGCATGGGAAGATAGGTTAAGAAACAGTGCTAATCCATTAGGCTATGGAGTCATAAAATGGTTTACTTGCACAACAACTATTCAAGGGTTTTCATAGGGAAAGTCATCTATATCAGAAGATATTTTAAGTTGAGTTGGTGGCATGGAACATTAAGAAGTGTGCTGAAAGAAGCAAACATATAATAAAATGAAGGACAACCTAAGATCAGGTAAGGAATTTTAAACTATCCTTCTTTCAGCATACTCTCAATGGTAAAACATTTAAGATAAACATAAAAAGTAGCCTAAGATCAAGTAAGGAATTTTAACCTATCTTTCTTTTGACATACTCTTAAGAATAGAAAACATATGATAAAACAAAGGGAAGTCTAAGATCAGGTAAGGAATTTTAACCTATCCCGCTTTCGGCATACTCTTAAGGGAAATCTTCAAAAAAAATGTTTAAGAATAAACAAGGGACAAAGCTAACCATAAACTTCCTTGATTAGGACTCTACTTAGCATGCAGTGAAAAGATCATTCAAGAACAAAATCTCAAGTTCTACTCAGCAAGACATGGGCACACCAACATTCCTTGACTAGTTATACTCTATTGATTCATTCTCAAACACACATTTAGAAGAAAAAATAAAGATAAATCTTATCAGTCAGAATTAGGGTACTTTTAGAAGTAAATCCTAATCTATACTTGTTGTTCTTTATCAGAGAATATGAACACAGTGGAAACATAAGGAGAATAAAAATTACAGTAAGAATAACATCACCAATGATTTAGATCAGGATCCAGTGAATCTACTTGTCTATTTGATGTCCAAGACCATTTACATACTTGAGTCCAATGGCTTTTTATAGTATGATACTTCTCTTCCCAGCCTACTATATTACAACTACTCAGCTACTTCCACTCAATAATAGTTCAAACAATCAATAACTTTCCAACCCTTTACAATGAGTTTCCTGTGAATACATATAGGTGAGAGAGGAAGAGTGTTGAAGGAAAGATCATAAATATTAGTTAAGATAGAGGGGGAGAGGTATTTGAATGCCCATTCTGCTTAATGACCATTGCATTAACTGATTGTACCATTTTATTAGTTTTTCCTGTCTTTGAAGCATATTTGGTAGGCTGGTAATAACTCCAAAGTGTGTTCTTTGAAGATAAATATGGCTGAAGTACTCTATTTGACCTCTGAGACAAGTAACTATCATATTTTGGTTATGTGGCCTCCCATGACTATGCAATTACTGCTCTCACAGTCTAAAAGAGGTTTTGTCATCAGGATGGTTGTCAAGGTGTCTTTGAAAAGTAAAGTAGACTAAAAGTGTCCTTTCTGGTCTTCAGAGGAGTAAATAGCCTTGATGATCTAGCAATTAAGGCGGTATTTTGTTTATTTTTCATGCTTTGTGGCTTTAAACACTGACTTTGGCTTCGGTTGTGCTTTAAAGCCTCTCTAATCATCTTTAACATTTATTTCCTTGTTGACTCTATTCCCTTTGATTATTTGTCTTTATGGTTTATCCTTCATTCTCTGATCACTGAACATATTCACTATTTTGGTGTACAGGTGGCTTCTTGGAGGGTTTGATTGAAAATCTGATATCATGATCTATTGACTAAAATGTGGAAATCATCTCCTTTTGTCCCTTTTCTGCATTAGTTAGGGCATAGAGGATCATCACCCTTGGCCTCTATCAACATTTCTTGACTATGGGACAGCTTTTACGAACAACCGCCATTAAACCTACACAAACCACAAAATTATTATAAAAACCAGTGCGATGTGGATTAACTGTGATATAGGAGAATTAGGCTAAAAGAAAAATCCATGTATTTTATTAAACTTAGGGGTTTGAAATTTTTTAAGGGAGTTGTATTTTTATGAAATATTTGAGTGATTTTGAATGATTTTAATTAAATATTGTGGGGAAATTGTAAATACTCTCGAATTTTTGAGAACATGAGTGAGTTGAGAGTGTATAGGGGTTGAGAGATTTTATAAATATTAATTTAGAGTTGGTTTCATTAATTTTGGGATAAAAGAGAATCCTTATGGATTAAACAAGATATATAGGATTTTGTTGAGCAAATGGAGGAACTGAAAACAAAATCAATTTCAGGACCTTTTTTATAAATGTAAGCCTCAATGGCATAAAGGACAGATTAGAAGAGTGTGAGGGATTGAGTAGAGGAAGGCAGGTTTTTTTTCTTGTAAGACTTCAGGCAGATTGTAGGAAGAGGCCACTAATAAAGAATATCAGGCCAAGGAAGATTTCCTATGTAATTACTGGTTTTAATACAGAAACCCAATTTCTGAGTTGAGTTGTGTGTATATATTGTGTGCAATGGAATTGAATTACTAATTTGTGTGTAGAACTGTGTGAATCGATCATACAATGATATATTTCACAATTTGATTCTTATTGATGAGGTTTTAAGTCAATTGGAAGGGTTGAGAATGCTGTGTGGAATGATACATTTCACAATTGAACTGTTCGAATTTTGAAACAGGTTGAAGCCAAAGTGAAGGGCGCACATTTCATAGAGGAGCGATGATGCGGACCACAAGTATGGAGATAAAATGGAGATGTCTATTGTTGAATCACAAAGAGAGCTGAAGCTTATCATAATTATTGTATGATAGTAATGCGTTGGTGAATGATTGAGGAAGGTTATTTTAAAGCTTGTCTTAAAAGTAAACTACCGAGAAGCAGATTCGATGGATAGTAATAAGCACACCGTTGAGAGGGAGTCTTCGAATTGAAGAATAGATGAGTTAAATTGAATATACAACATTAAAACAAATGAATGTGGAATAGTATGCAACAACTCAACAGAATTTTGATGGCACAATAGAATCTTTGTAAGGAGTTAGAGTTCTACAGAAATCAAGCAATGGACTGTATCAAATGAGGAATCGATTGATCGATTCTTTTCCGTGGAAGTAATAACAATTTTGATAAAAATGCAGAGTTGTAGTTCAAAGGAGTTGTGTCTTTATAATAACAAGACATTGGAGCGACGAACCATAAGGAATGAATAGTAAAACACGAATTGGTTTTGAGTCAATAAACCAGTGGTATCGCATCGCTTTTAAAAGGTAAGTTGTTTTGTAAAATGGAACACGATATCAGTCTAATATTGACACGTAAGATGGAGGTGGTTTCTAAAAACCATGAATGTCGTGTAAATTTTTATTGTTAACTCATGGGGATCAAATGGACGTGATTTCCGTTTGATCTTGAGCTTGAGAAAATCAATGATGGTCGCATCACCAAGCTGCTGGGTTGTTAAGTGAGGTATGAGCCAGTGTTTATATTTGTTGAACATTTGAATGTGTGGGCCTGAAAGAATTAAACATTGATTAAAATGTCCTATATGGGTATTAATGAAAAGCAAGCCAATATGTGTTAACGTAGATTTTAGCACTTTGATGTTTTATCAAGTTGAGCTTTGATACAAATTAAATGATATGTGTGGGTCAAACCATGATATAATGGATGAAAGGTAATTTGATATGAAATGGTCTCATTAAATATTGAGTTTTTATAAAGCTCGAATGTTGGAATCAAGGGGAAGCTTATATTTGAATTTATTTGAAATTCAATGGTTGATTTAAAAATCATAAGGTGGCTATTCCAACGGTTTTATAATAATTTTAAAGCTTTCACAAGAGATATTGAATTTGGGTTTTATTTTTGGTTGGGTTTATAGCCAGGAAATGAAGAAAAGTTCTTCCGCATATTTAGTTTAAGTTTGCCTAGATAATGAATCAAATTGGTTTTAAAATGGACATTGTTATAGCATCATTTTTCACCCTCATGTGATTCATGATTGTCTTTATGGCTTTGGGCACCCATTCCTACAAAATTGAACAAAATTCACTAAAAAACAGTGTTAAAATTCCCATATGTGGTTATGCCCAGACTTTTCCGCGTGTATACACTAGTCCACATGTACTTTTCAGTGTATGCCATTAAAATCATTAAAAAATATATAAAAAATCCCTATTTTCGGGCTGGTTTGATGGTTACTCCAGTAGTTCAACCACCCCAGCACGTGGCCAACTGTTTCCAACTGATTGAAACTACTTTGAGGGAGTATAAAAGCCCCTCATGTGCATGGCCTAAGGGAGAGAGAAATTTTATAGACATTATACTCTGTTGGAATCCTAGTTCAAGTCTGATTCCCCGTGCCTCCTGTACTTTCCCAGATTTATACAGGAAACCCTTGTTTCCTGGAGATGTTCATCCATTTATATGCCATCTTGAGTGCACAAGTCTTGAAAGTATCTTAGCGAAGCAAGGGCGAGACGAATCCGGACGACGGTCTGCTCGAAGATCGTGGAAGGATTCAGGTGATCTCTCCACTTTTACTACTGTACATGTTGTTCGTGATAATGAAGAACCATCTTGTTCCTGAACTCGTGTGTTAATGTTTACTTATATGTGTGAAAAGATTATCATTTAAGAATTTATTATGGTTTATATAATATTTCACATGGATTGCACTAACGTTTAGAAGAAGTATATGATGTACAACTAGGTTTACGTGCACGTTCTTTCTTGTTTTCCAGGTTGAAGGAGGAAGAAGAGTTGCTGGGGGTTTGAACCCCGCGGGATCTACATTGAACGTAGGACTACGGGTGAGTTCTGCTATCGTTTTTATCTAGTTTTTTGCATTCAAGTATGGTTGTGTGTGAGTCCTTCTGAATACCATGCCCTGCTCTGTGGAGGTTTTGACCCAACAAACCTCTAGGGTGATTTTCACTGAAACAGAACTGGCGACTCCACTGGGGACCACATTCTTGTGATTCCCCTGTTGGGTGGTTTCAGCTGTTTGATAGGTTGCCAACAGTTTTAAATTTTATTTCCAGTCCAGTTAACTCTTTCTTAGTTAGACTGAAGTCCTGGTTTCTTATCCAGGCTTGATCCTTTTCATTTTTCATTATCTACCTTTGTATACGCGGGTTTGTCTGCACATAGATGCGTATACACACAGTTTTTGTTAAAGGGAGTCACGTATACGCGGGTTTCCTTTAGCACAGTCGCGTATGCACGCTTGTTTCAAAACTGTCAAGTCGCGTATATCTGGGTCAATTTTGAAATTTTTGATTTCTTGGCTTTTTAGTCTTGTCTGACTGTGGAGACCTGTTCCTGCAATGTATTTGTGTCCTCTGGATTGTGTTTAAAGTGGTCTTTTCTCTTTTCTCTCTCTTGTTTGGTTGAAAACTAACTTATTTGGAAAATCTTGTTTCTTGTGCTTGCATTTCTGGGTCGAGTACCAAGATCTCTTTCTGGGGATTCTTGGATGTTCTGCTTTATCAGAAAAGAGAGCCTTTACTCATTTACTCTTTCCTACCTTTGTGTCTTTCTTTGCACTTCGATTTTTGCCCATTTCTTGGTTGGTTTTCTTGAGTTCAGTTGACTAGGTCTTGTTGCAATTTTTGAAGAGTCTTTCTTGGTTCTTTGAAGTTTTTGTTTGCTGCAAGGTTGTACTATTCTTCTAGGCTGAGTGATTGAGTTTCTTGTCTTCTTGTGCTCATATAAATATTTCTACTAGCTAGCCCTATAAGATTTGGAGCATTTTTTAAGTTTTTGCTTGAAATTCAGAGTTGTTTGGCTTGGGATTTGATAGTATTTCCTGGTCTTTTCGAGCTCTTCCTTTTTATAAAACTCAAAAGCTCAAAAAACATTTTGTTTTGTCATTTGCTTTTGCTTTGCATTTTTTTTTTGTTTTGTTATATCTGTTGAAGCTTTGTTGAGGTTTATAGCTTTTGGTTTTTGACTTGATTTTTGAAAGGAATTGTCGTTGGTTCCTTCCTCTTGTTTCAAGCGTTTTGGTGTCTTTATATTAAGAGTTTCTGATTTTGGGAACTAGCTTTCTGGACAACCAAAAAGAGATAAAACTGAAGGATCTTTGGGAAATTTCTCTCTGCTTTAGTAGATTTTGCATCTTATAATTTGCATTCTCTTAGTGATTTGCATCAGGTGCACTTAAGCATTTAGTCATTTTCATAGTTTTTGTGAGTGTGAAGTTTGTTATCTGAAAAGAAAAATAAAATTTTTAGTCTCGTAGAACCTGTGTAGAAGTTGCTTTTCATCGAAATACAATTAATGCATTTGCATGTAGTTTGGTTTTTATTAATTTATTTTCTCCGTCAAAACACCACAAATTTCATTTCTGTATCCCTTTGACTTAACATAACAACCAATTAAAATAAGCGATATAATTTAAAAGAAACTAGCAAGTTTTTTAAGTGTCATACACCAACTAGCTAGGTTGTAGGGCCTTGGATTAGGTGAGTGGAGAGTTAACTCTCCAAGGTCGCTCAAACAAAACATAGAAGTTGATTAATTGAGCGAAATCCAACTCCGTTAGGTGGACCGGGAAAGCTCTTCTCTAGAGAGTCAAGCGCGAGGGGAAGTGAAGGCTGAGAAGAGAGATAACCCCTCTCTGATTTGCTGAATCTGACCTCAAGACCGTTCCGCCCGGCTTCTGACACGGATTGGTGCCCATAGTTGCCACTCTTAGGTTCCACATAGGTGACTGCGGGGGGGAATACCCGTGGTACCTGAGGCAGACGTCGTATCACTTTCAGCAGTACTTCTGGGGGGTGCCCTTGCGAAGCTTGGGTAATTGTGCTGGCAAAGGCTGTCGTTAGGAGTTCAGCGTAACTGTTTAAGTTACCTTCGCTAGTAGGCCTGGGTTGTAATTATCCCAGACTACTTTCGGGAGGTCCTATACTTCGCTTTCTTGTATTTTGGTGTCCGGTCCTAATCAACCGAAGCTGAAATACCTGAAGGCTGTTTGCTTGATTGTATCTCAGGGATTATTTTTTGTAGTGAGTGCTCTTTGCTCCTAGATTTCCTAGCTTTATACCTTTTGAGTCTAATTAAAATTTGTTAAAGTGGCTGATCAAGCGCCTCGTCGATCGAGGAGAATCTGAGGGTTATCTCCCGAGAGTTCAGAGCCTTCTTCAAGAAGGCGTAGGAGTAGTTTAGCAGGTGAGTATAACCCTGTGGCGTCTAACGCAGTGGAGAGAGATCCTCCACAAGGGTATGAAGGTTTCGTAGCTGATTTTGGTGTTGGTTCCGAGAGGAGCGCTCCGCTCACCTCGCAAGTTTTATTTCCGCAGGAAGAAGAAGTTCAAATAGAGGAAGTACCTGAACCCTATGTGTCACTTCCATCTCCTCTTCCTCCTGATTACCCGTTTGTTGTTGAATACATCAGACCTGAGTCAGAGAGACCGGAATATCCTCCGTATTATACGTAGCTTTCGATGGCCATGACTGGGAACGTGACTTCTGCTGTGAGTGCTGCAGGCATTCAGACTCCTGCTTCTGTTGAAGGAGGGGGCACCATTGCTATATCTTTGATTTCTTCTAGTGCTACTGTGTTTGGCTCTGGTTTCACCCAAGCACATGCTTCCCAATATTGTCCATTCTGTTTTGGAATGCCCACTAGTGGGATTCCTTCTTTTTCCTTTTCCGCTGCTACAGCTGGATCTACACCCATGTCTTCCACGGCTAGTGGATCAGCTTCTTTTCAAGGGTTCCCCTTCGGAACTAGACATATTCCTAGTTTGAATCCTTCTTTAGGGTCCTTTCCATTTACTTCTCAGACCCAGAGTTTCAACCCTTGGTCTGGAGGTTAGAATTCAACTACTTTTACAGGTTGGAACCCTGTATTCACTACAGCGGGGGCAGGGAATCAGTTTTACGTTGGTCACCAAGGAAATGCTTCTTTCCCTTATTCGAGTGCTTATCAGACCTTTTCCCCTCTTTCCAATGCCTGGAACCCCTATCAGGGGCTTTCCTCTTCATTTCATACTTCAGTGGGGGGAACTGGTCCGTTCTTTGGTAACTCTGCGTTGGGAGGAGGTTCTTCTCCTTTTTTTACGAATTTTTTCTGGCAACCTATTGCCTCATCAAATCCAAGGTATTCTTTTCATAATGTTGGGAATTCATCCTATCAAGGATGGAATCCTCAGGCTCCGCCTCGTTTACCTTTTCTGGCAATGTTAAACTTGCCAGTTCTGTCGAAATTTACTAATGATCTGATCCGTTATAGTCCGGGGTGGCCTCCGGTTCCCACCAAACTTCCTTCGGACATTCCAAAGTTTGAACGTAAGAATGGAGAAGATCTGGCTGACCACATCACCACCTTCCATTTATGGTATTCTTCGAACTCCCTAATCGATGATTCGATTAGGTTGAGATTTTTTCAACGCACCCTAACTGGAAACGCTGCCAAATGGTATATTGAGCTAACTGGGGGCAGTTTTGCTACATTTGGAAAGCTGGCTGTTACATTTCTAAACCATTTCCAGTTTCCTATCCGATATGATGCCGGGACTGAACTCCTAGCTAATTTTAAGCAGGAAGACGCAACCCACATTTCTGACCATATTCAGGAATGGAGGAGACAGAAGAGGCTTATTAAAGCTGATATTCCAGGGGAATTCCTTTTGGAATGGTTTCTGAAATCTCTGCAGTCAGATATTTCGAAGGATGTATCCCTGTCTGGGGTATTTTCTGAGGAGCAGGCCATTTTTAGGGCCCAGCAGTTGGAACTGATATATTCTCAGTCTGGGGTCCTTCATAAATATTTTCCCAATGCTCCTCGCTCCAAATTAGATTTATCCAAAACTAAGCCTGGTCCTCATGGTGATGGACTTATTGGGTCGATCAATAGTGGTGCAGCTAGCCTGCTTACTCAATTGCAGTAGTTGTCTTTGCAATCTGCTCCTTCTGGTCAGGTTGTACCTGCTGAGTCATCGCCTTCCCAATCTTTGTCAATAAATGCCGTCCAAACTTCCGATCCAAAAGGAAGTCAACAATCCGAAGGGAAGAAGAAAGGACGGAATAATAAGAAAAAGGGCAAGAATGGGAAGGGTAATGCGAATAAAACCAACGAGCATGTTGGTGATGGTCAAAAGGATAAAAAGAAAGTGAAGTTTCCATGCAAGCAATGTGTTTGAGACCATCTTACACACCTTTGCCCTAAAATTCAAGATGCGCAGTGCTTGTTAGCTCAGCAGGGTTCTTCCAGTTCCCAGGCTGTGTTAACAAACCCTTTTCCCCAAGGGAAACAACTAGTTGTTAGCGCGAATCAAAATCCCGGGGCTTCCTCTGGGGGCACCCAGGAAGGGGAAATTCCATCGAACATATTCATGATGAGTGCTCATGTGGATGTCGCTACGAGATCCCGTGATTATGGCAGAGAAGAGTCTTCGAAAGCTAAGGATGCTCCTGATGCTACTGAGCTGCTTCACATTACAAGGCCTACTGTTGAGCTCATCCATTTATATGGCATCTCGAGTGCACAAGTCTTGAAAGTATCTTAGCGAGGCAAGGGCGGGACGAATCCGGACGACGGTCTGCTCGAAGATCGTGGAAGGATTCAGGTGATCTCTCCACTTTTAATACTGTACATTCTGTTCGTGATAATGAAGAACCATCTTGTTCCTGAACTCGTGTGTTAATGTTTACTTATATGTGTGAAAAGATTATCATTTAAGCATTTATTATGGTTTATATAATATTTCACATGGATTGCACTAACTTTTAGGAGAATTATATGTTGTACAACTAGGTTTCCATGCACGTTCTTTCTTGTTTTCCAGGTTGAAGGAGGAAGAAGAGTTGCTGGGGGTTTGAACCCCGCGGGATCTACATCGAACGTAGGACTACGGGTGAGTTCTGCTATCGTTGTTATCTAGTTTTTTGCATTCAAGTATGGTTGTGTGTGAGTCCTTCTGAATAGCATGCCCTGCTCTGTGGAGGTTTTGACCCAACAAACCTCTAGGGCGATTTTCCCCGAAACAACATGCATTTTTTATATGCATTAAAAGAGTGTGATTATGGGTTGAGCAGGGTTTTCCTGCCATCAAAATGCTTCAGAGGGCTTTGGCGAAGGCGGAGGAGTAGTGTAGAGGAGGTGGAATGTAGGCAGAGGTTTAAAAGTTGTATTGGCGCGAAGAACTGAAAAGCGGTATTGGAAAACCGACAGCGGTTTTCGCGTAGGGTCTAGGGGGTAAGAAGTAAGGTTGAAAATGAGGTTTAGACCGTTATGGAGAAACGAGTGCGAAGATGACTATGGGCTATTGGATCTGGGGGGGGGGGGGGGTAGATCAATGGTGGAGATTTGAACGGAAGCATGATGAAAGGCCCAATGAAGTCGGGTGGGACCGGAGGGATTAAATGGGAGAAGAGCGCATACACATAGCAGGGGCACTTCGGGGTACAGATGAGTTTGCGGGAAGGGTGCCTTCGTAGTGAATATGGACCATTGACCTGGGTTAAACGGACGGTCCATATTGAATTAAGAGATCGAAAATCATGGGAAAAATGACATGTGGGGTAAAGGAGGAAACAGCGGGAGCCGTCGGATCTGGGAGCAGATCGATGGTTGGATTAAATCGGAGGATCAAAGATTAAAGATGGTGGATGAGGGGTCAGTAATAATGCGATTGAGCAAAAACCATTGGATCAAGAGGATCAACGGTTGAGATTGATAGTGGGGAAACGCAATATAAACATATGGATAGGGAGATGGTGAAATTGCGATGAAGCGAGGACCGTTAGAACCAAAGTGAGATCAATGGTGGGGATTAAAGCGGGGTCTAAATGCACGTGGTAAAATCAGAGGCGTGTTCGCCGTTAGATCAATATGATCAACGATGGAGAATGCATTGCAATCTTGCACAAAGGCATGAATGGTGTGAGGGGAGGGGTGAACTGTGATGCGGCGATGAAGCGATGACCTTCCGATTAGGAGGATCGACGGCTCAGGTCATTTCAGAGAATGGTAGGCAGAAAATCTTGGACAGGAGGAAAGAAATAATGCGATGGCCGATTGAGCATGGGCTGTCCGATTTGGGGGAGATCGAAGATGGAGATTTCATCGGCGGAGGATGGAAGTGGGATTGGGAATCGCTGAAGTGCGATGCGACGATGGAGCACAGACCATTCGATCTAAAACGAGATCAACGTTGGAGATTTACTCGGGGTATCGGCCATCGACGAAGAAAAGAAGTGCGGGCATGACCCTTTGCGATTTGCAATGGAGCGCAGACCGTCAGATGGTGCAATCAATCGCTGAGATCTGCTCGGGGGATCGACCATCAGTAGAAGAAAATTCAAGGGGTAAGAGGAAATAGGGAACTGCGATGGCCGATAGCCAATGGACTTAGCGCTTGGTTGTAGGGCACAGGGTCATATGATGAAAGGGGCTAGGGCTTAAGCCGAAAAGAACTTAAGGCCCAATGTTATAATGGGAGTGGAATTAGGCCTAAAAAGGGGTTTTTTGAGGTTTTTAAAGGTTCCGATAGATATAAAGAGGGGGTTAAAACCAAATAAATGGGACTCATATGGTTTAAAAGGGAATTTTGATGGAAGTGGAGGGATGTTTAACAGGAAAATATGAATGGAAGAGGGGTTCAAAGTAGTTTTCTTCAAGACAATAGCAAGGCTTTGTTAAGACATCAGTGAGATGGACCCTTTGGAGAAATGGACACAGTAAGGCTTCAAGAAGTCACATATTTGCTCCAAATTTGTTTCTTGAAGACTAATAGACCCGTTTTAGCCATCATAGTATATGAAAAATTTCTAAATGGCTAACACCACTGTCCCTTATCTCTCATGATATTGTGTCAGTCGCTACCAGGTCATCCATACCATTTACGCTCTAACAAGGGAAGTCATTTGTTCGCTACTCAGTACTCCCCATTTCACCATCATCATTGAAGTCAGTTTGTCAGTCACTTTACTATTTTCTCTGGTGCCTTAGTTGAGGATCCCTTATTGCCTCACCTATGGCATCCCTCCTTCGGTCGACATTAGCTCATTCATTCCAAAATACAGATCTAGAGGGTGGTGTACCTTGGTTCCAACTTCCACTCTTGTTCGTTGCCTCGGATGAGGCAAAGGGACTCCTTATTGCCCTTTGAATTGATTTTTTCTTAGCTCCAGCTCCTTTCAGCATGATCAAGATCTGTATACTCGATGGTTCAGTGATGCAGCAGCTGACATCGGTGATTCTCGGGTGTGTGTGAGATGTCTCAGCCCTCATGAGGGGCTGGCCCTATAGGTAGCCCCCCCCCACACACTTGGATGACCTCTTCATTACAACCTTCGATGCAGCTCCATACATTTGATGATGTCGGCCTCAACTACTTGCAACGCCTTTTTGTTTGCATGTATCAGTCAGATTTTCAGAGCCCTTTCCTGTTTTCAGGGGCATATGGGTTCCATTTATATCTCATGTACTCAGATATCATTGTACAAGTCCTGACTGTTATCCCAGGCACAATATGTATGTGGGATTCATTATCGTGTTGTTTATCTGGCTCATGTTTATGCCAGCATGTTCTATATTGGCCAGTCCCGTGGTTTTCCGGACGCCTTATTGTTTGTACTTTTCCTCGGCAGGCATAGGTATGCCTCCCTTGTCACCTATAGCACATGTACTCACTCATCAAAGAGACTTGTCACACCTGTAAGTCTCACCTCCTCAGGGTCTAGTTCTTTCAGCACTTTGGTCTACCTTATGCTTCTCTCTCTTTGACTTCCCCTTCAATGTCTAGTGATTGAGTTCTTACAATGTACTTTGGTGATACGATTAGCTCCTAACGCTCGCACGCTGGGGGGAAATCTGTTACACCATTTTTTAGTCATCTAACCTATTTTTATTAGATGGACCCAAGTACACCATGTAAGACCAATTTTACCCTAAGTAAAATTGCATTCACTATGAAAAATAACTTAGTAAACCACCTTTATTAAGTTTTTTATGGTCTAAACAGGAAACACCATGAGGAAATATTAAATAAATCTACATTTGTTTGATTATCCTCAAGGAATAATTATTTAAACAACAATTTAATTAATATTCTTGGTTATATTTAACCCAAAATAGGGAAATTAATTAGATAAATCATTATTTATCTTATTATTTCCTAAAAATAATTATTTAAACCTTATTTAAATAATATTCTTTGTTAAATATGACTAAATCACCCTTAAATAATTAAATAAATATTTATTTATATGATTATCACTCAACCACATCCTTAAAATGATAAATAAATCATTTATTTATTTATTATTTACAAATAAAGGGATTTGACCCAAGTCAAATTCCTTTTCCCTCCAAAAAATATAATAAAATATTCTATAAAATTTGGATGTTGATTTGGTTCACAATATTTTAATTATGCACCAACATCTAGACTACTCAATATTTTGTTATCAAAAGAAGGATTTTCCCATTCATTTACCACCTTTTGTTGCCTAAAGATTACTCTGGATCTATAATTTTGGTCTAACTATTGATCCACCATCATAGTCATATTTTGCTAATATTTTTGTCTTGGTTTTCTACACCATCAAGAGAGAGGAATTATAGATCTGAAGTGCTGAGGGCTTACAAGAACCCATCCCATTGAGGAGAACAGGGAACACCCTCTTGTGTTTTCCTCCCAGGTGCCATTAATAAAAAAATCATTCGATCTATTCTTGTCTTGTCTATTGGATGCAAGGAGTAAATCTTGTTTTTTCTACGACTTAATTTCTTCTAATGCATAATTCTAGATTTTTGCAACATTTATCTTGATCACCTAACTGCAGATCTGAGGATATTAGCAGCCATCTCTATTGTTCAGGCTATTTTTTATGCGCAGCTAAAGTGGTATTTTTTTGTACGCTTTTAATTAAGATTCATACTAACATATTAAATTTAGCTTCAGTTAACTGACAGTCTCCACATTTAGTGGCGTTTTCCGAGGTGTCATTGGGAAAAATGCATGGAGAAGTCAATTTTCCACCAATTTCTCGTGAAAAAAGAGTCTACCTAGGCTAATTTCAACATTCTAAACAAATTGGTAGAGGTTTAAGAGCCATCAGAGGTCATCTTGTGTAGATTTAGCTTCAGGAGAGGTCAAGGAGCCATCAGGGCCACTAGGGTGTTTTCAGTGTATTGAGCATCCATTCTCTATTTTATGTATATTAATATTCATTCCTAACTGATTCAAGCATTTTGAAGTTGTTTTTATAGAGAGAATATTCATTTAAGGCTTTTATTCACATGTACTTACCATTTTTGAGAAATAATATATGAGGGACATGCCATTGGGAGCTGGACCAGGAGATGTAGGCTAGGAGGGGTGAATTGATTCATCAAATTTGTTGAGTACTGTTACATGTGATGTTTAATTATTTGTTATTTATTGTTGTATAGTGTTTTACAAGAAATTTACATGCTTTAAACTCACATAGAAATATGTTTAACAAAGATAAAATCATTTGTTTCACCTACAAACTTCAGTAAACCTTATGCACACAATTTAATTACTGTTTGGATACGTAGAAAAACAAAACTAATAAATTCCATTATGATCACTACACAAACGGTGGGTAGGACCGGGACAGATGTATCAATGGTCGATGAGATAAGTGTCGAACTAGACATTCCTAGTGTAGGAAAAATCGAGCTCCTTGGAGGAGTCGATGTACTGGACTGTGCTATGGATGTGACACTAGAAATGATCTGACCCAAAGTACGATAACCGGGTGGAAGAGACACCGATTGAAGATAAGGTTGACTGGAGACATGCACGAAATCTTCTGGGAAATGTTGATATTCCCCTGTAGAAGCATGTGGTTCTTCACTGCTGACAGGACTCGAAGAATCCATATCTGACGAGGTGGTAAGATCATCAAAAAGACAACGAGGACTAGGAGATAAAGCAACAACTAATAATGGTGGTCCCGAAGTAAGGGGAGGGAATTCTTCCTAGCTCCCAAAACCAAACCAAGCACCCTAAGGCGGCCAATTGAAATCAACCAACCCTTCAAGAGGAGACTCGGTAGCGAGAGGCAAGATAGTTGGGAGGATAGGCTGCGAAAACTCGACAGACCTAGTGGACTAAGGGGTTTCCGAAGAAACGTCAGGAAAAGGAATACCACTAGGAGGTAGTGAAGAAGACGACGAATCTAGTGGTTCCACCACTGTGACAATGTTTCAAAATAGGAAGAAAACGAGATAGCCTATTCGAGGCTTCAAAACCAAACACTAAGGAACTACTAAAAACAAGCCAAGAAAAAATATTTAACGGGCGTGTGATTGTAGGCAGTTAATTTTTATGATATTGAAATGAAACTTTTTTGTTTGATGTTTTAAGAGTCGAGAAATAGGAAAAATATGAATCTATTCACTTTTAGATTGAACAAGCATGAAAGGACAAGGGCTTGATTATGTTTTCTCTTTTAGAGAGTCACGAAAAGACCAAAATGACTACTCAGGTAATCTATGAAAGAGAAATGACCAAGGACTTGATGTACGTGGAGGTAGTCTCCCTGAATGTTGTCTTTGGTGTATCACAGTTACAGGGCGACAGACTCGGCTTCCTATGGATAAAGGTTTGCAACCTATGAGGGTCTCACTTTATATACACGATGGTACGGGGAGCACAAGTTTGTACTAGTGTTGTCTAAAGCCAGATGGAAAACGACATCTTCTAGGTTTAATGATGCTGGAACACATCACTAGCCTAGACCTCTAAAATATTTGCGTTAGGTTTCAATTCTTCCTTAGGTTGATTTGAATTAATTTTAAGGTTGATCTTGAATTAATGTTTCAATTCCAAGGCCTTACTGAATGTGAGCTCGAATTCCTAAATGTACACTACATGCAAAAGAACAACATTTATGTTCAATGAATGCTAACTAAGGGAAGGATAGGAACTCTACAACAAAGCAACAATCAATTGAAACTATGAGAAGAATTTCACTAATGCACCTAATACAACCAAACGAGAAAACAAAAATTCTTTCCTAGTTCGGCTAAGAGCTAGTTATGCAAAATAACATTTTCATTTTCAAACTAAATGAAAGAATGCAATTTTTTGTTTTTTTAGATGAATGAAGCACACAATGCATCGTTATAATAAGAAGAAAAACAAGCACTAGTTTTGAACACTATGAATGTAAAGATCTAAAACAAATGAATCAAATGCAATACAATCATAAGACGAACTCAAAACAAGGATGCACTCTTTTAGGCAAGCAAGGGGCTTTCAAAATGATCCAACGAGAAATTTAATCTATGCTCGAAGTGACGAAATGGAGAGTCAAATGAAAACAAGGGTGATTGTACAACAAGACAAAGAAAGAAAGAATCGAGAAATACTAAGAAAACCAGTCAAAAAACTGAGATGAAAAATATCAAAGTGACTCGAACTTCAATCAGAAGGCTCAGTGAGAAAAAAACACCTAGAAACCCTAGGGCTACAAACTTCACTGACAAGAAGATAGGAAAATAGCTGAGAAGACCGAGATTATAGAATCAAAACAATTACAAAAGACCAATTCCAAGGCAAGAAACCAATTGAGAGCCAAGAACTACTAAAAAAACTCAAGAAAAAGGCCAAATCAAACCCTACAGGATTTTGTGCGACTGTGAGGCTGTAATATGTGGCTAACAGGGGTTGGTGCACCTGTGCCAAAAGAAACAAGTGCCAATTGGCGCGATTGTTAACAGAAAAAATGCGCCATGTTGGAAAACCAAGGGAAGAAGATAAAACCACTGAGAAGAGGCCAGTCTTGACACTCTAGAACTGAACAGGAGGGTTTAAAATAATTAAGCAAGGCAAGAAAACAATCAAAAAACCAAAGTCGACTTCACTAGTCAAATGCTCAACAAACAACGAAACGAAAAACACACACTAATTCCCTAGTGGAGTCGCCAACTTGTTGTGTAGGTAAATCCCCTCTGTGGATAGAGGCGATCACTCTAGCCCTAGGGTGGGTCTAGCAGAAAGAGTACAAGCTAATGTGCTATCCTAGTTAATAAATGAAATAGGTTGGGATAGATTTTCCTACCTATAGTCCAATGTGATTGTCGCAGCTGTAATGGTGGTTTCCTGATCACTGCCCTGACATGTCACGGTCCTTCATTAATGGTACTCGGGTGCCTACACAAAGATCAAAGGACAAAAGTAGCATACAAGATAGTAATTGCATTCATAACTAGATAATCAGTCAATGAATATTAAACGTATTTCGTAAGATAAACCACATCAACACAAGATGAGAACCGAACATCAGTCATGTAGATATTAATAGAAAGAAATAGATTACAACTAGAACCTTAACGTCGAAACCTCCTTCAGTGGGTTCAGTCGAAGTGCGTCTCGAAGGTTCGTCGGGGAATTGGGACGTGGTGAGGACACAAGCCTAAGCTCTTTGTCGACAAGGGTATATTTCTCTACTCTATCTCACACCAGTTATATTAGAATGTTTCAGAAAAATGTTCAGCGATTCCTATTCAGCTAGATGCATCAATGTGAGAGAGGTTTATTTATAGAGGGAGAGGAGGAGGTTGGGATACCTCAAATGGTGGAAGGGAGGCCTTATCCTTTGAGAGGTTCCTCCAAAAGGTGGAAACAAGGAGCCAAAGGAAGGTGCTCCACGTTATCCAGTCGAACAACCGAAGTTGACTCGCCCACGATGTAGTTAACATGGAAAATTTGCCTCTATATTTAAAAAAAATTCAAAAATAGCTTGGCATAGGTAGATCACTGTAACAAAGCACCAATGGGCACTGGGCTCAGTGTTAATTTCCTTTATCGGTGCGTGGCCATAACTGCCTGCCAGTGCCGACCCAAAAGCATTTATTTTTAATGGTCTGTTCCATGAATTGTCAATAGAGAAAGTGTTATCCTCAAGGCAAGAGACAAAATGACACTTTTTCAAGGCATGAAACTTCATATAAGTCATAGGAATGGTCCTCTAATGTGTGGATGGGGATTGCAGGGACGGTGAAAAAATGCTGTGTAACAGATTCCCCCTAAAGCATGAGTTCTGAGAGAGCAGGAGGAGGGAAATGCTTTACGAGAACGTGTTCGAATCAAGCACCGTTGTCAGAAGACCAGCAAGTAAAAATAAAACTTATATGTCAGATACATGAACATGTGGCATGGGCATAGCCATCCAATAAAATGATTCATGCATATATTCATGATAAACCAAAATATCTCGTAGCCTGGATCTTATCATACAAAACCTAGGGTATTGCGTTCCATCTCGACCCGAACAAGTACAAATTCAAGCATGCAAATATGTGAGCTGAAGTCGAACATGCAAGAAAGTCACCTAATTACCAGCCAATGATGTAATTTGTTAACATGCATGAGAGAAACCACCAATAATGAAAATTTCTCTCAAGGTACAACAGGTACAATTCATGGAAAGTGAACAGTGATCTAGCATCGAACACCTGTAGAATCACTCGATTGAAGGCCAATGATGTGGACATATTGTCGAATGAGAAGAACCTGCCATTGAGGCATGCAGGCTCCAAGGTACTAGAAGGGAGTCTCTAGATCAACTTCCTGGATAATGAGTTGTAGTTGATAGGAAGTGACCTAGTCGAAGGAGGGCCATAATGTTTCCCACATCATCAACATGAGACAGAGGAACACAATGGCAGTGAATCAAGACCAAAATTTCATTAGAGGGACGTTGAAAACTGCAATTGGAAACTTTTCTTGAACATATCAGCAACATGACTCTGGATTTGGCAGTATTTGACATCAAGGGATATGAGGTCATGATGACATGGCAAAGAGAAAATGAGAGGTCAAAAGAGATTACCCAAACCCATGGAGGAAAAAATTACAAAATCAGATGTCCCCAACCTGACATGAATGTAGATGAGTGTCATGTTCAAGAGCGACATACTACTGACACAACTGAGAACTGGTTCCATTTTCTACCACCATTGCTGGCGAGTATCCCAATTATTTTTGGAAAACAAGATTGAAGGGGATAGCATATGCTTGTCATGTAATTTTTTCCTTCGGAAAAATCCATCATAGTACATTTTACGAGCCCTAGGAAGGAGGAACTTGGTGACATCATGGTGACAGTGCCCGATGTCATTTATGTTTTAATGAGTTTGACAAAGGAAGAAATCGATATCTTTTCATGTTTAGAGAGTTTGAAAAGAAGTGGAAAAGAAAAATCCAGTAGTCCCTTTTTGTAGATAGTCCCACAGATCTAAAAAGGTAGAAAATTGTGTATAATAGAACCTCTTAGTCGTGATAGGCTAAGGTATTCCTTTTTCGTAAATAATCCATCCTAGCCTGAAAAAGGGGTAAACGTATACTGGGAAGATATCGTTTTGTAGCCATTTAATGAGTTAAAAATGAAAAGAGTCTCAAAAATATTTTCAATTTTAGAGAGTCAGAAAAGAGCTGAAAGATGACTCCAACAACGAATTTTTTGTGTTTTTACCGAGTCCGAAAAAGTATAAAATAGAACTCGTTACTTCATCACCGTTTATGTTGAAACCCTATTGCTGCACAAGAGACGCACGTAAAACCCATTTCTCGAAATAACATTGTGAAATAATCTAAAAATACGCTTTAAAAATTAATTAGGCTTCTCAAGAGTATCAATATTCCAAAAATGATAAAAAATAATTACTTTTCACTTTTACCTCTTGTGAGCAATTTGTTACCCTTTTTCACTGCGATTTTTGAGGCATCGACAATGGGCAATCCAGAAGACCAATCTCAAATCCATCAGTTCCAGGCAAGAGCTTACATCCTTCCCTGCTTTTTGATTCCTCTTTCATTACCTGCAACCCTAATTTTGTGTGTTTATGGAGGGGATTTGGAAAAATGTAGACAAGAAGGCCCATTTTAACCAACCAAGAGCTTTGGATTTTGCTAATGACAACCGTATGAATTTTTTTGCAGGTGCAAAAAGGAAAAATGGTGATTGAGTGGAAAGAACGAGAACATATTTAAGAATATGAAGAGGCCATGGGAAATAATAGGTGCATGGAAGCTCTCAGAGATTGTGGGCTCAAAAAATTCTTTATGACACCATGTCTCAGATCTCAACTAGAGCTATTTTAGGACTTAATCAGTATTTGGGATGTTGATCAGGAAAAGTTCATCATCCATGACCAGGAACTTGAGATTGAACTCTCAGATGTTTATTTCATAACCGGAATATTGCGAAGGGCAGAAATACCAATCCTGATCGGCACCCGGTCGTCAATGGAGAACATAAGTAAGGTCATTGACAGGGTGTGCGCAGGGGCAAGGAAAGTATCAGGAAGTGGAAAACTGGATATCAAAACTATTCTGGATTCAACACTAAGGGTAATGCTGCACATTATCACACGAGCTACAGGATCACAGGCTCTGCACGAGGCCACAAAAACATACGTACTTCTTATTGTGGATTTCATGACATTGAACCTGTATAACTGGGCAGAGATGGTAACAATCAACATGAAGCACCAACTGACGAAATGCAAAAAAAACAAGGTGAAGTAGTTCTGCTATGGGTCCATATTGGTATCGTTCATCCTGGAACGTTTACGAATCTTCCAACGGCAGGAGGTGATAGTTCCGACACCACCAGCTTAGGAGCCATGGATGGCCCGTTGGGAAAATTTCATGCCAAGGTCAGGGGGTGATCAATATATGTCCCAGAGACCAGAGTTCTTTGAGTGGCTCCACCGACAGCTGATTATCATGGAGAGATGTCCCTACTCTAGAACAGATTTCACCAGTGATCCATATCTCCCATCCCAGAAGGAGAGGATTGGGATGAAGTACTGGGTAAGACTCATTTTTTATTTTGTTGAGTATTATATTTTTTTTGTTATTCATGTTCTGCAATTAATCCATGTAATTGCAGATGTTGGCCCAGAGAGACTTGCAGGTATGTCCCCGATAGCGAGGCGGATTCCTCACAACTTCAATGTGGCCCCTCATGGTGAGGGAGGTGAGGAGGAGGAAATCAAACACAACTTGGCGGGAATCTCCAGTGTGATCGTAGACTATGCGTGATTCGATGATGTTCCTCATGCATACCAAAGACACACTATAGGGATGTCAAACTGTTTTTACTGCTTGTTGAGGTGAATTGTATGGGCATTGATGTGCTATCATGAGCGTTATGCCGAGTAGACACCTAGGTTTTGCTTCTGCATATTTTTTGAGAGACATGATGTCTTAGGATGTAACCAAAACACACATATTTTTTGGACTTATGATGCACACGGATGAAAACACTCGATATATATATATATATATATATATTTTCCTATATGGATTTTGTCATGTGATGATGATTCTTTTACAAATTATGCAAATGTCTATCTAATAAAATGTTAGCTATTGTATCAGTTAATGCGTTCATTCGTCTAGGAATATGTTGATATGTAATGTAATGAAAATGTCTTTCCAGTAAAAAAACATGCAAATACAACCTTAAAATGTTAGGGTTCCTTACAGATTAATGTCCATTAAGTTGAATAACAACAAGCTGTGAGTCTAGCTTAACAATCAATGCACGAATGTTGAGAGAAATGGCCTCGCTCAATAGTTTAGTAACAAAACTATATTCAACGACATTATTTGTAGTTCATCCTACATAGGTACCTTGAAGGTCTATAAACTCACAAGAAGGATCATAAATCACCCAGGCTGCTGAAGACATGTTCTGGGTACTGTGGGAAGCACCATTTGCGAAATCAACATAAGGGGAAATAAACATCTGCACAATAAGAAATGATCCAATAAACAGGAAAATGCTCACAAAACACACCAAGCCAAAATGTACAAAAATGAAAAGAACATCTATGTACAAGAAACATGCTCAAATGACTCATGCATAGTATTTTTTAAGTTAGAACCCATTTTTGGGTTGTTCTAGATGATGACCTTCATAATAAATAATTTCATAGGTCCCATTCTGCAAAACACGTTTAACAATGTGGGGCCAATGCCACATGGGTTTAAATTTGTATGCCCCCAGCTTATCGTGAGCTTGGTCGTATAGGAGGACCGGGTCTCCTTCTATAAAGGAATGAGGGGAAACCAACTGGTCAAAATAAGCTTTGACCCTATTTTTTCTACTTCAATGACGAGAGCAGCAAAGTAGCGAGCTTCATCAAGTCTCTCCAGTTAGAGAAGATGATCTTCTTTGGGTGAAGTATTTGGCAGCAATTCAATAGCTAGCTTGAGTGAACATATTTCACATTCAGTCGGAAGGGTATCTTCCAGATCGTAGACAAGCTAGAATGGAGTTAATCTGGTCGCATCATTTACTGATGTTCAGTAAGCCCAGAGAGCCAAAAATAACATGATATTCTAGTTTTGTTTGTGCATCCCAATTGTAAATTGAATCATAGTGACGAGAATTTTGTTTACAACTTCAACCTGGCCATTGGCCTGAGGATAGTACGATGTTGAGCTTTCATGACGAAAACCCAACTTGAAAGTCAAATCCACCACCATATAATGTCAATAATGGGAACCATGATTGGTAATAATGGCTTGAGGGACAAAAAACCTAGAAATGACATGATTCAATCGAAAATATGTTTTTGTCTTACCATCATCCATAAGTGTAGGCATTGCTTCAGCCCATTTGGTGAAGTATTCCACGACTACGATGATATAAGCATGCCCCTTGGCCGAGTGAGGGTTAAACATCATAAAATCGATGCCCCACTCCACAAAGAGACCAATGGTAATGACAGGGTGATGATGGGAAGGCAGCGCGCACATATTTCACTAATAGATCTAGAAATCATGGCACTTATGGATAGTAATGATGCAGTCTTTAAAGATGGTGGGCTATAAATACCTAGCACAAAAAATATTCTATGAAATAGCATATCCAGACATGTGATCGCCACAGGAACCACTATGATAGTCATTCAGGGCCTTTTCAGCCTCCTTGAGAGTCAAATACTGGTGGAGAATGTAATCAAATCTGATGGGGTAGAGTGTATCTTCGACTATGTGATAGGGTTGCGATTGATGATGGATGCGTCGGCAGGAATCCTTCGTCAACTTAGATTGGAAGGTGGAAGTCTGAAGATATACAATGATATCATCGTACCAAGGGTCGAGGGTGCTAATCAGAAAATTTTGTCATCCAGAATGCATTCCTCAGAACCAGATGGAGTGGAATCAGAAGGGATAGAGCAGATCAAATCGACGATGACTAAGGACTTCTTCAATTTTGCAGTAGTAAAATCCAAATCGAACTCTAGGAGGATGAAAATCCACTTCGAGTACTTTCCCCCCAGCAATTGACGAGTCAATATGTAAGTCATAGGGTTGTAATTAGAAATCATAGTCACTGTATGCAACATAATATAGTGATGACAACGTTGAAAAACTTGGACAACAACCAACGACAACTTCTCGACATGTGTATATCACATTTCAGTATCGATAAGGTTATGAGACAGATAGTAAATGACATGCTTGTCACCATTATCATCGTCTTGTACCAAAACCATGGTAATCATGATGAACTTGTTGACCAAATAGAGGGAGTGATCACGATGATAATTTGGAGGACGCAACAGAGGAGCATTGATGAGAAATGTCTTCAGCGCATCAAAAGAATTCTGAGCTATCTTATCTCAAAGGAATGGGACACCCTACTTCAGTAATCACGTAAATCCTTTAGCCACTTCAGCATAGTTAGGTATAAAATGGTGTAAGAAGTTATCTTTCCCCTGCAGACTCTAAAAACTAATGCAAGGAGGAAGGGGAGGGGAGATTAACGATAGCTTCAAATTTGAGTAGATCGAGATGAATCTCATGAGTCAGAAATGATAAACCCCAAGATTCTACCAGAGTGAACATAGAATATGCACTTATGTGGATTCAGCCGGATGTTATACCGTCGACAGCAATGAAAAATCTGACGAAGATGATCAGGATGGTCTTTACGCTTAGCTGAATGAGCCGGAAGGTCATCCAGATAAGGTTGAACAATGCACTTGATATCATGGAAACTGTTATCACCCAAAAAATGAAGCATCATTTAATAAGGTCAAATTAGGTTCACATGTCAAAATAGGGTTGTAGGATTCATTTTTTATATGCTTGGTCAAGGGAAATATTAAAATTTTCTTATTTAAGTTTACCCTAAGGTATAAACCCACTCATTTTCAAACCCCCTCATGTCACATCACTCATTATTTTATGTTGATTTCAATTTTTAAGGTTTTTGTACCAAAATTCCATTTTAGCCAAGAAACCACAGTTTCGTAGTGAAATACACTGTGAAAAGTCACTTTTCACTATGAAACTGTTGATAGTTTTGTAGCGAAAACAACCAAATTTACACTAGATATGCTACGAAAGTGTGGTTTCTTGTCTGTCTTCTCAGATTAGCTATTAGGTGTCAGAAAATCATTGGGAAGGGTAATTTGATGCCATTCGAGTCATGGAGGGATAAAATCAAGGTACATCCTCAGGTCTGAAGTCATCATGATCTGTTTAGGTATGTATGAGTCATCATTAGGTCACGAGAAGACATAAAAACTTCAAAAAACTTTCCTTATTCAGTCATTTCTCATTTCTCATTCCTTCTTGCGTGATATTGAGCTCTAGAGAGCTATTTCACTAAGCTAAAGTTGTGGATGGTGTTTTCAAAGGTTTACATTGAGCACTATCAAGCGAGGTTGCAAATCATCAAGTGAGGTTGTGAAGACATTAAAGAAACCATGGTAGAAAAAAGAAGGACAAACAAGGGTGGCCAATGTCTTAGATATGAACCATCATATATGAATTTGATAAATTAATATCCAACAGCAGTGGAAGTCTTCAGAAGAATAGGTTTCTTACAGTTTTGTGAGAAATTACAAGGCTGCCATACATAGGTTTCCAAAGAGTTTGCTTTGAATTTTAGTGGAACAACCACCAAAGTGGGCATGCTCAATATCTCCATCACATCGGAGGTTATTGCAACTCCTACAGGGATTTCTAGAGGACAGAAGAAGTGGTTCTAAGGTTTCAATTTTAACATGGAGCAGTGAAAATAATTCATGAAGCCTGAAAACAGTGAAATGGATCTCACCCATGCCATTCCAAGGATTTTCATAAAGGAAAACTATCTCAAAATTTATTCTCATCATCCAAAAATACTTTACTTGTAAAGGGAGATACTACAAATTCTACTCATATCATTTCAAGTTACTTCTGCACTTTACTGGTAAGATTTCCCTTGATCTGCCTTTCTATTTACATAGAAGTTTGTGAAAAATGGCATATAAGGTGCAAGAAAATTATGAAGGGAGTGAGACTTCATTGTTTCATCATGGTTTAATGAAGTTGTTGGTTTTAGATGAACTTCAAATATTAGGAAGAGATTGGTCCTCATTTTTATTTGTTAGTGGTTTTGAGTTGGATGCTCTTACTCCTTCAAGAACTCCAAAACCTAGGAAAGTCCCACTAGTAGCAGAACATAGTGAACCATTGGTAGCAGAACCAAGTGAACCGTCAAGAGTAGAACCAAGTGAGCCAATTCTGATGGAGATAGATCAATTTTAGAGTTTTGACACACCGAATGTCCCACCCACAAAATAGAAGTCAAAAGTGGGAAAACCTGCAAAACAAAAAAAAAGCTATGAGTAAACAAGGAACAAAAAGGAAGACAAGCAGCCAAACAATGGCCTTAAAAGAGAATACAATGGTTTTATAAGACAAAGTAGTAGCTAAAAGAAATCTAGAAGATATATTACATGCCATTGACATAGAAGAAACTCCTATAGTCCAGGTTGAGGACATAGAGGAAGGTGGACAGAAGTTAAAAATGGCTAAATCTGCAAATAAATTAGAATTTGAGGGACAAGATGCAGGTTTTATGTTCCAAGCAAGAAAGCCTATGACAAGGCATGCTAGGAAGCTATTAGAGAGTAGTAAATAGGTTCATCCATCTACTGACATTTTCCAACCACCACAAGATATCATTGACCTTTCATCACCTGCAAAGAAAGATACAGTTAGAAAATCAAAGAAAGGAAAAGAGAAGGTGATGGGAAAAAATGAGTTACAACTCGTTGAAGAGCAATTGAAAATGGCCAATCATGAAATTTCTATTATGAAAAGAGAAGCAAGGAAACATAATGTAGAGAATATTCAGTTTGAAAAGATGAAGGCAATTTGGGAAGAACAGGTTGAGATTGTTTCCAAGACTTTGGATAATACATAGCAGCTGATCAAATGGACCATTCTAGTGAGGAAAGAAGCTAAACATCTCAGGAGAATGAACACACATTTGAAAGCCACCAATATAAAATTGAAAGATCAGGTTAAGGACCTCTAGGAGTAGCTTGAACTATTTCATGAAGAGTTAGAGAAAAAAGGCCTTAAAATGATAGTGCTTGAAGAGACAATAGCTCAACCCATCATAAATGAGGAAGAAATGCCTCAAGGATCATAAGGTGAGATGGTTTTTAGATTTTAAGGCTAATTGTATGTTAAAAACAAGTTTTTGGCACTTAGGAGGCTTATTTTTCAAATTACACAGAAATATGGAATTTCAGCACTTTTCAGCTGTTTTGTAGCTTGCCTCGGCTTGAAGGACAACAAAACGCTACGAAACTACTATAGCTTTTCTTTTTTCCTTTTTGAACCAGTTTTGGGATTTTTCAAAAGGTGAAATTTGCATGGGAGATGTTTCTAAGGATTATGAAGACCATACCAAAGGAAAGAATAAAAAATATTGAAGGTGAATGGCATTTTTGCAGCGCTACGAAAGTACGCTATGAAACTGCCTTACTTTCATTGTGTACTGTGTTTGAGCTTTTTAAGAAGGTTTTGGAGCATATTTAGATAGCTGGATATGATCTAAGTGTTAAATACCATGACAAGCAGTTATTCAGCACTTAAAGACCACAAAATGAAGATAAATTAGCAGCCAAAGCATTCGTGGAAGAAGAAGACCAATTTGCCTAAAAAACAGGGTTCCGTTTCCAATTTTAGAGGAGGTTAGTTAAGTGGTCATGTAGTGATGATTCCCGTCACCCAAATTCAAACATGTGAAAGAATTCTTGTCAAAGATGTAATTGCTTTAGAATATAAGGTTGTTAAATGTAATAATGATAAGTTTGAGTCCTATTAGGAAAAGGACTGTCAAGTAGAATAGCTGTTATTTTTTCATAAGTAGATGTTTTATGGTTATGCAAGGTGTCATTAGGAAAAAATTCGATGAATATAGCCAAGAGACAGATCATCTCATGATGTAACAAGTCTATTAAAGGGAATAGAGTCGAATTTTTCAAGGGTTGAAGATTTTTGGAAAAACTTCATGTTATTGTAAATTGATTGTTTCAGTAATATAGGGACTTGTTTCTTGACCAACCTGAGATTCTGATTGAGTTTTTAGTGCATATATTATCTATATCTTTTATGTTTCCCATTTGCAGCGGTTCTTATCTATAATACTCAGAATTCATTCATGTAATTCTCTGACTTCCTTTATAGATAAATTGATTGTGTATTTTCCTATTTCATGTGTGTGTGTATTACTGCTAAAAACTCTTACCTACCTCAGCTTCCATGTTAAGTGAACTCACTAATCTATCACTGAAAGTGTTGACTCCATAAGCCCAATGTTTGCATACTGATACTATTTTCAGCCTACACTCATTATAAAAAAGTTGTTTTTCCAAGTAGAGTTAGCCATCTAAACACATCTTTATTCAATATCATTAACCCTTTGAGAGAGCCCTATCAAAATGAAGAGGCTAAGCTTCAGTCATAATATTGGTTTGAAACAATTACATGAGATTGTCTGATTATCAGCCTGTCAGGTGAAATTTGGTGATAACATTTTGGTGCATTTGCTGGGAGCCTGAAGATTATACATTCCTGAAATTTTGAAGCTAAACTTCTGAATGTAGAAGGAGTTCAGGAAGTTGTTCGAGGCTGTATCTACCTTGGTGACTCCATTCAAAATTCATATGATCAAAGGTTTCTTTGAGAAGGAGATACATGAGGATTAATCCTGACCCAGATCCACCTACCATTGTGGACAATCCAAACACCATCTCCATAGGCAGTCAAGGCATTTCTGAAATATTAGGTACTCTATTACATACAAAATCCTTGTCCTATGAAGGTTTAAGAAGTCTTGAAGATAAAAGGTTTGATGATAAAATTTAGGAAGTCTTGTTTAGGTCTAAAAATGAATAAGAATTATCTGAAATTATATTAGACCTACATAGGATTGGTATTGATACCTCAACCTTAGTGACACAAAAAGATAAAGAATATTTTTGGGAAGCAGTCACTTCTAAGTTGCTACTAGAAAGAGAGTCTTTGGATAGGTTGAAGGAGCTTGGCCCTTTTGAAATTTTGTTGAGAAGAAAAACCAGTTTTCCTCTTCCTAATTGGAGTTCAATTGTTAGTGGACAACAAAGACTAAATAAACATCCTCCAAACAGTTCCTCTTCCTCCATGACTACTTCCGTCCCTAAAACTACCACAGTCCCATTCATCATGGCAGGAAATGTACCTCCTCCACCTACTGCACCTGCAATATTTTCCCCTCTTGTTCTTCCAACTATCCTACATTCCCTTCCTAGAAAATACTATGCTATAATCAAAACTTGGGGAAGTGATGAGGAGATTATAGCTAAATAACATGTAGACCAGTTTAATGACTTTATAGACAAGGAGGAGGTTCACCATGAACATGTCGAGATGAGATTCTTTGCTCAGAGCTTTACTGGTGAAGTTAGGAAGTGGTTCAAAGCCCTTACTCCTGGAAGCATTCATAATTGGAATGAACTTGAAGATAACTTTTTGAGGAAATGGGGAAAAATAACAAACCCTATACAAGCCCTCACTTAGTACAATAGTTTGAGAAGAGTTGTTGATGAAACTGTCCATTTAAAAAAAAAATATTTAACAAAGTTTATGATTCTATTCCTACTCATTTAAAACCTCCACAAGCCTTAGCTCAAATGATATATTCTAAAGATTTTGATTATGAATTTTCTATACTGCTAAGAGAAAGAGAATCCCCTTCACTTGCTGAAATGAAAAATGATGCAGTGAAGGTGGAGGTCAATATGATAGTAGAAAAAAAGTCCTATATGGGTAAGAATAAGTTGAAAGAAGAAGATAAACTTTCCACCTCTGATGACAAATTTGATTCAATGATGAAGAAAATGGAAAAATTGATGGATAGGCCTGCCCTTGGGAATATCTCTGCTCCTCCTGCACAACATGAGACTTAGTTTAGAAATCCTCAATTCAGAAGACCTCAAAACCAACAAGGCCAAGGGAAAGCAGAAATCAATAGCCTGACCCTCTAGTGAGACCTCCTTTTCAGCAAAACTTAGTTGATGAAGATGATGAACCTAAAATTCCAGAAGAGCCATTCATTATCTAGATGAAGACATGTCTTGAATATTCTTGACTAAGGAGGAACATGATGAGTCAGACCATGAAGTGAATAAGGATGAGGAACCATCTGACTATTTTAAAGGGTATCAAAGTGCAATCTTTGATATGCATAAATAATACAACCTTAGAAACAGAATTGTACCAGTCACTGCAAACAAAGCACAACCTAAGAAAGACGCCCCTAAAGCTACTGAGGGTAAGAAAGATACAACACCTCCTCCTCCTATCAGAGAAACTAAAAAATATTCTTTTGTTTTCAGTTTAGAGTGTGAAATTTATAAGATCAAAATACCAGTACCTTTTGGAGAAATTATTAAAGTAAATGAATACAGAAGTAAGATTGTGGAAATGTTGAATTCACAACTAGGAGCTGCTGATATCTTAAATATTCAAGAAGATCATCCAACCATATATTTGGGTCCAATATTAGAAGATGAGAAGAATGAGGAGGTGCCTCCTTTTTATGTTACCCTTGGCATTCATGACATTAAATTGCATAATGCCATTCCCAAAGTAATCATGGAGAGGATGGGGTTGGAAATTACGATCCTATAAGGATTTTTTTTCCTTTGATTCGAAAAGAGTTCAGTGCATTGGTTTAATTAAAGATTTTTTTTTTGGTCTTACACATGTCTTTGCCAAGACAGTAGTCATGGACATTGTGGTAGCAGAAAATCCACCAAAGTTTGGCATGATATTATCAAGGTCATGGGCAGAAAAAATCAAAGGTACAATGCATATGGACCTTACTTATGCCACCATTCTTGTTTTTGGTGAGAAAAGGAGACTTTATAGAGAAACAAGAATGGATTACATGGTGAGTAGTAAAGATAAACCTCAGAAATTTCCAATTTATGCTGTTGATACTAAACTTGGATCTGCTATTCTTTTCAATGAGTTGACTGATGAAGCAGAAGATGAAAAGCAGGCAGAAAATCAGCAATCTGTAATTCAGTAGACAGAAAATCATCAAGCATAAGATCAGAAAATCAGTGAGGAGAAGGAAAAAGGTTGGTGGTTGTTTCACTTTGATGGATCCGTAGGAAGAGAGGGGGAAGGAGCAGGAATTTGGATCACTAGACGAAATGATAAAAGTAAGTTATTTTCTTACAAAATGAATTTTGATTGCACAAATAACATGGATGAGTATGAATATTTGATTTTGGGCTTAGAAGTTTTGAAACAAATGGGTGTTCAAAATATTTCCGTTTGTGGAGATTCTGAATTAGTCATTAAACAAGTTGAAGGTGTGTATCAAAAAAAGGATGTAAGAATGAGGGCGTACAGAAATTTAGTCATGGAGATGTTGGAAATTTTCCAAGAACATTCATTTATTGTTAAGACTAGGGATCAAAACTCCATTGCTGACTCCCTAGCTATCTTTGCAAGTCTTTTCATCATTCCCATACATTCCACTGAGAAATATGAGGTTGAGGTTCACCATAGACCAGCTCTCCTTGATAACATTATCCATTGGCAAGTCTTTTAGGATGACCAACAAGTAAAGAACTTTATTGAGCTGAAAGAAGAGTTTGAAAATATACAAGTAGATCAACAAAACATGCTTGCTAGATCTAAGGGAAATTCTAAAGTGTTAAAGTTGAATAATGACTCTATACCCAAAGGCCTCATACCCTTGAGAAGATTTTTTATCAAAATTATGTATTCAAATCTCCTAGGATACAAGATGATGATGAAGAGGTAGAGAATTGTAACCTTGGTATAGTAGATATGCCAAAAATTGTTAAACTTTCAAAGTGTCTTTCAGTTGATATGAAGCACAAATATATTGAGATAATGAAAAGATTTGTAGATGTTTTTGCTTGGAGTTATGCTGATTTGAAGAAGTATGACCCTACTATCATTCAACACACTATTCCCATTAAAGAAAATGAAAATCCTTTCAAGAAACATTTGAGGAGAATTAATCTACTTCTCATGCCTCTGATTGAGAAGGAAATCAAGAAAATCTTTGATGCCAAAATCATTGTTCCAATCAGATTCTCAAATTGTCTTGAAAACTTGGTTCCAGTCAGAAAAAAGAGTGGAGAAATTAGAATATGCATTGACTTTAGAAACCTGAACAAAGCCTCTCTGAAAGAAAACTATCCTCTCCCAAAGATGGACCAAATTTTGTAGAACATTGTTGGTTCCCAAAGGATGTCTATGCTTGATGTTTTTTCAGGCTACAGTTAGATACTTGTGTATCCAAAAGATCAGGAAAAAACAACCTTTGCCACACCATGGCACACATTCATGTATGCTAAGATTCCCTTTGGTCTGATGAATGCAGGAGCCACCTTTCAGAGAGAAATGGAAATTTCTTTTGCTGAAGAGAAAGACAAGATGGTGGTTGTCTATTTAGATGACATAACAGTCTTCTCAAGGAGGGAAGAAGATCACTTGAAGTACCTAGAAAGAATTTTGCTGAAGTGTAGAAGGTTTGGCATTTCTCTCAATCTCACTAAAATAATTTTTGCCTTAACTTTATGTAAATTACTTGGACACATTATTTCTAAATATGGGATTAAGATTGATCCAAACATGGTCAATGCAATTTAGAAAGTGGATTTTCCGAGGAGCAAAAAGGAGATTCAGTCTTTTCTTGGAAAGGTAAATTTTGTTAGGAGGTATATTCCTAATTTTTCTGAGATTGTAAAGGACATAACAAGGATGTTGATGAAAGGAGTTGATATCAAGTGGACAGCAGAAGAAAAGCACTCATTTGAGGGGATCAAAAAGGCACTCACCCAAGAACCAGTGTTGATCAACCCAAATATCTCAAAATAATTTCTAGTTTTTACTTTTGCATCAGAAAAGATAATTGCTGGAGTTTTGTTGCAGAAAGGGCAGCAAGGTACTGAGAATCCCATTTCATTTTTTAGTAGGAAATTATCTAACTCAGAGATGAAGTACAACATCTGAGAAAATCAAGCTTATGCCTTGGTTACGACCATCAAAGATTTCAGAATTTACATTCTTCATTCACATATTATAGCTTTTGTTCCTAATGCTGTTGTGAACGACATCCTAACTCAAGTTCATCCTGATGGTAAGAGGGGGAAATTGATTGCTAACTTGTTGGAATATGACATAGAGGTCAAGCCAATGAAATCGGTCAAAGGACAAGGTCTAGAAAATTTGATGGCACAATCAAACTTTGACTGTCTTGACATGAATTTAATTACAGAAATTTTAGAAATTTTAGAAATTTCAGATGAAGAGAAATAGCTGATCTCGATTGAAGAAAAGTACATCATTTTAGATTGGTACAAGGGAATATTTTTTTTATTACATCATCATAGAGCACCTGTTGAGATGAAAAAGTCTAAGGCAATATTTGTGAAGCTAAAATCTTTGCAGTATTGTATCATTGACAAAAATCTGTATTGGAAGGACGTTGGTGGTATTTTGTTGAATTTTTTGCTGGAAGAGTAGGCTGATAAAGTGATTGAGGAGCTCCACAAAGGAGATTTTGGAGGTCATAATTATTGGAAGGATATAGCAAACAAGATTCTCAGAGCAGGGTATTATTGGCCTAGAATGTTTAAATATGTCTACAAAAAATTGTTGTCTGCCATGAATGCCAGATTTTTTATGGTAAGAAGAAGCTTGCACCTTTACCTTTAATGCCTATCTATGTTAAGGCGCCATTTTAGCAGTGGGGACTATATTTTATTGGTGATATTAATCCATCATCATCAAGTCAGTATCGATGGATTCTGACAACAACTGACTATTTCACCAAATGGATTGAAGCAATCCCAACTAGGTAAGAAAATGATTCTGTTATCATTTCATTTTTGGAAAATAATATATTGTATAGATTTGGTTATCCTATGAATATCATCATTGATAATTCTTAGGAATTTAAGTCTAAGAATCTGATTAGTTTTTGTCATCAATATCATATTACTCTTCGACCTTCTATTTCATATTATCCACAAGGGAATGGTCTTGCTTAATCTTCTAACAAGAGAATTGTGAGGATTATAAAGAAGGTGTTACAGGAAAATAATAAGTCATGGAATTTGAAGATTAAGTATGTTCTATGGGTTGATAAAGTGCGCACAAAGAGGTCACTTAGAACTTCACCTTATGAGCTGGTATATGGAGCTGAAGCTATCTTTCCTACATCCTTAGGAGTGCCTGTCATGAAGCTGCTACAAGCATTAGAGGAGGAGCCAAATGAAATTCAGAGAAGGATCAATCAACTGATAGCTTTGCAAGATAAGAGAGAGGAAGTCTATAACAGTAATCAGTAATCTCAAAACATAATCAAGAAGACATTTGACAAGAAGGTCAAAGAAGAAAATTTTCAAATCTAATATGTGGTTTTGAAATGGGAGACCATGATTGAAGAGAAGGGGAAACATGGTAAGTTTGAGAACATTTGGAAGGGTCCATTCAACGTAGCTGCTTTCCAGGGGAACAACAATTACATTCTGCAGGAGATGGATGGACAACCATGTCTTGGAGGGTCTGTCAATGGCAGGGTTTTGAAGCACTACTCTTCTTAAAATCTGTTGATCATTCATTCCATTGTATATATTCCATTTGATGTGTTATTTTGCTAATAATGACAAGATGAATCATCAAGCTTGAGCCCAAGGTGAATTCCATTAGAGTTTGAAGAAAAATTTTCGCAGTTTCAAAGTGTTTTTTTTCTTTTTTCAAGAAGATGGATAGTAGCACTGGAACTACTGGTTCTTTGGTGTACCACTGGGGAAAACCATCCCAAGTGGAGCCACTGCTATCACTCAAAAAATGAATCATCATTTGATAAGGTCAAATTAGGTTCATATGTCAAAAATAAGGTTATAGGATTCATTTTTTATATGCTTGGTCAAGGGAAATATTAATTTTTTCTTGTTTAAGTTTACCCTAAGGTCTAAACTCACTCATTTTCAAACCCCCTCATTTCACATCACTCATTATTTTCTAACTGATTTCAATTTCCAAGTTTTTTGTACCAAAAATTCCATTTTAGCCAAGAAACCATAGTTTTGTAGCGAAATACACTGTGAAAAGTCACTTTTCGCTACGAAACTACTGATAGTTTCATAGCGAAAACAAACAAATTTACACTAGATACACTATGAAAGTGCGGTTTCCTGTCTATCTTATCAAATTAGCTGTTAGGTGTCAAAAAATCGTTGGGAAAGGGTAAGTTGATGCCATTCGAGTCATGGAGGGATAAAATCAAGGTACATGCTCAGGTCTGAAGTCATCATGATCAATTTAGTTATGTATGAGTCATAATTAGGTCATGAGAAGACATCAAAAATTCAAAAACCTTTCCTAATTCAGTCATTTATAATTTATCATTCCTTCTTGCATGATATTGAGCTCTGGAGAGCTATTGCACTAAGCCAAATTTGTGGCTGGTGTTTTCAAAGGTTTACATTGAGCATTATCATGTGAGGATAAAAATCATCAATCGAGGCTGAAAATCATCAAGCGAGGCTGCAAATCATCAAGCGAGGCTGTGAAGACATTGTTGGGTGCAGGAATTACACTTAAGCAAACTCCTCAACACTTAATTTGTCAACCCGGGGGATCCAAAAACTTAGATACGAAGTACAAGAAATGCCAGAGATGGTATGAATCTTCCTAATATAAATCCCTACTTTCGTTAAAGGAAATATTGCAGAATCAAATGAAAAAGAGAAAAAGGCAACTTGAACCATCAAAATAATCTAGGACTGGAACAATAAAGAATGAATTTGCAAGAGGGAATTAAAGATAAAAGTCAATCACTCCAGCTAATTATTTTTTAAATACTAAGTGTGTGTTTTTCTTTAGCAGAGACACTAGCAGTCTTATCAGATGGGCCCTTAAACCTGCTCCTTTAGATATTTCCTTCTTGCGCTAATTTTTCCTGAACTATCGCAGTTTTCTTGTCCTAGTGCAGGAATAGAGAGTTATGCAGAAGGTATAAATGGTGTCTTTATTAAAGGATTTTTACTTCATGCAAGGGCTTGAACATTTCTAGGTTCAAAGTACTCAGATCCCGTGGAAAGAAACTAGTTCTTGCACTGGATCATAGCTTCCTGCACTTAGCATTTAATTCTTAAAATGAGTGCTTAATTATTGCATGTGCTATTATACTGTTAAATCAGTGCACACATAAAAAGTGAATGTTTCTGATCTTAAAAGAGTGTAGGAATAAAGAAACAATCAATATACATTTATCCTGTCATAAGCATTTAATGAAAGAAATAATATTGCGGGAAATAGACTAAGAAGGCTTGCTACATCACACCAACGTGCACTGGTGTAGGTTCATTTCTCCTGCTTGGACCAGGCGGGGAAATCCAATCAAACAGAATTGCAGAAAAGGAGATATCACACCAACGTGCACTGGTGCAGGGTTATTTCTCCTACTTGGACCAGGCAAGGAAAACCAATCAAACAGAATTGCAGAAATGGAGATATCACACCAACGTGCACTGGTGCAGGGTCATTTCTCCTACTTGGACCAAGCGGAGGAAAGCCAATCTGAAATCAAGTGCAGGAAAGGAAATTGCAGGAAAAGGAAATTTATCTACTTCACACAATGGATCAACTTTCACTTAGACATGAATGCCTATGCTTAAAATTAAATCACACTTGACAATGTAAACACAAATTACAAGAAAACGGGAAATTGGGTGAACGTGCTGGGTTGGTTGGGCCCTATCCAACCAGCGCATTTCCCTTTTAAATAAAAACGTTGCTCAGCACCTTAATCAATTCATCAGCTCAAATACAGAAACACAATTTCTGAAACATGAGGCGGAGCTCCCTTTTATTAATTCATTGAGGAAAGTACATACATTAATACATCATCTAGCACAGATTCGAGCGATAACAAAATACAACAACCTGTTACCGCCTCTCTGGCTGTGTCTTTATTCTCTTCTGCTATCAAAACTCTCCCCTAGTCCTATTTACATTCTACATTATATAGATCTTTTGGCAAAGGCCAAAATAGATCATTCCACCGATTACATAACCAAACACAGAATTTAGCTTTTTGGCCTTCAAATTTAGATAGTTTAGCAAAACTAGCCATAATCAATCTCCAGCTTTCGTCCTTCACAGATTCGGTCTAGGCTGCCTTTGGATCGATCTTATTGTCATGGCTGAAGCTACTCAAAATGAGGTGGTGATCAAGGAGGTTCGGATTTGCTACAAGGATTTGTTGTGCTGGCAACGGTGCAGGATTCGATCTTGCACTAGTATCAGCAGTCATAGTAAGTACTCTAACTACCAAATAAACATTGGAGATATCGATAAGTTACAAAGAGTGATTAAAAGTAAGAAATCATGTAAGAAATAATTAATTATTTCTAAGTTGAATTAAAAATGTGAAAAATAAAGTTTATACAAAATATGTCACCGTGCTTGGACTGGTGCAAGATGAGGGTGCATAAAAGAGGTAAAACATCGGTAAATGGTTATGATTTAGGAAGGGGAAAATGGAAAAAAAAGAAGATAAAATTAGGGTGCTAACATCCTCCCATCCCTAAGATGTTATGTGTCCTCACACAACTCTTTACCTTTGCAAAAAACCTCAAAAATTTGAGTAGCTCAATCATGCTCTGACATACTGACATCAGACTGCAATGTTTCAGACTTCTTCTTTCTAATGTTCTTTAGTTTCTTTGTCACATTTTTAAGTCACTTGAAACATTGTACAACTCGGTACTTCCAAAATATAACTTCTCCTTTCTTTTTTTGGATCTCTGGAGTTAATTCCTCTTTACTCTGTTCTTTATCCTCCTGCACTTTAGCTATGAGTTGTTCTAAGTTTTGCACTTGAAGCGCTAGTTTAACTATCCGAGCAGTAGGAGTTACCAAATCTTCTTCTTCTTCTATCTTGATAGGGGCTGTGTCTTCCTCAGGGACCTCAGTATCCCTCATGGTTTCAACAAACACTTCTTCTTCTTCTTCTGGTTCTTCTTCTTCTTGTTTTTGTTCTTCTTCTTGTACTGGTGCAGAAGGGGATTCAACGTCCTATGCGGACTGTGGTTCTTTGCCTGCACTAGATTATTCATTATTTTTCCAGGCCCTTTTAATGAATTCGGCCAATAGAGTGTCATCTTCGACCTCTACAATTTTTGTTGCATCCGCAAGGACTGACAGGCTGTCTTCTTTAGGGGTTTGTGCCTGTACTGGTGTCGTAGAAGGAGTCTCTTCAAGAAGTGCACTAGTTGTCTTCTTATTTGGAGATGGGGCCCTTTCTTCTGTTGATTTTTCAGGTTGTTTCCTTTTTTCACTGGTGCAAGAAGGACTCCCCTTTACATTCTTACTCGGACACTTTCTTGTGCTGGCAGGGTTCTCTGTCTCCTTTCCAGTAGTTGTCTTTTTATGTAGCTATTTTAACAGTGCCTCCCAGGTTATGCCTTTAACTTCTAATTATTTCTGGACCAAAATGTTTATTAGGTCATGGTGATATAAGTTCTTGTCGACTTGGTCTGCCCGTCTGTCCCGCACACCCTTGGCCATTCTTTCCAAGCTCTTTAGAAAAATATGGGGGAAATTAATCCTCCACCGGGCGTGTCGGCCGGCTTTGAAATGATGAAACATCTTAAAATGGTACAAAAAAGTGAGGGAGTACCTTCCCTCATAGGTTAAGAATTTCTGTAGGATGAAAAGGAGGTCTGACCACTATCCCAGCAGGGCACTGCGCGGAATTCCTTTCTTCCAATCTACCTTCATCTTCTTGTCGAAGATGAAATGTTGCCATTGCTTCCTTTCTAGTTTCTAATTTTTAAACCACTACTCACTAGTATTTTCCAAGCCTGTCGCTGCTGCTATAAACTCTTCCGTAACATAAAATTTTAGAGGCCCAATTTTTACTCAGCCATTTTTGAAACTTCTCGCAAACTGTACGGCCACTTCACTATTTTTCTCGTCAAAATTTTGCAAGAATTGAAGAAAGCCTAAGTCTCGCAATAGTGCAAGACTATTATGATACTCAAAAGTCTATTCTACCCCACTGAGAGACGAAGGTTTGCTTCAGACACGCAGCATCGCTGCTTAACGGTTATGAACAATCAAGAATTTACATGCAACACTGAGAAAATTGGTTCTTATAGATAGGGATCCAACCATCCACCATCCCTTCCACCTTATCACCCATTCATTCCACTGAAATAGCCGTGGATGTGTGGCATCTTTGAGGTCGTGCCGAACTGGTACTTGCAGCGATGTTTTAATGGCTAGGTGAGGTAATTGCTACGAGTGAAGGACATCTAGGATTATGGTGGAAAGGGGCAATTATATCCAAGCAACGGTTAAACACTTCCGCACTCCTTCATAATTCAAAAAAAGAACTTTAGAATTCATTAAAAAAATGATCATGATTTTTAACTTAAAAACACCTTGTACTTTAAATAATTTTCTCCTAGTTAATATGATAGCACAATTACTCATCAACTAAGTGAAAGGAATTCTTATAAACTTTCATGATGACCAATTTCCTATGACGTACGCTTTCAAAAGAACAAATTGTACTATTTTTCTAACATGGTACATGCTTGCACCACTTAAACTATTCTATTCTGCTAGTACCATTCTGCTTGCACTTATTATATACGAAGACATGCTTGCACTAGTGCAAACATAATATCTGAAAAAAGGACAAGGAATTTAAGTAAAATATAGGTTGGACTTCCAACATGGCTTCCTAAACTTATACTGGAAATTTTCTTCGCCCTTTCTTGATGCTTCAGAGAATATCTTTTTTCTCTTTGTGCGTGAGATCCTGCAATGAATTCATGAGGGAACAAAGAAGTGGGAAAAGGGAAATTTCAAAATGGGAAGGAATTGTGTTACAAGGATTCCAGGAATAGTACCACAAGAGGGGATAAATAGAAGTGGGATAAGGAAAAAAATTCAAGGATGAAGTGGGGTTTTTTATGAAATAGATAAGGTAAATTTAGAAGAATATGGGAAGGTTAATCATTCTGTGATTGAAGAAAAAAACTAAGGGAATATTATGGAAGTGGATTATGAATAAAGGTAGAAAATTTTCTGGAAGGTCTGCCTGCACTGGTACAAGAAAAATAACTGCAGCGAGAATTAAGTGTTACTTGAATAAAAATATCCATGCTAATTACCCCAATTGTATAAAGGTTGGTTCTGCTGAACCTGCTTTTACTTGGTGGTCGCTAGCATATCTAAAGATCAAGAAACATTCTCTTTTTATTATAAATTTTTGATCTTCCTGCTAGCAAACTGGTTTTTAGGTTGATCCTTCTACAATCATGTTAGCGAACGGATTTTTACAATTACAGGAAAATACTTTTTCTTTACTTTTTATTAATCTTTTTTTATTAATTTTTTAAAGATTTTTTAAGAATAAGAAGAATTCGTGTTTTCAAAAGGTTGGTATTACCATTCACCACTACCGTCCTGAATTTCTGTTGGACTTGTTGTGTAAAATATTTCTTGGAAAGTGGCTGAAAATACTTCTTTAATCTGTGTCCATTTACCAAGAATACTGAATTTTTTCCATCAATAGTTTTAACTTCTACTGCTCCATTCTCGAATACTCAGATCACTTTATAAGGTTCCATCCAACGTGTATGGAATTTCCCTTTAAAAATTTTAAATCTAGAATCATAAAGGAGCACCCAATCACCTGGTTGGAATTTCTTTTTCTGAATAGACTTATCATGCCACATTTTGCGTTGCTACTGAATTAGTATGTTCTGTTGATCAACATCCCTACGAAATTCATCTAACTCGTTTAATTGGAGAAGACGTTGTTGTTGTGCCTTAGAGAGATCTAGTCCTAACTGAACTGCAATTCTGAAAGTTTTGATCTGGAATTCAATTGGTAACAAACCCTGTTTTCCATATACCAGCTCATATGGTGTATGTCCCGTGCTATTTATCCAAGTGGTTCTGTACGCCCAAAAATCTTCTGGTAATATTTCAGCCACATATTTCCAATGCATATTTACTGTATTTGTAATAATGGACTCGATCACTTTGTTTGTGGATTCCACCTAACCATTTTCTTGCGGGTGATATGGCATGGATTTCCTGTGTCGGATCTTTTATTGCTTCATCACACCCTGTACCAAATTAGAAATAAACTGCGAACCATTGTTAGAAACAATTTATCTAGGCACACCAAATCTAGTAAATATTTCAGTAAAAAGAAAATCAACAACAACTTTTTCTGTATAAAATGAAACAGCTTTAGCTTCTACTCATTTTGTAACAAAATCTGTACAAACCAAAATATGCTTTTTACTTAATGACGTTGGATTTATTGGCCCTATAAAATCAATAGCCAATTTTTTCAAATGGCTCAATCATAACTTGGGGCATAAAGTAATTTCATTGGTTTGATTAGGCTGGCCCATTCGTTGACAACTATCACATCGCCTGGCATACTATTTGGCATCCTTAAACAAGGAAGGCCAAAAGTAACTAGCACACAATACTTTATATGTAGTCTGTTTATCAGCGAAGTGGCCTCCACAAGGTTCATCATGAGAAGATTTCAATATGTCAAACACTTCCTCCTCTGTTACACATCTATGGATAATCAGGTCTGGAACAGTGTAAAAGAGATCTCCTTGAATCCAGGAGTATGCAACACTTTTCTGAATAATATTCCGCTTTTCACGAGCAGACAAGTGGGGTGGTGTTTTTCCAGTAACCAAGTAATTATCAATGTCAGCAAACCATGGAGAATATTTTGACATAGCAAAAATATGTTCATCCGGAAAATCGTCATTAACAGTAGTTGCTTCACCAGTATTATCTAATCTAGAAAGAAAATCTACTACAATATTAGATTTTTCCTGTCTATCAATAATAGTAACATTAAATTCCTGCAACAATAGCAACCACTTAGTCACTCTACCGCTAGTCAATGGTTTGTTCATCAAATATTTAATCGTGGAATGATTAGTATGTACAAATACTTCATATCCTGTAATATAGTGCCTGAACTTATTAATTGCAAAAATTACAGCTAAAATCTCTTTCTCTGTAACTGTATAATTTAATTCAACGGAAGACAAATTCTTACTAATATAATAAATAACATAGGATTTCTTATTTTCCTCTTGTCCTAAAGCTACACCAATAGCCAAATATGAAGCATCAGAGGAAATGTGAAAAGGCAGGGACCAGTTAGGACCTCTCAAAACTGGTGCCTATACTAACTTTTCCTTCAATGTTTCTCTTATCACCATAAAAGTTTTTTCAAAAAATTGGACAGTCTACCTTGTTTTATTCATGGTCTTAGATAGGTGTTAAGTCATTTTAATTTTTTAGGGGTTAAGTGATAGGGTTAGAGTGTCATTTTCATTACAAAATAAAGTCCAACAACTTTATCTCATACCTTGAGTGTCTCATATCATGTTTAGAAAGTCCAGTGTTTAACCATTTAATTTAATTTTTTTATTAAGACATGAAACCATGTTTTCGTGGCGTAGACAATGTTAAAAACTTCTTTTGCGCTACGAAAACGCTACTCTTTTCGTAGCGTAAAACCCTGAAATTACATTAGGTGCGCTACGGAATCGGGGATTCGTAGCATGTCTTGTCAAGTTATCAAATCCATAAAATTCCGTCAATCTTTCATGATTAGGTGTGAGCTAGGAGTCTTTTCTCATACATGCCATCATCCATAACCATCATGACATTTGTTAGAGGTAATTTATGTTAGTCATTTTCAATTTGAAAAGGGCTAGTTCCTAGTTTTATTTTCTTATGCAATAAACACCTCATGCATGCGCTTGTTTCGAATGGTAATCTCATGGTAAGCAGAAACCAGAGCTTCTCTCATTTATCAAGCGAGGTTGAATCCCTAATTAAGCGAGGCTGAATTCCTAAATCAAGTGAGGCAACTTATTTTGAAATAAAGAGAGGCTAATATTACAAGTTTTCAAGAAACACACAGGAATTTCAAGGGAAAGATTACAGAAGAAAGAAAGAACCACAGGTCAGGCCACTGTTTAAGGATGGAACCTAAAAGCATAGAGGCTCTAACCAAGGAAAAATTAGTTGAGGAGGCCTTCAAGAAGACCGTATGTTGGAAATTTTGTGAAAAATTGTAGGGAGGTCATAATCAAGTGACAAAAATAATTTTCTCTCCATTTCACCGGTTCAAATACAAAAGTTGGAGTCTTAAACTTTCCAATTTCCCCTGAGATCGTATCATTAGTGATAGAGATTCCAAGGGGAGAAGAAATATGGTTCAAAAATTTCAGGTTTGAAATGGAACCTTGTAAAATATTTTTGAAGCCAGAGTTTGCAGGGACAGACTTAACTAAAGTAGTGCCAAGAGGTTACATCAAGAACACCTATGCCAACCTGCTCTTCAACATTCAAAGGTATTTCACCTGTGAGGGAAGATACCATAAAGTGTATTCTTATCATTTCAAACTCTTGTTGCATTTTACTAGAATGATTTCTTTGGATTTTCCTTTCTTCTTGTTTTTAAGTTTAGCTAAGATGGCAGATAAAGTGCAAATGAAAACTCAAGGATGTGAAACTTCACTTTTCCATCATGGTCTAGTTAAATTGATAGTTTTACATGGACTTCAAAGGATAAATAGAGAATGGTCTACATTTTTTTTTTTGTGTGGATTTGGGGTGGAAACACAAGAAACAGATATTAGCCCTAAGGCCAAAGAAAAATCACCATCAGAAACTATTGATCCTGCAGAGACAAGATCAAAAAAAAAATTCAAGTTGAAACCCAGAAAGAAAGTGAAAGAGGCAGAAATTAAAACATCAATGATTATTCGAGAGGCTCCTCAACCTGCAAAAAAGAAGAGAACTAAAGTTAAGGAAACATTATAGGAAAAATCAAATAGAAAATAAGTCCAGAAAAGATTGACTAGAAGTCAAATAGCAAAGGAAAAGGGTAAAACAATGGTTTAAGGAGAAATTCTAGATTTAAAGGGTGATTTGAATGATATTTTACAGGCTATGGATATTGAAGAATCTCCTTTGGTTCAGACAGACTTCATAAAATTGGATGAAGGGAAATTTAAGAAGATGAAATCTTCTAAAAAGCTATATTTTGATGATGAGATTTTAGAGTTTGTATTCAAGCCCAGAAAGCCTTTAACCAGGAAATCAAAAAAGTTGCAAGAGCTGGATATGGAGTTAGAGAAAATAGGGAAATTTTCCAATGTTTATGAAGAACATATAGACCTATCATCACCAATGCCTGAAGTTGAAAAAACAGAGTTTTTCATACTCAAACAGAAAAGAGCAGTCATGAAGAAATTGCAGAGAAGTTGAGATTAGCTAATTTTGAAATTTTTAAGCTCAAGAGGAAAGCAAGAAGACATGGTATTGAGAAGACAAATTTCAACAGAATAAAGGCTCTGTGGGAGGTTGAAAGAGTTTCAAAACCTGAAACAATCAGCAGTGAAGCTCGGTATTTTACCTGGACTGTTCCTGCAATCAAAGAGGCTAGATTTGTGAGAATGATAAATGTTAAATTAAGGGCTACTAACAGGAGGCTAAAGAGGTAGATTTAAGACCCAAAAATTGAATTGAAAATTTTTGAAGGTAAGTTACAGCAGAGATAAAACAGAGCAACAAGTAACAAATCCTTAAAGAAGTTTTGTTATTAAGAAGGGAATTACTTTTTGAAGACATTTCAAAGTCAAATTGTTTTGCCTGTTAAGGTCTATGGAAATAATTTTAGAAGTTAAAATATCCTTAAGACTACAAATTTTAAGAAAATTGCGTAAAATAAGCATACACAGTAGTTTCGTAGCACGCTACGAAACTGCTATAGGTGAATTTGTTGAAAATGCAACAAGATGATGGAGCTTAGTGAAATGAAGTCGCCTTCACTAAGTGGGCCCGCAGGCTATTTTTGGCGCAAAGTCTATTTTTAGACTATGTCTATTTTTAGACATATGGAGCATGGTCTAGGAGTTGCAGTATGCTATTCTTGGATGATTGGTCGAGTTGGTAAAAATAGATGGACCTCTATTTTTAGACATACAGGTAGAAGTCTATTTTTAGACTGCCTGTCTAAAAATAGGTCAGTCAAATATTATTAGCCCTTAATAATATTTGGACTCTAAACTTCAGTTTATTCTCTTACAGCACTTCAATTGGAGCTACGGATGTGGCTCATGCATCTGACAGAAGGAATTACGCTATTCCTTGGGGTTTGGTGAGCTCATGCATGGTTGACTTCAGTTAGGACTTCAGTGGCAGAGTTTGGTGGAGTTGATAAGACAGTTGGTGGAGTTGTGTTCGGTTTAACTTAGTTGAACTAGTTGTGTTTAGTTTAACTGGCTAATACACTAGTAATGAGTGGAGTGAATTAAATATTATTTAATTCACTAATTATTAACTCATTATTCAACTCAAGAACACATCAGTTCACTACAATGCATGGATAGTTCAGTGAAGACCAGTGGAAGAGGTAGATGAAAGGGTGAGTTTGCTATTAGTTGCGACAGCAGTTGTGTATGAGATTTGCACAAGCATTGGAGGAGATTGCCAATGATGATTGCGTAGTTGAAGCCAAGGATATTCAAACTTGGATATCTCATTGAACCAACTTGGATTGCGCAATAGAGGCAGGCAATTAGTGGATGAGTTTTGAACCTGTGACTTGTTCAAAACTGAGCTAGTTTGTGTGTAACTTTTGGAGATAGTACTGAGTACTTGTGAGGAGTATTGTATTGAGATTGTTACATGTTCTCTTCTATTATAATATACAAATAGCTGGGGGTTTTCAGCTATAAGCTTTCCCCATTACATATGGTGTTTATGTGCGCATGCGACTGTTTCTATTTCCGCAAATTGTTGATCAATTGTAGAAGAGGTTATGTGTTATGCATGAATTCGAATTAGTGTGTGACCAGGATAATCTCAGTGGATAAATATTCATTATTCAACAAATTTCTACATGGTATCGGAGCAAATTGATCAACGAGATCTATTGAAGTGATTACAATATTATTTCGGTAGACAGAGTCTGTAACGGGCCAGGTAGCCTCTGGATCCATCCTTTATCTGAAAGGTGATATATCCAATAAATGCCCTTATAGTCGATCTCTATGCTAGAAATAATTTTTTCTCACAGATCCAGAAGCAGTTGAGTTTTTGAGTTTGGAATTCGAATTTTGCAGCAGTTTGTTTTCTTGGTGCCAGAGTTGAAATGTCTTTCAACGGTTTGCGACTCGAATATGCTCTTGAAGGCAGTTCGAATTATGTTGCATGGAAAGATTGGATGGAAGAAGTATTAGAAGATAATGGGCTGAAGGAGTTCGTAGATGCGGATGTCCAAAAGCTACTGATCCTGCTGAAGTTGAAGCTTGGAAAAAGAAGATGGCAAAATGTCGAAGGATTCTGTTGGAGGGCGTGAAGGATCACATTGTATCCAGCCTGCATGGAAAAGCTTCTCCATATTTGATGTGGAAAGCGTTGACAGATCTATTCCAAAGTAAGAGCGACCAAAGGAAGTCGGCGCTCAAGGATAAGCTGAGAAACATTAAGATGGAGAAAGGCGACAGTATCGCCAAGTACCTCACGAAGTTCACTCAATGCAGAGATGAGCTGGGAAGTGTGGGGGTGACTGTCGAAGAAGAGGACATGGTAGACCTGGCTCTCCTTGGTATTTCGAAGGCTTGGCATTCCTATCAGGACTTTTTCAATGGTCGGGAGAAGTTGCCGGGATGGGAGCGACTTTGGGCGGATCTCATGCAAGAGGAGATAAGGAGGACTACCAGGGACGGATCTTCACCAAAGGTATCTGATGAAGAAAATTGTGCTTTGGCTGCCAAAGAAAAGAAGGAGAAGAGCAAGAAGGCTTCTCAGTCTGGTGCGAAAGGCAAGAAGCAAGACATGTCCAAGGTGAAGTGTTTTCACTGTCACCAGCACGGACACTATGCCACAAATTCTCCGCAGAAGAAGAAAAATAAGAAGGTTGCTAGATGTGCAGCGGGAGAGGCATTGGCTTCTCAATTCGAACTGGATTTTTCACTGATCGCATGCTTGGTTTCAAGTGTGATGGGATCAGTATGGTTCTTGGATAGTGGTGCGTCATTTCACATGACCGGAGATCGAGATCTGTTTTCAGATCTGGAGGAGAAAGATCTTGGAGTGCACATCGAGATGGGCGATGATGGTAGATACAGTGCGACCGGTATCGGTACCATTTCCTTTGAGATGGATTCTGGTAAACCCTTCGTATTGAAGGAAGTTTTGCATGTTCTAGGATTGATGAAGAATCTGATCTCTGTGGCGATGTTGGAAGACAAGGGGTATGATGTGGTCTTCAGTGAAGGAAAAGCCTTCCTGTGCAGTAAGACAACTGGAGAGACCCAGAAGATAGGGGTTCGAGTCAAGAACCTTTATCAGTTGCAAGTAGATGGCTGCGCAGCAATGGCATGCAAGGCGGGAGAAGTGGTGAGCCGGGATGATGATGGCAAGCTGTGGCACAGGAGATTGGGCCACCTTCACCATGGAGCTTTGAAGATACTGCAGCAGATTTCTACTGGGCTTCCTAAGGGCACTCTTGCACAGTCAGATCAGTGCAAGGGGTGTACCTTGGGAAAGTATGTGAAAGCCACCTTTCACGAGAAGGATAGTCGTGCCACGACGATCCTTGAGAGAGTTCACACAGACGTGTGTGGTCCTTTCTCTGTAGCTTCGACAACAAAGCACAAGTACTATGTGATCTTTGTTGATGATTTCTCTCGGAAATGCTGGATCTTCTTCATGCAGAAGAAGAGCGAGACATTTTCAAAGTTCTGTGAATTCAAGGCGCTGGTTGAGAAGGAATCGGGGAAGCATGTGAAGGCTCTTAGGAGCGACAATGGTGGTGAATTCATCTCTACTGAATTCAAAGAATTTTGCAGCGCAGAAGGGATTCGGAGAGAGCTCATCGCACCCCATAACCCACAGCAGAACGGGGTGGCTGAGCGGAAGAACAGAACGATCGTGGGTGCTGCACGGGCGATGTTGCATGATCAGGGCCTACCCCTTCACTTGTGGGGTGAGGCATGCAATACAGCAGTGTATGTGCAGAACCGTTGTCCTCACAAGGTTCTTGGCATGAGTACACCGGAGGAGGCTTATTCTGGCAAGAGGCCTGATATTTCCCATTTGTGGATTTTTGGTTCTCTTGTCTACATGCATGTGACGAAGGATGCGAGAAGGAAGCTGGATCCAACTGCTGAGGTTGGAATATTTGTGGGGTACACTGATACACCTCACAAATATCAGGTGTATTTGTCAGACAGTCGAAAGACTATTGTGCGACGGGATATAAAATTTCAGGAGGAGAAAGCCATGCAGTGTTCGCTTGAGAGGGAGCTACACTTGCATGCAGATGAGGAGCTGTTAGTTCCTAAGGAGGAGCTTCCGGATGTGGATCAACCACAAGAGGAAGTTCAGGAGGTGGAAGAAACCACCCATGCAGTGCCAACCATCAGAGGGCGCAAGCGCACTACAGAAGCTGAGCGACTGGCTCGAGATGCAGAGAAGGTTGTAGGACCACCTACAGCACAGCGCAGACAGAGACAGTCACCGGATCGGTACACTGGATACATGGCTCTTATGAGTCAATGTGTCATGACGGAGCCATCCTCTTTTGAGGAAGCTGTGGAGGAACCCACATGGGTAAATGCCATGATCGAAGAATATGATTCGATCGTCAGAAACACTGCATGGGAGATTGTCCCAAGACCGAAAGGGAAATCAGTGGTGGGTTTGCGATGGATCTACAAAGTGAAGCAGGCAGCTGACGGGAGTGTGGAGAAGTACAAGGCAAGATTTTTTGCCCGTGGCTTCTCACAGATCGAGGGGATCAATTATGAGGAGACCTTTGCACCTGTCGCAAGGTACTCTTCCATACGAACGATCCTAGCTCTCTCAGCGCAGATGGGATGGCACATCCATCAGATGGATGTGAAGACTGCGTTCCTCAATGGAGTCGTTGAGGAGGAGGTGTACATAGAGCAGTCTGAAGGTTTCGAGATCTTCAGCAGTGAGTCGCATGTGTGCCGACTCAGGAGAGCACTGTATGGGCTGAAGCAAGAACCTCGTGCTTGGTACACACGGATAGACAGTTATTTCACCGGGCTTGGATTCTCCAAGAGTGAGGCGGATCCTAACCTGTACCAGATTGTGGTGGAGGGGAAGTTGCTGATCATTGTACTGTATGTAGATGATCTGATTTTGACAGGTGATGAGCTGTTGATACTTTCATTGAAGGAGGATCTTGCACGAGAGTTTGAGATGAAGGACTTGGGCCTCCTTCATTATTTCCTGGGATTGGAGATTTGGCAGCGCAGTGGAGGACTGTTTGTTTCTCAGGGTAAGTATGCCCGAGAGATACTCGAGAGGTTCAACATGCATGGCTGCAAGCCTGTTGACACTCCTCTTCCTGGTGGTTGGAGCAAGGAGGATGCTACTTCAACAGAGGTAGTGGATGCTACTGTCTATCGACAGTTGGTGGGGTCACTTATGTATCTGGTCAATACACGAACCGATATATGCTATGCTGTTAACCAGCTTTCGCAAGCTATGGTTAAGCCTACCAAGATCTTTTGGAAGGCAGCCAAGCATGTATTGCGTTATCTTAGTGGCACATCGGGATATGGTCTATGGTACAGACAGGAGGATGGAGCGAAGCTTAGCGGCTTCACTGATGCAGATTGGGCAGGGAGCCCAACGGACCGAAAGAGCACATTTGGAGGTGTTTTTAGCATTGGATCGACAACAGTTTCCTGGTACAGTAGGAAGCAGAGATCTATGGCACTCATTTTAGCAGAGGCCGAGTACATGGCAGCAAGCTTGGCTGCATGCAAGGCTACTTGGATGAGGAAGATCCTTGTCGGATTGTTCGGGTCACACTTGGAGCCTACTGTGATTTATTGTGATAACCAGAGTTGCATTAAAATCTCGGCTAATCCAGTATTTCATGATAGATCCAAACACATCGACATCAGGTACCATCATATCAGAGATTGTGTGCAGTGGAGAATCATGTTACTTTCATATATTCCCACGGAGGATCAGGATGCTGACATCTTGACGAAGGCGCTCACCAGGCGCAAATTCGAATTCCACAGAGGCAGGATAGGGGTTGCAGATAATCCATATCTTGTTGAGAGGGAGTGTTGAAAATGCAACAAGATGATGGAGCTTAGTGAAATGAAGTCGCCTTCACTAAGTGGGCCCGCAGGCTATTTTTGGCGCAAAAGTCTATTTTTAGACTATGTCTATTTTTAGACATATGGAGCATGGTCTAGGAGTTGCAGTATGCTATTCTTGGATGATTGGTCGAGTTGGTAAAAATAGATGGACCTCTATTTTTAGACATACAGGTCGAAGTCTATTTTTAGACTACCTGTCTAAAAATAGGTCAGTCAAATATTATTAGCCCTTAATAATATTTAGACTCTAAACTTCAGTTTATTCTCTTACAGCACTTCAGTTGGAGCTACGGATGTGGCTCATGCATCTGACAGAAGGAATTAAGCTATTCCTTGGGGTTTGGTGAGCTCATGCATGGTTGACTTCAGTTAGGACTTCAGTGGCAGAAGTTTGGTGGAGTTGATGAGACAGTTGGTGGAGTTGTGTTCGGTTTAACTTAGTTGAACTAGTTGTGATTAGTTTAACTAGCTAATCAACTAGTAATGAGTGGAGTGAATTAAATATTGTTTAATTCACTAATTATTAACTCATTATTCAACTCAAGAACACATCAGTTCACTACAGTGCATGGACAGTTCAGTGGAGACCAGTGGAAGAGGTAGATGAAAGGGTGAGTTTGCTATTAGTTGCGATAGCAGTTGTGCATGAGATTTGCACAAGCATTGGAGGAGATTGCCAATGATGATTGCGCAGTTGGAGCCAGTGAGATTCAAACTTGGATCTCTCATTAGACCAGCCTTGATTGCGCAATAGAGGCAGGCAATTAGTGGATGAGTTTTGAACCTGTGACTTGTTCAAAACTGAGCTAGTTTGTGTGTAACTTTTGGAGACGGTACTGAGTACTTGTGAGGAGTATTGTACTGAGATTGTTACATGTTCTCTTCTATTATAATATACAAATAGATGGGGGTTTTCAGCTATAAGCTTTCCCCATTACATATTGTGTTTATGTGCGCATACGATTGTTTCTATTTCCGCAAATTGTTGATCAATTGTAGAAGAGGTTATGTGTTATGCATGAATTCGAATTAGTGTGTGACCAGGCTAATCTTAGTGGATAAATCTTCATTATTCAGCAAATTTCTACAGAATTTTGGGCATTTTTCATAGGTATTTTGGGGGTAAAAATAGTTGATTTCCAAGTTTTGATGCTGCTAATGATGGATTAATGATCACATATGAAAATTTAAGTTTCAAAGTAGATGAATGAAAGGTTAAAAGGAATGTTTCAAAGTAATACAAATTCTGCGCTACGAAAACAATTGTTTTTTTTGTAGCGCAAATATATCCCATCTCCTTTATACTTTTTCGAGGTTTATTTTTGAACAAGTTGAAGGGTGAAGTTTAAAGGAAATGTTAGCACATGTCACATGTCTAAAATATTCAGCATTGCTAGAAAAATATGTTCGAAGATCAGTATGGAAGATAAAGGATTAAATGCAGGAAATGTGTTTCCTGGTTTTTAGGACATTCAAGACATGAGTCATCAGGATCTCACAACAAGGCTGGAGGCATCAGCAAATTCGAATATATGGAGAAGCAGCTGTCAAAAGAGAATATTTAAGTCTTAGATAACACTGTTTTAGACATGATAAGGAGTTTTAATCCTATTTTTATTAGGACTCCTAAAGAGATAGTTAATTTTCAGTTGTAATTAAGAGTCTGTTTTAGGAGTAGATAGGTGTCAAACTTAGAAATTCAAATTCTCTTCAAGATAGATAAGGGAATCCAAGATTTTAATGATGACTCTATAAGAGACATGAGGTCGAATTCCTCAAGGTTGGAATTATTTCATTAGCAAGCAAACTGTGTTATTGTAGCAGACTATGTATTTTCAGGTTAATATAGATTGGCTTTACTACTTAGGATTCACAAAGATTTTTTTGGTGTTTGATCTCTCTATGGATTTCCTCATCTACATATTTACAGTGGTACAAACATGTGTTACTTAGAATTCATTGGAAAATGCTCTAATTTCCTTCACATGTTTGTAGATTGTGTTTTATTCACTATGTTACTATTTTGTTTATAAACCGAAAACTCTAAGTGCCCTGACTTCCATGTTGAGTTGATGTTGATGTTTTGTTGAAACATATCTTGACTCCATAGCCCAATAGATGTTTTTTAATAAGTAATTCAACCAGTTATACACTTTATCCATTTTATTTCTAGAGTTAGCCATCTAATCCTTAATAAAAAAATCTTAAACCTGTTGAGAGAGCCCTCTCAGGTTGAGGAGGCTAAGCCTCAACCAAAAGATTGGTTTGAAAGAGTTACTCAGATTCTACTTGATCAGTAGTCTATTAAGGTCATATTTTGTGATAACATTTTCAAAAGACTATTGGCAAGATGTGGACCAATAAAATTCACTATCCATAGCTAGAAGTCAGAAAACAGGGGCAGCTATCTTAGAAAAATTTTCAATGAATCTTCTATAGTAACCAGCATGTCCTAAAAAACCTCTTACTTCCCTTTGAGTTTTGGGTGCAGGAAGATGCAAAATGATTTCAATCTTTGATGGATCAACCTGGATACCTTTACCAGAAATCAAATGGCCAAGTACCACTCTTGCTTTGAACATTAATCTACATTTCTTGTCACTCAAGGTGAGATGGGCTTCCTGAAAATGGAGAAGTAATTTCTCCATATTTTTGAGAGATTCCTGAAAATAATCACCAAACACAAAAAATTCATCCATATAAATTTCTATAAATTTTAGATCAACAAAAATTGCCAGGACTGCCCTTTTAAAGGTAGTTGGGGCATTACATAAACCAAAGGGAAGCACTTTATAAGAAAATGTACCCCACAGACATGTAAAATTAGTTTTATCCTAATCCTCGGGTGCAATCTGTATCTGGTTATAGCCACTAAAGCCATCCAAAAAGGAAAAATATTTCTTTCCTGCAAGGGTATCAAGCACCTGGTCAATGAAAGGGAGAGGGAAGTAATATTTGAGAGTGGCTTTGTTTAATTCTTGATAATCAATACAAATACGCCATATTCCATCTTTCTTAGGTATTAGCACTAATGGAGAAACCCACTAACTGTCAGAAATAGGATAGATAAAACCAGCATCCAAGAGTTTCTGTACTTCTTCCTTCACAATATCTCTTAGAGCTGGATTCATTCGCCTTTGGGGTTGTCAAATAGGTCAGGTTCCTTCCTCAATATATATATGATGTGTACAAGTTTAAGGATGAATACCCTCAATATCTTCATAGCCCAAATCAAAGGCACTAAGATGGTTTTGCAACAAATTCAGAAGTTGCTCCTGCTGAGATGAGTCCAAATCTGAACCAATATGCAAGGATTTACCAGGGATAATCTCAACAAGAGTAGTATTAGGCTCAGGAGTACTCAAGGGAGTGGTCAAATGCAGTGGCACATAAGAATGAGAATCATGATTGTCTTGAGAATCTAGGCTAAAAGTTTGGCTTAATGGCTCAAAATTAGGCATAGTGTCTAGATTATTCAGGAAATCTTGAATCTCATCTTCTTGTGAAGACCCAGTATAATGATGGATAAGGGAAATGGATTGAGTCTCCTCATCACTACTTTGATCCAACCATAAAGTTTCTTGAAGGTCCTGAATGGATCTGGAAGGGGGGTATAAGGTAAATTTCTTCCTAGAACCTCCATGCGAAATATACATATCACCAAAACAACATCAAATATATGCATCGGCCATAACAAGCCATGGTCGACCCAAGATCAAGGGACGTCCTCCTACTGGGTTCTTTGGCTGAAGCACAATGAAACCAACAGGATATTCCCAAGAATATAATGAGATGATCACATCATCCAATACTCCTTCTAGCTTAATTTTAGATCTATCTGCTAATTCAAGCATAGTGGGAGTAGGGTGAAGATGAGATAACCAAAGTTGATCCATGGTTTTCTTAGTCATGACATTAATGGTTGCCCCCAGGTCTATAATAACATTAGAGACAAGGACATTACCAATCTAAACTAAGACAATAGGGTTTCCAAGATCAGTATATCTTTCCATAGACACACATCCCGTCATCAAGTCTGCTGCCCTACCAACAAATTGAATGGTTTGGGGTTCCAATCTCTTCCTCTCGGGTTTCTTGAGATAGAGTTCCTTAATAATATTGGTACAAATGGGGATCTCTTTAATGGCTTGAAGCAAAGGTATCTTAATTAAAATATTTTGAAGCTCAGATGCCAAACTAGTCTTAGAAATAGGTTCATTTCTTTCCATTACTAGCCTCCCTGGGAAGGGAGGCTGGTTGGAAGAAGATGAAAAGGATTCAGAGGGTAAGGGCTGCTTAGTGACATCTTTCAGAGAATGGTTAAGAGTTTCCTATTCCCCTTTCTCTTAAACAATCATTATAGGTTGCTTCTGATTTTCTGATGTTACAGTCCTTCCCGGTCTTAATTGAAAATCATGAACCCCGACTGGAATAGACTAGTACTCGAATGGTAAAGGTAGGTTTGCTACATATATCATTTGTATTGCTTTATTATTGTTAGGATTGGTCATAGGTTGAGCAGGAAACTGAGGAGGTCGAAAGGGTGGAGGTAAAGGCAACGGTGGAGTAGACTGACTCGGAAGTTGAGGCATTGAATAAGGTGTATGCGTAGATGGATATGACTACATAGGTTGGTGGTGGGAGTATGGAGAATGAGTTGGACCTCTCCAACCTTGTTGCCATGGTTGATAAGGTTTCCCATGATGATATTGATTCCCATACTACCACTGCTGATTAGTGTTAGGATAAGAATATGCATGTGAATTATAACCAAAATACTTTGGAAAAAATTCAGGAGCCATACCTGCACCTACCTGAGGCCAATTCCTTCTTGCTCCCATAGCATACAAGTATTCAGCTTCAGGTTGTCTCCCTGTAAATATAGCTTTAAGTCCTGGTATAGAGAGACATTTTTCTGTAACATGGTCTTATGCATAAATAACACACTTATTAGTTTCTTTCAAATTAAGAGGACACTCTTTAGGAGGATGCTTGTCTCTACATTTAGGACAGAAAATACATAATGAATTTCTTTCCTTCATGAGTTTTTGCTAAAATTTTAAAGAGTCTAACTATTTGGTAATAGTATTCATTATATAAATTTTCATGTTTTCCATTTTATTTTCTAGTCCAATAATCATAGCATCAGTAGATTCAATTTTTCTATTTCTATTTTGAGTTCCTCTACCAGATCTATACTAATTTCTTGAAAATTTTCTGCATAATTCACCAATTTGTTCAAGATTTTGCTGAGAAATATCACCTTGTCCTAACGGATTTAAATTATTTCTAGCATTATCAGTAATCCCTCTTAAAAAAAAGTTTCTAATAGTACTCGGATCAAACTTAAGTTTCGACCTTTGTAAAATATACAGAAATATTTCTAGGTAAGCTTGAAGAGTTTCATCATCATCTTGTATGATTGTAAAAATCTCATCCTGCATGTCCTGAGTTTTTCAATATTCTTTATATTTAGACAAAAACACTCTCTTCATCTGATCCCAAGAGTTTATAGTGTTCCCTCCTAACCCCATAAACCAGCGTAGAGCTCAGTCCTTAAGAGTAACAAGAAATAATCTTAACTTCTGAGCGTCAGTTGAATAATCATAACTTCTACACATAATATCAAATTCGAATAGAAAAGAGTTAGGATATTCATGAACTTTACCATGGAAATGAGGGAGAGCTAATGGTGGAATATTCTTCATTTGCACCACAGTATCAAGATCCACAATTGGAAACACAAAAGTGGATTGTTATTTACTTACCTAGTTTTCACCAGTCCCTTACAAATGATCTTCATGGTCCACCATTGTTTCCCTTTTACTTGTACCGCTCTCAACAAGCTAATCCACATCCAAGCTATTGTCATTAGAATCCAGGTGGATTGTTTCTGTATGATGGGTTTGAATTGGATTGGGCTTCCTGCTTACAGAAGGAGACCCAATATGAGAATTGTTTTCAGAATTATTTTGGCCCTTAGTGGGCTTCGAACCCTTACCTTTTCTAGGCATTCATTTCAAAAAAAAAGAAAAATAACAAACAACTTCTAGTAAAAAATGTTGTTAGAAATCAATCAACACCAGTAAAATTCCTTCAAAGAAGCTTTTCCAAAAAATACTGCAAAAATAAGGGAAAAATTACCTCTATTGTATAATTAGAAAATTCTTACCAAATCAAATCACCTCCCCGGCAATGGCGCCAAAATGTTGGGTGCAGGAATTACACTTAAGCAAACTCCTCAACACTTAATTTGTCAACCCGGGGGATCCACAAACTAAGAGACAAAGCACAAGCAATTCCAAAGATGGTATGAATCTTCCTGATATAAATCCCTACTTTATTTAAAGGTAATATTGCAAAATCAAATTAAAAATAGAAAAAGGCAACTTGAACCATCAAAATAATCTAGGACTGGAACAAGAAAGAATGCATTTGCAAGAGGGAATTAAAGATTAAAGGAAATCACTCGAACTAATTCTTGTTTAACTACTAATTGTGTGTTTTTCTTTAGCAGAGACACTAGCAGTCTCATCATATGGGCCCTTAAACCTTCTCCTTTAGAGATTTCCTTCTTGCGCTAATCTGTCCTGCACTACCACAGTCTTCTTGCACTAGTGCAGGAGCAGAGATTTATGAAGAAGGTATAAATTTTTCCTTTACTAAAGGATTTTTACTTCATCCAAGGGCTTGAACTTTTCCAGGTTCAAAGCACTCATATACCGTGGCAAGAAACTAGTTCCTGCACTGGATCAGAGCTTCCTGCACTTAGCATTTAATTCTTAAAATGAGTTCTTAATTATTGAAAGTGCTATTATACTGTTAAATCAAATTGCACAAATAAAAAGTGAATGTTTCTAATCTTAACAGAGTGTAGGAATAAAGAAAAAATCAATATAAATTTATCCTTTCATAAGCATTTAATGAAAGAAAGAAGACTGCGGGAAATAGACTAAGAAGGCTTGTTGCATCATACCAATGTGCACTAGTGCAGGTTCATTTCTCCTGCTTGGACCAGGCGGGGAAAACCAATCAAACAGAATTGTAGAAAAGGAGATATCACACCAACGTGCACTGGTGCAGGGTTATTTCTCCTGCTTGGACCAGGCAGGGAAAACCAATCAAACAGAATTGCAGAAAAGGAGATATCACACCAACGTGCACTAGTGCGGGGTCATTTCTCCTGCTTGGACCAGGCGGAGGAAAGCCAATCTGAAATCAAGTGTAGGAAAGGAAATTGCAGGAAAAGGAAATTTATCTACTTCACACAACGGATCCACTTTCACTTAGACAGTAATGCATATGCTTAAAATTAAATCACACTTGACAATGTAAACACAAATTACAAGAAAATGGAAAATGGGGTAAACGTGCTGGGTTGGTTGGGCCCTAGCCAACCAACACATTTCCCTTTTAAATAAAAATGCTGCTCAGCACCTTAATCAATTAATCAGCTCAAATATTGAAATGAAATTTGTGAAACATGAGGCAGAGCTCCATTTTATTAATTCATTGAGGCAAGTATATACATTAATACATTGTCCACCCCAGATTCGGGCGATAACAAAATACAACAACCTGTTACTGCCTCTCTGGCTATGTCTCTATTCTCTTCTGCTATCAAAAACTACCCCCTAGTCCTATTTACATTCTACATTATATAGATCTTTGGCCAAAGGCCAAAATATATCATTCCACCAATTACATAACCAAATGTAGAATTTAGCTTTTCGGCCTTCAAAATTAGATAGTTTAGCAAAAATGGTCGTAGCTAATCTCCAGCTTTTGTCCTTCACAGATTTGGTCTTCGCTGCCTTTGGATCGATCTTCGTTTCGTGGATGAATTTGCTCAAAACAAGGTGGTGATAAAGGAGGTTCGGATATGCTACAAGGATTTTCTGTGTTGGCAATGGTGCAAGATCCGATCCTACACTAGGATCAGCGGCCACGGTAAGTACTCTAACTAAGAAATAAACATTGGAGATATCGATAAGTTACAAAGAGTGATTAAAAATAAGAAAACATGTAATAAATAATTAATTAATGCTAAGTTGAATTAAAAATGTGAAAAATAAAGTTTATATGAAATATGTCACCATCCTTGGACTGGTGCAAGATGAGGGTGCATAAAAGAGGTAAAAAAATGATAAATGGTTATGATTTAGGAAGGGGGAAATGACAAAAAAAGAGAAAATTAGGGGGCTAACAGACATTAAAGAAACCATGGAAGAAAAAATAAGGACAAACTGTTGGAAATACTGAGAGGGGGGGGGGGGGTGAATCAGTCTTCCTTTCAATTAGAGCATTAGTTAATCTTCAATTATTATCATTGTTTGTACAATGATAGCAGCAAACAAGAGGAACACAAATGCACACAATTTTTAAGGTGGAAACCCACTCTGGGACAAAAACCACCTAATGCTTTTCTAATAATTCTTTAATATTTAACTCCAATTGAAAATGAAGCTCCAACTTCCTAGAATCTAGAAAAGCATTCTTCTCCAGCTCCCACTGGATGGATGCTCCAATGCCCGATATTCTTCAGTAGTCAACTAAACGGATGCCCCAACTCCCAATGAGATACAACTCACCCTAGCACCACCCTAGCACCCTATAGAAGAATAAAAGAAGAATGGAATCCCATACCAGGGAAAATGATCCACTTTACAATGATATAGAATGATGTATAGGAATAATATATACTAGACCATAACCCAAAATTTGACACAAACACCTAATGATGATCCTAGACCTCCCAACACAGCCTCTTCAACCCTTGACAGATAGATACTAGTACAATTTGTACAATAATGTATTTACAATGACTAAGTACAATGATACCTTTACAATGATTGTATGAAGTGCTGCCCACTCGAAGACTTCATATGATGAAATTATTGCTGATTTTATGAACCTTGGTTGCTTATCTTATCATGCTACCCTCTGTTGCACCTTGCTTTGCTTTTCTGCCATAGAAAGTCTGGTCCTTTGCAATCCTTGACAACACATAATCTAGCTTTTTCTTGCCTTCTAGGAGCCCGATATTTAATCTAGTGTATCTATGTTATTTCAAATCCTCAATATCTAATATCCTGTCCTGTATTATTCCTCTAAGTCATGTTTCCAATGCCACAGGTCTGACCCAATTTGGATTCTTCGAGAGAGAGTTATGCCCAATCTCTCACAATGCCCTAATTATGGATTGTTTCAGAAGAGTGCACTTGTACGAAATTCCACGTGTCACTGTTTCTTTATTTGGCTCTAAAATTGATAGAACGAAAATTACATACTGTGCACTATCTGCCACTTTTTACAGAATTCCAATCCGATACTCAAAGAGAGAGTTATGATGCTTTTACCAAGGTCACTTCTTTGAGATGAATTTCAGGAGCCTGCCAAAACCCTGACTTCCATAGATCATATCTCAAAAACTATCGCGCTCCTTGATGTGAAATTTTTACTGCATCTTCCTCAGGATTTCGACTTCGCCTCATAAAAATTTCAGATTTTGAACCTTCGTATGAAAAAATTTAGAGAAAAACTTCTACGATGACCTGTTTCAGATGGCCGAATCACTTGCATAAGGAGGAAATGAGGATCACAATTTATATAAATGCTTAAGTTGAGAGGGGCTTCAACAAGTGAACGTGGGAGGGATTTTAGGAGCTTAAAAAAATATTAATTATGACTTTCAATGACCCATGCCCCAACCCCATGGGGTTTTAGCCCACTAACTGGGGGTACAAACTTCAAACATGAATATCTCTCAAACTGTGAAGAATTAGATGGCGTGCCATATATCAACAGAAACATCTTGACATGTAGAAACCATAAAAAAAATTATTGACCTAGAATATATTAATTTGGTAGGTAAAAACCCCCATGCAATATTGGGTTAGCCCCTGGTGCTGCTTGGGTTGACATCAATGACAACTGTTGATCAACAATATCCCCCTTTGGCATTGATGGCAACACAAGTACTCCCTCTGCGATCATGACACCTCTTCCTACAACATTCTCTCCCCCTTTGACATCAATGGCAAAGGGTAACTCTCCCTGAAACACAACCATCCTGCGGACCTATACACACTTCCACTCCCCCTAACACACAGCCGTCCTGTAGACCTGCAATCTACTTCCACTCCCCCTTTATATTCTGAAAAAGGAAAATCCAATGAGAACTTAGGAGAATCCCAAGCTTCTAGCGAAGATATTCCAATGCTGGTGAATATTTAATATGTGATTCTTTTGGTGCTGCTTGGAATCTTGCTACTTTTCCAACTACTTGCATAACATATGGTCGAGAGGCTGTTACATATAGAAGACTACTAATCATAGATCTGTACAACCTTTGATCCACATCCTTAGATGAGTTGTCTATGCTCAATTTGCGATCTGTTACCATTGGAGTAAGGATGGGTTTGCAATCCTTCATTTTAAATTTCTTGAGCATTTCCATGATGTACTTGGCTTGACATATAAATATTCCTTTCTCTTGATGAGATATTTGAAGCCCTAAGAAGTATGTTAGCTCACCAAGACAAGACATCTCGAAATCACTTTGCGCCCTTGTAGCAAACTTCTTACTTAGTCGATCATCATTGCTACCAATTATTGTATCATCCTCTTTAGCTATTAGACATTCTTTAGTTGCTTCATCCAGAACATATATGTTTTCTGGAGCTCGACTTACTGTAGCCACAATTTAACCATACATGCCTTTCCTAATTTCACATTGGAGTTGAATAGTATTTTGTGTCCTTGATCACACATTTTTCCAACACTGAGTAGATTGTGATTCATGTTTTCAACCAATAAAACATTCTTGGCTAGAGCATCTTTGCTTCCGAGAGTGACAGTACCTGATCCTATAACATTTGAAGATCCATCATTTTCAAAGGACACGATTCCATCCTTCTTCTCTTTTAGAGATACAAATTTATTTCTATCTCCAGTCATATGTGTTGAACAACCACTATCAACATACCACACATCTTTGTTCTTTTGAGCCTTGAGAGCGAGAGCACAATTATCATTATTCTTCTTCTTCCATGTTCGTTAATTCTATGGCTTCGAAGATTCTTCTATAGGATTTTCAAGTCTGCAGTCTTTAGCTATGTGTCCAAAGTTTCGACATTTGTAACATTTAAAATTATTTCTTAAATGTTCAAATCTATTGATGTTTCGCTGAGCCCTGGGAGGTTCATATTTGACAGATCTCCTGGAATTGTATTCGTTCCTAGGGTACGTGCGACATTCTACAGCTTTATGACCAAATTTTCCACATGAATAATAGTAGCCATAGAAAATATGTTGGTACCTGGATGAAAATTTTTGTCGAGGAATTGTCTTCCAAGGCTGTTCTTGCGAATCTTGTCCAATGAAGTCTACAAGCATGTCAGATCTCATAGGTTCATTGTATTTTGTTGTAGAAGGTCCTGCTTCTTCTTCTTTGTAACCGATGCTAGTTTTGTCATCGTAAGATCGTTGATTGTTGATGAATTATTCCAATGCCCTTGAGCTGTTGGCATAGTTTTGGATAGTTTTTCCTTTCTTCACTTCCTCACACAGCGAGAGTACTTCAACTTCTAATTCTTCCCTTTCTTGGTTTCTTTCTTCCAACTTCTTTTGAAGTGACTCTTCAATGCATTTTTGTTATTCAACTTCAATTTTGAGACCTTGAACTTGTTCTTCAAGAGCTTTGGAACGAATCTTCTTCGCCTTGACATATTTTATAAGCTTGATTGCTTCCTCATAAAATTATTCTATGGTCCATCCTTCTTCTTCGTTGTTTGATACCTCTTGTTTATTGTGCTTGGCCATAAACAATACTCTCTCATTGGCTTCTTCTTCACTATCATTGTCTTCATCGGATGATGAGATATATTATTTAGAGAGAAAGTTCCTTTTGGATCCTTGCTTGTTGAATTTCTTAAAGCCATTCTTTCCTTTTGAGTTGCCATTACTTCTGTTTGGACATTTTTCTGCAAAATGCCCAACCTCATTACAGCTGAAACATATCAATGGAATTTTACCTTACCAATTTTTATTTTTCTCGTGAAGTAAGCATATTCTTCATCTGAAAGACCTTCTTCATCATCTCCCTTTTCTTCACACTTGCAGGTGCATGTCTTTTCAATTGAAGGTTGTTTATCCTTATTGGTTTTCTTAGATGCAATGAATGCAATTTCTAGATGCGAAGTACCCTCTTCTTCATCAAGTCTCATTTCATATGCTATGAGAACTCCATGTAATTCCTCTTTGCTGAGTTTGTCCAGATTTTCACTGTATTCTGAGACCGATACCTTTGGGTTGAACCTCCCTGGTAACGTTCTAAGAATCTTTCGTATAATAGTCTTCTCATCAACTGCCTCTCCTAATCCTTCTAAAGTATTGGTTATTTCATCAACGTATTGGAAGTATGTAGCAATGTTGCAATCTTCTTTCATTCTGAGTTGCTCAAATTTTGCTCTATAGATCTGAAGCTTTGTTTCTTTGACATTTGAGTCACCTACATATATATTCTCAAGCTTGTCCCATACATTTTTGGCAGTTTTACAACCCAACATCTTATGATAAGCAGATTCAATAAGTCCACTGATAATAATATTCTTTTCTTTTGCATCATTTAGCAAATTCCTTTTACCTTGTTCATCCGCGGTTGATGTAAATCCATTTTGAACAGTGTTCCATACTTCGTAACCTTGCGCCAAGAGATATACCTCCATTCTTCCTTTCTACGGTTCATAATTATTTTCATTGAATAGAGGTACACCATTTTTGGTATGCTCCATGACCTCCTTCCAGCTGTTAAACTGCTATTGAAGGAACCAAGTTCTGATACCAATTGTTGGAAATACTGGGGGGGGGGGGGGTGAATCAGTATTCCTTTTAATTAGAGCATTAGTTAATCTTCAATTATTATCAGTGTTTGTACAATGATAGCAGCAAACAAGAGGAACAAAAATGCACACAATTTTTAAGGTGGAAACTCACTCCGGGACAAAAACCACCTAACGCTTTTCTAATAATTCCTTAACATTCAACTCCAATTGAAAATGAAGCTCCAACTTCCTAGAATCTAGAAAAGAATTCTTCTGTAGCTTCCACTGGATGGACACTCCAACACCTGAGATTCTTCAGAAGTCAACTGAACAGATGCCCCAACTCCCAATGTGCTACAACTCACCCTAGCACCACCCTAGCACCCTATAGAATAATAAAAGAAGAATGGAATCACGTACCAGGGGAAATGATCCACTTTACAATGATATAGAATGGTGTAGAAGAAGAAGATATACTAGACCATAACCCAAACTTTGACACAAACACCTGATGATGATCCTAGACCTCCTAACACTGCCTCTTCAACCCTTGGTAGATAGATACTAGTACAATTTGTACAATAATGTATTTACAATGACTAAGTACAATGATACCTTTACAATGATTGTATGAAGTGCTGCCCACTTGAAGACTTCATATGTTGAACTTCTTGCTGTTGTTATGCACCTTGGTTGCTGCTCTGATGATGATACCCTCTGCTACACCTTGCTTTTCTTTTCTTCCATAGAAATTCTGGTCCTTTGCAATCCTTGACAACACATAATATAGCTTTTTCTTGCCTTCTAGGAGCCCGATATTGAATCTGGTGTATCTCTATTATTTAAGATCCTCAATATCTGATTTTTTTTCCTATAGTATTCCTCTAAGTCATATTTCCAATTCCATATGTATGACCCAATTTGGATTCTTCAAGAGAGAGTTATGCCCAATCTCCCATAATGCCCTAATTATGGACTGTTTCAGCAGAGTGAACTTGTACGAAATTACACGTGTCAATATTTCTTCATTTGGATCTTAAATTGATAGATAGAAACAAATATACTGTGCACTATCTTCCACTTTTTACGAAATTCCAATCCGATACTCAGAGAGAGAGTTATGACGATTTTACCAAGGTCACTTCTTTGAGATGAATTTCAGGATCCTGCAAAAGCCCTGACTTCCACAGATCATATCTCCAAAAATATTGTGCACCTTGATCTGAAATGTTTACTGCAGCTTCCTCAAGATTTCGGCTTCGCCTCATAAAAATTTCAGCTTTTGAACCTTCTTATAAAAAAAGTTAGAGCTAAAATGCCACGATGACCTGTTTCAGATGGCTGAATCACTTGCATAAGGAGGAAATGAGGATCACAATTTATATAAATGCTTAAGTTGAGAGGGACTTCAACAAGTGAATGTGGGAGGGATTTTAAGAGCTTAAAAAATATTAATTACGAATTTTCAATGACCCATGCCCCAACCCCATGGGGTTTTAGCCCACTAACTGGGGGTACAAACTTCAAACATGAATATCTCTCAAATCGTGAAGAATTACATGGCGTTCCATATATCAACGGAAACATATCGACAAGTAGAAACCATAAAAAACATTATTGACCCAGAATATATTAATTTGGTAGGTCAAATCCCCATGCAATACTGGGTTAGCCCCTGGTGCTGCTTGGGTTGACATCAATGAAAACCGCTAATCAACACAAACAATGGTGGCGAATGTCTTAGATACGAACCAACAGATATGAATTTGATAAATGAAGACCCAACAACAGTGGAAGTCTTCAGAAGGACAAGTTGCTTATAGTTTTGTGAGAAATTACAAGGCTGCCATACACAGGTTTCCTAAGAGTTTGCTGTGAATTTTAGTAGAACAACCACCATAGTGGGCATGCTAAATTTGTCCATCACACCAGAGGTTATTGCAGCTGCTACAGGGATTCCTAGAGGACAAGAGAAGTGGTTCAAAGGTTTCAATTTTAACATGGAGTAGTGCAAAGAATTCATGAAGCCTGAAAACAGTGAAATGGATCTCACCAATGCCATTCCAAGGAGGTGAATAAAGGAAAACTTCTCAAAATTTCTTCTCATCATCCAAAAATACTTTACTTTTGAAGGGAGATACCAAAAATTCTACTCATATCATTTCAAGTTACTTATGCACTTTACTGGTAAGATTTCCCTTGATCTGTCTTTCTATTTACATAGAAGTTTGGAAAAAATGGCAAATAAGGTCCAGGAAAAGTTTGAAGAGAGTGAGACTTAATTGTTTCATCATGGTTTAATGAATTTTATGGTTTTATATGAACTTCAAAGGTTAGGCAGAGACTGGTCCTCATTTTTATTTGTTTGTGGTTTTAATTTGGATGCTCTTACTCCAAGAACTCCAAAACCTAGGAAAGTTCCATCACAACTAGCAGCAGAACATAGTAAACCATTGGTAGCATAACCAAGTGAAGCTACAAGAGTAGAACCAAGTGAGGGAATTATGATGGAGACAGAGCAATTGCATATTTTTGACACACCAAGTGTCCCACCTAGAAAACAGAAGTCAAAAGTGGTCAAAATTGCAAAAGAAAAACAAGCTCTGAGTAAAAAAGGATAAAAAAGAATGATAAGGAGACAAACAGTGGCCTTATAAGAGAAGACAGTGGTTGTAGAAGACAGAGCACTAGCTAAAGGAAATGTAGAAGATATCTTACATGCCATTGACATAGAAGAAACTCCTATAGTCCAGGTTGAGAACATAGAGGAAGGTGGAAAGAAGTTAAAAAAGGCTAAATCTGCAAAGAAATTAGAATTTGAGTTAGAAGATGCAGGTTTTATGTTCCAAACAAGAAATCCTATGACAAGGCATGATAAGAAGCTATTAGAGAGCATTAAAGAGGTTCATCCACCTACTGACATCGTCCAACCACCACGAGAGAACATTTACCTTTCATCACCTATAGAGAAAGATACAGTTAGCAAATCAAAGAAAGGAAAAGAGAAGGTGATGGAAAAAAAAGAGTTACAACTCCTTGAAGAGATTTAAATTGTCCAATCTTGAAATTGTTGTTATGAAAAGAGAAGCATGGAAACACAGTGTAGAGAAGATTCAGTTTGAAAGGATGAAGGAAATTTTGGAAGAACAGGTTGACATTGTTTCCAAGACTTTGGATAATACTCAACAGCTTATCAAATGGACCATTCCAGTGAGGAAAGAAGCTAAACATGTCAGGAGAATGAACACACATTTGAAAGCCACCAATAAAAAGTTGAAATATCAGGTTAAGGACCTCTAGGAGTAGCTTGAACTAATTCATGAAGAGTTAGAGAAAAAAGGCCTTAAAATGATAGTGCTTGAAGAGCCAATAGCTCAACCCATCATAAATGAGGAAGAAATGCCTCAAGGATCATAAGGTGAACTGGTTTATGGATTTTAAGGGTAATGGTATGTTAAAAACAAGGTTTTGGCACTTATAAGGTTCATTTTTCAAATTACACAAAAATCTGGAATTTCAACACTTTTCAGTAGTTTCGTAGCATGCCTGGGCTTGAAGGACAACAAAATGCTACGAAACTACTATAGATTTTATTCTTCCTTATTGAACCAATTTTGGGAGTTTTCAAAATGTGAAATTTGCATGGGAGATGTGTCCAGGGATGATGAAGACCATATGAAAGGAAAGAATAAAAAATATTGAGGGTGGATGGCATTTTTGCAGGGCTACGAAAGTATGCTACGAAATTGCCTTACTTTCGTAGCGTACTATGTTTGAGCATTTTTAGGAGGTTTTGGAGCATATTTGGACAACTAGATATTATCAAAGTTTTAAAGACCATGACAAGTAGTTATTCAACACTTAAAAGCCACAAAATGAATATAAATTAGTAGCCAAAGCATTCATTGAAGAAGAAGACTAGTTTGCCTAAAAAAAACAGGGTTTTGTTTCAAGTTTTAGAGGAGGTCAATTATGTGGTCATGTAGTGATGAGTCCCATCACCCCAATTCGAACATGTGAAATCATATTGGTCAAAGATGTAATTGCTTTAGAAGATAAGGTTGTTAACTGTAATAATGAGCAGTTTGAGTCCTATTAGGAAAAGGACTGTCAAGTAGAATAGTTGTCATTTTGTCATTAAGTAGATGTTGTATGGTTATGAAAGGTGTCATTAGGAAAAAATTAGATGAATCTAGTGAAGAGGCAGATCATCTCATGATTTAACATGTCTATTAAAGGGCATAGAGTTGATTTTGCAAGGGTTGGAGATTTTTGGAAAAACTACAACTTATTGTAAATTGACTGTTTTAGTAATACAAAGACTTGTTTCTTGACCAACCTGAGATTCTGATTGAGTTTTTAGTGCCTATCCTATCTATATCTTTTATGTGTCCCATTTGCAGTGGTTTTTATCTAGAATACTCAAAATTCATTCAAGTAATGCTTTGAATTCCTTTATAGATAAATTGACTATGTATTTTCCTATTTCATGTGTGTGTGTACTACTGCTAAAAACTCTTACCTACCTCAACTTCCATGTTAAGTTAACTCACTACTGAATCACTAAAAGTGTTGACTCCATTAGCCCAATGTTTGCATACTGATACTATTTTAAACCTACACTCATCATAAAAAGGTTGTTTTTCCAAGTAGAGTTAGCCATCTAAACACATCTTTATTCAATAACATTAACCATTTGAGAGAGACCTCTCAGACTAAAAAGGATAAGCTTCAGTCACAAGATTGGTTTGAAATAGTTACATGAGATTATCTGATTAGTAACCTATTAGGTGAAATTTTGTGATAACAGAAAGCATATGACATTGCTCGTTGAAATGTTGCCCGAGCATTTTTTAGACTGAATGGGAGATTTTTATAACCGAAAGTACCCCAAGGATAGATAAAGGTAGTCTTATGTTGATCGTCTGGAAAATTTTTAATCTAGTTATACCTAGAAAACCCATCCATAAGGGAAAACATCTCACTCCCAGCACAGTCATCAATGATTTGATCAATAAAAGGAGTAGGATAATTATCCTTAGGGAAAGCCCTGTTAATGTCACGGTAATCAACACAAACATGAATGGTACCCTGGTTCTTACCTATAAGAAAAATATTGGAAACCCATTCTATAAAGGGAATCAGATAGATAAAACCAACTTTAAGAAGTTTTTCAACTTCTTCCTTAATAGCGGCAACCTTTCTAGGGTGCACAGGAGGAATACGTTGGAAAATAGGCTTCACACCAGGATAGGTAGGACTCTCATGCACCACTATAATTGGTTCGATGTGTTAGGTCTCTGTAACAAGCAAGATTAGCAAAGTCCGATCACAGAGTTAACATCATTTCAACCAACTTTGGGATTCTAGGATCTAGCCCTCCTGAATCCGGAGAGGGATCTCTCCAATATGTACAAAGATGGATATTGTCTTTGAAGTTTGGGGTGATGATATTAGGCTAGTTATGAAGGACAAGGGTTTTGTTTGGTTTTCTTGGATGGTTGAACATAGTTGTTGTCTGAGGCGGAAAGATCTATATGCAAATAGGTTCAAAGGTGAGAAGTTGCAAGCAAGCAGAATAAGCTTTGATTCTAAAGAAAGATGATGGCAAGTTTTCAATCCATTGGGCTATGGAGTCATAAGAGAATTTAATTGAAACATCCAGGTTTTAATCCATCTCTTTTCACAATCTAACCTATCTGTTACAAGCAGAGTTCCAAGAGCCTATGAAACCACTATTTACAGTCAAGAGTTTCCACTCAGAAATAGCTACAGCACTTCAGCAATTACATTGACAACCAACTAATCCAACCCCTCACTCATCTTCTTCTGGAGTATTTATAGAAGGATGAGGAGGTGAGATCTAATAAAAAGATCTCAAATAAAATTAATGCAGAATTAATGTCTTCCTGGCCTGGGAGGCTCGATGAAGAATTTACACAGGTGTTCTACTGCATTTATGCGCTTATACTTATGAAGTAAGCTCGAAGGGAGCTTTTGTTGACCTTTGAGGCTCTGCGTACTGTTAGGGTTACTCTGCAAACATTCTGTCATTAAATCTGGTGCAGTAATAACTTCTTGGTTGTTCCAAGGCATAATATCTGATCTCGTTCAATAAATTCATCCTTTGATTGAGCATTTTGAGGCAATAGGTGGCACTGCGGTGGTTGAGGGATCAATTTGCCTCAAAGTATGGCGGTGGAGGCAACATCTGATGAACACTTTTAGGTTTTGCTTTAATCTATGTTCGAAGCCGGGGATTAGGCTTTTGATAACCGTCTTAGCCGTAATCCCCGCCATCTATCCATAAAACTACTGCTCTGGTTCATTCTGTCTTCGAAATCTGATACTCTTCCCTGCGTCGATGTTAACTGCATTTTTCAGGCCTTACAGGGACACGTAGCAACCAAGGCTCATGAAACCTTGTTGACATCTTCATTCTTCACCCTGCGGTCGATTCTCTGGATTAATCAGAAGGACGAGAGTCGTCACTCTCATCCTTTAGATTTTCATAGAACACGAAGAAAAAACCTTAAAAACCTGCAAAATACAAGAAAAATGAGGAAATCCTGCGTTATATGGATAGACTGCATCAGAGGACGTGCGGGAAAATGGAGCGATCAGAGCCGTTGATCGTATTGCGATCAACGGTTGGGAGCATTTTGAACAGTCAACGGGGGAAAAGGTGGACTGTACAATGAAATTGGGAGAGTGAACGAGAGCCGTCGATCTATGGAGATCGACGGTGGGGATCATCTTTCAAACGCGTCGGGGGAGATTTAACAGGCGGGTAAATCCGTTAAAAGTTGGGCAGAAAAGGAGATTAGCAACCGTCGGATGGGAAGGCCCGGATCCGACGGTGGAGGTGTATCCCACTGCGGGGCCACGGGACGAGAATTAACGCGCGGGTGATGGGATTTGCACGGCGGTTTTGGATCGAGGTGGAGGACACGTGTCGGCCGGCGTGTGAAATCGCTGGCCGACGGGATAAAACCATTTATCACGGAAAGTGGTGCGGGATACATACCATGGTTTTTAGAAACGGATGCGGGGAAAAAAGGGGGGGGGTCCACTAGGTGGAGACTCACTCCGCACCGTTGATCTGTGGGACAGATCGACAGTTGAATTTTTAACGTAATCTCTTTGGCGGAAAAGTAAAATAAAACCCGATTTTGTGTTTTTATGAAGGTTTTTCAATGTTTTCGGGTAATAAATCAATTCCAAGAGTTAAGCGCCCAGCGGACTTAGCACACGGTTCTGGCGTGGGGGCATATGGATGGAGAGAAGGCAAGAGCTTAGCCTGAGGGGCTAAAGCCTAATGCATAGAAATGTATGTTTTTCTATGGTTTTTAACTGATTTTTGAAAAAGGAGAAAGGTTCCGATAGGTCAAAAAGTGGGTTTTTAACCTTGGGAAAAATAAATTAATGGAGGAATAAGGGGTAATACATGATTTAGTGGGATTTTTTATGAAGAAAAGGCAATTGGAGGATGAAGGTAAAAATGGAGGAAAGGGAGGGGAAAAAGGAGGAGGATGCAGCAATACTTGACTAGGATTTTCATGGAATATCAGAGGCAGAGAGGGGGAAAAGTATGTAGAACCAACCAGTAGATTAGGATCTTACCAACAGACTTCAAGTATCAACAATTTTAGGCCTGAATTTGTTTCTTGAAGGCTGCAAAGAAAATTTAGCCACCAGCTGATATAATTGAAAAAATATAGGTGGCTAACAGTGGCTCCACTTGGGGATGGTGCCTTCTTGAAGGCATCAAGAATTCAGACTTGATTTCTCTGGGATGCTGACTGGTGCTTGACCTATTGCTTGCTCTTGCTTTCCCTTTGAAAAATAATATCAGTTATGAAAGAGAGATGAATTTCATCAATACAACTTCTACCTACCCCAATCCTACTGATCTAACATTTTTTCTTCATCAGAGTGCACTTGGATTGGCAAACTCTTTACACAACATTTTATTCTTTTGAAAATAGGAAATCTAGTCTATTTCTACTCCTTATTTCTCCCTGAACTCAGATTAAACAGTTGATCTCAGATATTCCTCTACCTATTCTACTGTCTGTTGGGATTAAACAGTCCAACAAACTTTCATTCTCTAAATTCTACAACAGAAATTTAAAAATAGTCAAGTCAAGATTGAGCTGTTCGACTTGCTATGATCTATGGCATAAAGACAAGCTGCACATAGATTATTATTTGTAGAAAATTTTAAATCAAAACAAAAGGCTTAAGATCTGAAAATTTCTCATTATGGCCTTCTCTTATCTTTACAGCTCTGTTTTTTCCTTTTTTGGTGAGCTATCTTTGCTTCTCTTCTGGTTCAAGTTTTGAGTGAATTAGAACCAGGTCTTTTCTTTTTGACTCAGAAATTGGAGTAGTTTTGAGTCATTTCTTTGGAAACTTTGGTTCAGATTTTGAGATGGTTTGAACCTTAATTTCTACCCTACTCTATCTACTGATAAGCCAAGATTAAACAGTTTGGCAAATCAAATTTGCTACCCTATCAGCAGAAAATTGAAAGCTAATTAGTCAAGATTAAACAGTTTGACCAATTAGAAGTGTGTTTCAAGGAGTGGCATTTAAGCTTGCACACTTTCAGATTCATTTCTCTTTTTTGGCATGGGGCTTTGCCTTTCTTGTTTTCATTTCTGCCCTCTTTTCTTTCTTTCTTTGTTTTTTGTATTTTTTTTATTTTTCATAACTCTAAATGCAATGGTGGATGAAATATTTACAACGAAAAAAGGTAAAAAGGCTTCAAACATGAAATAATTTAAGACAGGTAATGCTTAAGCATCCTGCCATTGACAGGACCCCCAAACAATTATGCTCCATTCAGCTCTTGTAAGAAAAATGCATTGTTTCCAGCAACTAAATGAATGGAGTAAGGGCCAAGCCACAGATTGTCAAATTTATCATGATTTCCCTTGTCCTCCCTCTTTGAGTCCCACTTTAAAACTTTGTCCCCAATTTTGAAATTGCTGGCTTTTGTTCTTCTGTCAAATATCTTCTTGATATTTTCTTGCTTCTGTAATGCTTTGTGGTACACTTCCTCTCTGGTTTGCTGAAGATGAATGGTCTGATTTATTCTTCTGATTATGTCATTCTCTTCAGTATGCAACTCTTGAATTAACTTCATAACTGGTACACCAAGGCTGTTAGGAAAAATTGCATCTGTACCATACACAAGCTGGAAGGGTGACATACCAATGGACTTCTTCAATGTTAATCTATCAGCCCAAAGTGCATGATTCAGCTTTATGTGCCAAGACTTCTTGTTGTCCTCCAACAGTTTCTTTATTATGTTCACCAAGCTTTTGTTGGAAGATTCCGCAAGTCCATTACCTTGAGGGTAATAGGCTGTGGAGTGCCCCAATGTTATCTGATACTTGTGACAGAATTCCACCATTCTCTTTGATCCAAATGCTGCTGCATTATCTGTAATGATCTTGGTAGGACAGCCAAATCTGGAGAGGATGTTGGTTTCTATGAACTTAATGATAACTAAGTCATTGGTTTGTCTACAAGGAATGGCTTCTATCCACTTAGTGAAATAGTCTGTGGCAGTAAGAATCCACCTATGTTGGGCAGAGGATGGTGGGTGGATTTCTCCTATGAAGTCAAGTCCCCACTGTTGAAAAGGGGCTTCAACAGTAATTGGATGCAGAGGAAGGGGTAGTAATTTTCTCTTGCCCTCGAACAATTGGCATTTGTGGCAAGAGGTTGTCATTTTGTGTACATCAGGAAAAAGAGTAGGCCAATAGAAACCGGCCCTCAAAATATTGTTGGCTATTGAATTCCAGTACAAATGGCCTCCACACTCCCCTTCATGGAATTCCTGCTTAATCTTTTCTGCATCAAACTCAGGCAAACATTTAAGCAATATACCACTAGCATTTTTCCAATAAAGACATTTATCAATAATGCAATAGTTTACAGCTTTTAACTTCAGGAATCTCGCATTTGTTTTAGATAAACCAGGAGGGGTATTTAAATTAAGCAAAACATAAACAATATCAGTATACCAAGGAGAATTCGTAAAATGATCTTCAACAATGGTATTTGAGAATTCTTCTTGGTCATCCAAATCATTAATCATATTAATATCAAGAACTTCACAATTTGATTCAGCCATTAATCTAGCTAGACCCTGACCTTTGATGAGCTTAGTGGGTTTAATCTCTAAATCATATTCAAGAATAACAGCAATCCACTTACCTCTCTTACCATCTAGATCCTGGGTTAGAATGTCCTTTACAACCGAATTTGGGACAAAGGCAATGATGTGTGAGTGAAGGATGTATACCCTGAAGTCTTTTAAAGCTTTTACCAAAGCAAAAGCCTGTTTTTCCATAATGTTATACCTCAAAGGGGCATCCCTCAATGCCTTTCTAAAGAATGCAATGGGCTGCTCTTGTCCTTGTGGATTTTTCTGTAAGAGGACAGCAGCTATAGTATGTTCTGATGTGAATGAGAAGATATAAAAATCTTTTGAAAAATCAGGACTTATGAGGACCGGTGTTTTGATTAACGCTTGTTTCAACAGCTCAAAGGATGTCTTTGCTTCCGAGGTCCATTTCACCCCTTGCTCCTTTTTTAACATGTTTGTGATATTCCTAAGGAGCTCAGCCAAGTTGGGGATGAACCTTCTCAAAAAGTTTATCTTTCCAATGAAAGACTGCAACTCTTTGATATTTCGAGGATGGGAGATTTGCAATATGGCCTCAATCCTCATGGGATCTATCTTTATGCCCTGCTCTGAAATGATATGCCCAAGAAGCTTACCTTCTTGGAGACCAAATAAAGTCTTCTTGGGGTTCAAAGATATCCCAAACCTTCTGCACTTCTCTAAAACTTTCCTCAAATGTTCTAAGTGTTCTTCATCCGTTTTTGAAAACACAGTTACATCATCAAGATAGATAATGATGAAGAAGCCCAATTCTTCCGAGAATGCTATGTCCATGGCTCTCTGAAAGGTTGCTCCAGCATTCATTAGACCAAAAGGCATTTTCACATACATGAAAGTGCCCCATGGTGTAGTAAAAGCTGTCTTTAATTGATCATCAGGTTGGACTAGGACTTGATTATACCCTGAATAGCCATCCAGCAAAGAAATTCTTTTAGACCCCACCACCCTTTGCAAAATATGATCCATCTTGGGTAAAGGGTAGTTGTCTTTCAATGAAGCTTTGTTTAAATTCCTGAAGTCTATACAAAGCATGATTTCTCCAGTCTTTTTCCTAACTGACAACAGATTAGATACCCATTCAGAATATCTAATAGGGACAATAATGCCAGCATCGTGCATCTTCATGATTTCCTTCTTAACCAATGGCAACTGGACAGGGTTGATTCTGCGCAGTTTTTGTTTGAATGGTTTTTGGTTTTCTTTAAGAGGGATTTTGTGTTGTATTATTTCAGTGTCATAGGATTTAAGATCTTCGTAACTCCATGCAAAAACATCAGAAAACTCTTTAAACAGCTCTAAGTATTTGAGTTTAATGTGAGCTGGTAAAGTTTTAGATAGTTTGATCAATCTCGGTTTTTCCTCACTGCCTATATTACATTCCTCCACTTCAGTTTCTACAGGTTCCAGTTTCGGTTTGTTGGCCACATCATCAAAATCAAACAGTTCTTCTAGAGGGGCCAAACCCTTGGGCAGACTATCATTATTAGAATGCAAAGTTTCCATTTCTTCTGTTTCAGATTTTGCACTTAATTCTGTTTGGTTTCTAGATATGATAGTCTGAAGGTTTATATCTACCAGCTGTGGAGATGGTTCTTCTTCACCAAGAAAATTTTCTTCATTGCAGTCTGTATCATAGTCTGAATCTGAACTACGAGGTTCAAACTCATTTCTGAATTGCATGAAGTCTTCTATTTGTTTATCTCCTTCAAATAGCTGCCAATATTTCTTGTTATCTGGGATAGCTGGTCTGAATTTTATCTGAGAGGTGTCATCATACAGCATTGGGCAGGTTCTAGCAGCAAAGGCTAAATTGTGGGTTGCAATGTTTCTTTTTCTTGGGACAAAAGATAAGGTGTACTCCTCAAATGTTTTCAAAAGATCAATGACATCATTCCTGTAGGCCCTAAGTCTGGGGTGATTTGCATTATACTCCCCATTGACTTGCCTAATGATTAATTCAGAATCCCCATATACATCGATTCTCTTGGCACCTAATTTTTTCAAAATATGCAAGCCTAAGAGAAGGGATTCATATTCTGCTATGTTGTTGGAACACTGAAAGTTTAATTTGCATGAGATACATTCTGTATGATTATTTTCAGTGTTAGTGATCCAGACACCTGCACCAGCATTTGTTTTGGTGCATGACCCATCAAAATACATAGTCCAGAGAGGCAGGTTTTCAGTTTGGTGAATGGACTTTGTATTATTTGATTCCTCAAGTTTTTCATCGGGTTGAGGGTTGTCCTACTGACTATCAAGTTTTAAGTTCAACGGATTGATATCTCGCAGTTCGAGACCTGTATTTAGTTTGCTAGGATATTCAGACACAATAGCCTGTTTCGGCACTCCAGCATTGTTTCCCTCTTTCTCTATTTTAGCCATTGATTTTGTTGACATGATTCATTCTGTGAGTGTTTCATCATTAAACATGATAAAAGAATCAAGGCTCGTATTTATGGCATAGAGAGGGGAGTTTTGAGGCCGATCTTGACTTGTCACTGTGTATTGCATGTGAGATTCTCTGTAAAGTCTTCTAGTCTGGTTAAAAACAGGGATGGTCGCATAGGTCATGTCCATTTGCATGGTTCCCTATAACTTAGCACCCCAAGATCTTGATAAAAGCATTCCATACTTTGGGGGGACATCAGCCACAACAACATCCATGACTAAACATTTGGCTGGAATTTGGGCTAAATTGACACAGAGATCTTTAATCAATCCTAGACACTTAACTCTGCTTGAGTCAAAGGAGTACAGATCTTTGTAAGGTCTGGTAATTTCAAGACCCAGGCTTTCCATTACAGCTTTTGGCATTAGATTATGGGAAGCGCCTGAGTCATGCATAGCATTGTGCAGAATTTTGTCATGAATGTTTAAGCTTACATAAAAGGGAGGGACGAGACCTTCTTGGAACTTTCCTTCAATCTCTGGACCAAAAATAAGCTCTGGTTGGTCGTCATTAAGATTGAGAGTATCTTCATTATCTTCTAAGTTCAAAGCCTTCAAAATTTTGGACCTATACACATGCTGGGTAGCTAACTTAGTCAAAGGAACAGAGATTTTGATCTTTGAGATTTCCTGTTCCAGGCTGAAAAGGTTGTGATTCTTCAAAGCATTGACCTCAACCTTGTTTGCTGCCATTTTATCAGCAATAACAGCTCGCTGATTTGGTTTATCTACAGTTGAAACAGTTGTTTTACCAGGAGTACTAACTGAGGTGCTAGTACTTCTAATGTTTTCACTCTGTTTTTCGATGTTTTGAGTGTCCTTCTCTTTATCATTACTAGAATCAACAACCACCATTTTGTCCTTTTGTTTGATTGTTTTAGACTTGGTTGCAGTGCTGTTTTGAGAAGGTTTGTCAGAGGTTTTATTGTTGGGGGTTTGTTGATTAGATCTACTTCTGAGTTCATATTCCCTTAAAGGCTCTATGACAGCGTTCTCCATGTTCTGATAGCTATTCTCATTATCATTTCTTCTGTCATCATAAGGTGTATAAAGACCTTGTTTATTATCATAATGAACCTCAAAGTAATCATCATCTACCCCAAATAAGTTTATATCGTTATCCTCTGTTGTTTCATCTGTTTCCTCAACCTCACTTAAAAAGTTTTGATGAAAGGGGGGGATGATCTGTTGATCATCTTCCCTGGGTATGTTTAGAGGCTGATTTCTTCTAAGATTCTGATTCTGGTTTTGGTTTCTGTTTTGAGGAGCGTTTTGGTTTAGACTTGCTTGCGCTCTCTCTAGAATGCTCATTTTCTTCATCATTTCTTCCATCATTCTTTCCATCTTCGAGCTTGAAGTGGAAGGGGTGGATTCCTCTCTAAAAGATACTCTCTTTTCAGCTTTCATCCTTGCTCTCTTCTCCATGAGGTTAACTTCCACAGAAAGAGCACCTCTTTGCATATCTTCAAGGGTTGCAAAGACTCTTTCTCTGAGTGAATATGTCATGTCTGGATCAAACCCTTCCAGAAATTTGTTTAAGGCTGATCCCTGAGGAGGTTTCAGTTCAGGGGAAAGTGCATTATACACACTGTTAAATCTGGTACAATAAGCTTGTACACTTTCCCCAGGGTTCCTATGGAGATTGTTATAGTCGGCAAGGACTTGGAGAGGGTTTTTTCTTACTTCCCATTTGTTTAAGAATGTTTGATGGAAGGCTTGGAGATCGTTAATACTATGGGGGGTTAAATCTTTAAACCATTTTCTCACTTCTCCCCCCAAACTTTGAGCAAACAGTCTGATTTTGACAGATTCATTATCAATTTCATTTCTGTCAAAGTAGTCATTCATCTTGTCCACATGTTGAGATGCTGTTATGGTATTGTTAGCATCATATAATGGAATTTTGGACTGATAATCTTGTGGAAGATTGACTAATGGTACAGGAAGGACTAAGGGAGCATACCATGCTGCCATGATATGTGGTGGGGGTGGATTTACAAGAGGAGGTGTGGGTTGAAGTGGAGTGGTTTGAACAGTGGATGAAAGATGAACAGAAGTGGATGGAACAACAGTAGATCTCTGAGCTGATCTCGGATGAGAGACACCTAGATTATGTAAGAAATATAAATCAGGAGGTGTTGATTCTCTATTTTCAAGAGTTTCACCTGTTTCGGGAGATGAAAGTGTAAGCTCGGAATCTAACTGATCCAAATCACCAAATGACCTAGTTCTGAATGGGTTTAATAAGTCAATTTGTGATTCATGAAGAGCTGAAAGGTTTTCAGGGACTGAATTGGCTCTTAGGGGTGGTCTGAAGATAGTTGAGGATTGTATCCTAGGAGACTTCCTAAGAATTCTTTCTGGGTGATCAACTATTTCAGGAGGGTCTGGGTCAGGATGGGCTCTAGTATGAATCTTTTTAGGAGCCACAATTTTTATATGTTTAGACCCAACTTAAACAAGGAAAGTTCAACCAGATATGACAATCTTTAGACGGTTAACTAATCTTGTTTTCTCAATTCGAATCCTGCAGTCCTCTAACTGAGTTTGAATGTCGTTATAATAATAAGGGTTCTTCCCAGTGGAGTCTTAAGGTATGTTCAGGATGGTGGAGTCGCCAGGTGGAAGGTTCAGAGTGTTTTCAAAGGAGTGCACTGTCCACCACAGTGTTTGTGAAACATTCCTTTTCAAGGATATCTCAAAACACAACAAACTCTAACCAGAGATTGACTGGGAGGGCATTCACCAGATATGTCACCCCTAGAGGGGATGAGATCCAGAGGCTACCTGGCCCTTTCCAAACTCTGTCTAAGAGTATAGGGTAAAACACATCAAATACGTATACAAGATATCAAAAACTAGTGTTTTACTACCAATCTGAAATGTTTTTGGTATTTTCTGAATTGTTTATATTTGTGGTTTAAAAGAATGTCCTAACTTCGCCTCAAAACTTAGCTACGGTTATGAAACAAAGACAGTCTATCCTTGTGGCTAAGCTAGCTGATTTTCCAAGGTTAGATAAAAACTTAAAAGAATCCTAGGATTGACCTAGTTTGTCACTGATTCAATTGATCTTCATCTTGATTACCATTTCTTGGTAGTGCTTGAAAAGGCTGCTTTTGACTCTCAAAATGTTATGAAGATTCTGGGTAAGGGTCCTCAGCGGAGTCGCCAGAAATGTTAGTTTCTGGTGGCTCAAGCTGGCTAATAAAGCAAGTGCTCTATGAACCCCAACGCAAGCTTCTTTATGAATAGATTTGAAATAGATTTGAATGTAAAAGACTCTAATTTGTCCCCAGTGGAGTCGCCAGAAATGTTAGGTCTCTGTAACAAGCAATATTGGCAAAGTCCGATCACAGAGTAACATCATTTCAACCAACTTTGGGATTCTAGGATCTAGCCCTCCTGAATCCGGAGAGGGATCTCTCCAATATGTACAAAGATGGATATTGTCTTTGAAGTTTGGGGTGGTGATATTAGGCTAGTTATGAAGGCCAAGGGTTTTGTTTGGTTTTCTTGGATGGTTGAACATAGTTGCTGTCTGAGGCGGAAAGACCTATATGCAAATAGGTTCAAAGGTGAGAAGTTGCAAGAAAGCAGAATAAGCTTTGATTCTAAAGAAAGATGATGGCAAGTTTTCAATCCATTGGGCTATGGAGTCATAAGAGAATTTAATTGAAACATCCAGGTTTTAATCCATCTCTTTTCACAATCTAACCTATCTGTTACAAGCAGAGCTCCAAGAGCCTATGAAACCACTATTTACAGTCAAGAGTTTCCACTCAGAAATAGCTACAACACTTCAGCAATTACATTGACAACCAACTAATCCAACCCCTCACTCATCTTCTTCTGGAGTATTTATAGAAGGATGAGGAGGTGAGATCTAATAAAAAGATCTCAAATACAATTAATGCAGAATTAATGTCTTCCTGGCCTGGGAGGCTCGATGAAGAATTTACACAGGTGTTCTACTGCATTTATGCGCTTATACTTATGAAGTAAGCTCGAAGGGAGCTTTTGTTGACCTTTGAGGCTCTGCGTACTGTTAGGGTTACTCTGCAAACATTCTGTCATTAAATTTGGTGCAATAATAACTTCTTGGTTGTTCCGACGCATAATATCTGATCTCGTTTAATAAATTCATCCTCTGATTGAGCATTCTGAGGCAATAGGTGGCACTGCGGTGGTTGAGGAATCAATTTGCCTCAAAGTATGGCGGTGGAGGCAAAATCTGATGAACACTTTTAGGTTTTGCTTTAATCTGTGTTCGAAGCCGGGGATTAGGCTTTTGATAACCATCTTAGCCGTAATCCCCGCCATCTATCCATAAAACTGCTGCTCTAGTTCATTCTGTCTTCGAAATCTGATACTCTTCCCTGCGTCGATGTTAACTGCATTTTTCAGACCTTACAGGGACACGTAGAAACCAAGGCTCATGAAACCTTGTTGACATCTTCATTCTTCACCCTGCGGTCGATTCTCTGGATTAATCAGAAGGACGGGAGTCGTCACTCTCATCCTTTAGATTTTCATAGAACACGAAGAAAAAACCTTAAAAACCTACAAAATACAAGAAAAATGAGGAAATCCTGCGTTATATGGATAGACTGCATCGGAGGACGTGCGGGAAAATGGAGCGATCAGAGCCGTTGATCGTATTGCGATCAACGGTTGGGAGCATTTTGAACAGTCAACGGGGAAAAAGGTGGACTGTACAATGGAATCGGGAGAGTGAACGAGAGCCGTCGATCTATGGAAATCGACGGTGGGGATCGTCTTTCAAACGCGTCGGGGGAGATTTAACAGGCGGGTAAATCCGTTAAAAGTTGGGCAGAAAAGGAGATTAGCAACCGTCGGATGGGAAGGCCCGGATCCGACGGTGGAGGTGTATCCCTCTGCAGGGCCACGGGACGAGAATTAACGCGTGGGCGATGGGATTTGCACTACGGTTTTGGATCGAGGTGGAGGACACGTGTCGGCCGGTGTGTGAAATCGCTGGCCGACGGGATAAAACCATTTATCGCGGAAAGCGGTGCGGGATACATACCATGGTTTTTAGAAACGGACGCGGGGAAAAAAGGGGGGGGGGTCCACCAGGTGGAGACTCACTCCGCACCGTTGATCTGTGGGACAGATCGACGGTTGAGTTTTTAACGTAATCTCTTTGGCGGAAAAGTAAAATAAAACCCGATTTTGTGTTTTTATGAAGGTTTTTCAATGTTTTCGGGTAATAAATCAATTCCAAGAGTTAAGCGCCCAGCGGACTTAGCACATGGTTCAGGCATGGGGGCATATGGATGGAGAGAAGTCAGGAGCTTAGCCTGAGGGGCTAAAGCCTAACGCATAGAAACGTATGTTTTTCTATGGTTTTTAACTGATTTTTGAAAAAGGAGAAAGGTTCCGATGGGTCAAAAAGTGGGTTTTTAACCTTGGGAAAAAGAAATTAATGGAGGAATAAGGGGTAATACATGATTTAGTGGGATTTTTTATGAAGAAAAGACAATTGGAGGATGAAGGTAAAAATGGAGGAAAGGGAGGGGAAAAAGGAGGAGGATGCAGCAATACTTGACTAGGATTTTCATGGAATATCAGAGGCAGAGAGGGGGAAAAGTATGTAGAACCAACCAGTAGATTAGGATCTTACCAATAGACTTCAAGTATCAACAATTTTAGGCCTGAATTTGTTTCTTGAAGGCTGCAAAGAAAATTTAGCCACCAGCTGATATAATTGAAAAAATATAGGTGGCTAACACGATGTTGGGCATCTCTTTGTACAACGATGCAACGACATCACGAAACTCGTGGAAGAGACTAGTATAGACCTGAATCTCATTGGGAGAACATGTCACCCTAATATGGATGTTCTCGACAACTCTCGGTTTAACGAAAATGTTGATAGGCATCGTCTGTGTAGTATTACTCAAGTTACCTTTCATAAAGACTTTGTGTGTCAGAATAGGCGTTTGAAGCGGAGGAGAAGGAACTTTAGAAGCGAACCTCTCCAGACATGTAGACATGGCCTCAAGGCTAGGAATGAATGAGGAATGATAATGACTACCATCCCAAGGAAGATCCTCGAGAGACATATTTTCCACGATGGCCTCATTGGAGGGAAATATCTCTCTCAAGGGATCGGGTGAATCCAAATCGCCGAGCCAAGGGGATTGAGAATAAGTATCAAGAGACATGCCCCAAGGAGCATGATTAGGAGGCAGAGGATCCAAATACAAACTAAGTTCACAATTATCAATCTCAATCAGACTTAACGACATCAAATCTCCAATTGAATCGATATACTTAGGTGAAGGGATGATCCACATATCGTAAGATCTAGAGATCATATTAACTTGAACAATGTTGGGTGGAGGAAGAGGAAAAATACTCATGACGGAAGGATATTCGAAGAGATCCAGCCCTATGCTCTTGTAAGGCATAGGAATTTGATCCACGTATGGAACATTTTTGTTCAGAGAAGAAGTGAAGAAAGAAAACTCATCAACAGTAACGATATTTCCTTCGCACAAAAAAAGAAAAACACGAAAGAGAGTGGATGGAACGCACAGCATGGCATGAGTCCAATTGTGACCGAGGAGAATATTTTAATTGAGCTTGGCGTCAACTACTTAAATCTTGACTTTGATTGTCTTCCCTTCTAGGGTAATCGGTAAACTAGTGAGAACACTAATGTGGTTCAGTATAATCTTTCGATCGGGTAGCGATGAAAATGGATGCAGAACCTTTCACCATGAAAACTTGAGAGCCAAATGTGGTAGAGGAATGAGGTTTCTCTACCACATGAGTCTACTATGACGGAAATGATTCTTTGAGAAGAGCCAGAGTTCCCTGTGTGCCTTTGAGCATTCAACTCACTTTGGCCCATCGAGGACAATCCTTGTTGTAGTGCTCTTCATCACAAATCAAGCAAGTGTACTTTGGTTGACACTTTGAACCATCATCAGCACGAGATTTTTGAGATTATTTTTTCGGGGTATCAACTTTGGATTTACCTTTTCCCTTCATCTTACCTTTGGAAGTTTTATCCACTGGATTGGCCTGAGTGACATTCACTTCCACGGTTTCACCATAATTTGAGACTGGCTAAGAAGCAGTATCGTTAAAAGGAGTAGATTTTTGCTTCCCAGGATTCGAAGGACAAGACTTTCGAGAAGTATGAGACACGAAATCAATGATACGATCAACGTTTGATGTCACCGGTGCTTTGAAAGTTCTAGGTCGAGGAGCATCAGGCAAGAGGTCATACGACATGCTAGACTGAGAGTACACAAGATCAAGGTACTTGGCATGGCAAATGGCTTATTCCTCAGTGACACATGCCCCCATAGCATTTTCCTTAGAAATAGGACTAATGAAGGAAGTAGTAAATCAATCAGATAGAAGCTGATAAGGATTTTCAAACTTTATTAAGTGATGATGACACCTCCATTCATGAATATGATCTAAGATATGGGTGGCTCAATCTTGCTTCAAGGATGTGAGGAGGTGTGTCCCAGTTTCATACTGAACTGGTAACTAAAAGTGTGTGAGAAACACCATGGCCAAAGAATTGAAATCTTGGAAGATACCATGAGATAACTCGATGTACCACTTGGCAACAACACTAGTAAGATTCTGTTGGAAAAGACAGAGTAAGATGGAATCGTCAACCCAAGAGTTAGAGGAACACCATAGATGGTAGGTCATAACATGCGCTTGGGGGTCTTCTCTGGACTTGCCCTTAAACTTAGGGAAATCATCCGGAATTTTGGTTGGAACTAGAGGCCAATACGGGTTATGAAGGATCATATTGTTCATAAAATTTGACACATCAGGAAGTTTCAACATAGCAAGAAATGAAAATTGAGTATTAAAAGGCATTGCAGGCCTATGATAAACACCAGTGTTAACATTCCACCCAGGTTGAGAGATATTTTCCCCCCATATGTTTTTTCCCATAGGATTCTTTGCATAGGGGTTATAAGCCTCATAGTTCTGCCCATATTGGGGTTGAGGATCGGGATACTGATTCTGAGAGTACCATTGAATTCCTTGCTTAGAAACATATGGATTTTGATGCAGAATGTAAGAATTGCCTTGAGGTGGATTATACACCATCTAGGATTGACTTTGAGAGTAATAAGTGAAACCTTGGGGTGCACTATATACCACCTGATACTAACCTTAAGGAGGGTAAGTATTGCCTTGACATTGAGCAAGATGAGCAGGTTGAACGGGTTGAACCAGCTACTGAGCAGGTTGAACATGTTGAACCAGCTGTTGCGTAGGTTGAATAGGTTGAACTGACTATTGAGCAGACTGAGAAGGTTGAATCGGGATAGGGATCAGCCGGAGGTAAATAAAAAACTTGATTGGGATCAATTGGAGGCAAATACACGAGATTACTGTAGACATCATAATGATGTGGAGGATTGCCAAGAGCTTGTGGCTACTGAGAACCCTGAGGTGCAGAATTATTCTTCTGATCATCCGGAGAGGGAGCATATCGTCGGTGAATATCCAAAATATAGTCATAAAAAGTATAAGTAGAAACCATAGGCATGGTAGATATAGACAGGCTTTCTACAATGTGAGGTTCTGAGCTACTCACGGTGGGCCTAACTGGTATCGTAAGATTGATAAAGATAGACCTGAAAATAACAAAAGATCCAGACGATGAAGTTGTACTAACAACTGGTGAAGATGAAGCTACACAAAGAGTGGGTCATACTAGGACAGATGTAACAATGGCCGACGAGATAGGTGTCGAAGGCAACATTCCTAGTGTAGGGAAAACTAAGCTCCTTGGAGGAGTCGATGTACTGGACTGTGCTATGGATGCAACACTAGAAATTATCTGATGCAAAGTACGATAACCGGGTGGAAGAGACACTGATTGAGGAGAAGGTTGAACAGAGACACATGGGAAATCTTCTAGGAAAAGCTAATATTCCCCTATATAAGCATGCAGTTCTTGACTACTGACAGGACTCGACGAATCCATATTTGACGAGGTGGTAAGATCATCGAAAAGACGACGAGGACTAGGAGGTAAAGTAGCGACTAATAATGGTGATCCAGAAGTAAGAGGAGGGAATTATTCCTCGCTCCCAAAACTAAACCAAGCACCCTGAGGTGACCAATTAAAATCAACCGACCCTTTAGGAGGAGACCGGGTAGCAAGAGGCAAGACAGTCAGGATGATAGGGTGCGAAAACTCGACAAACCTAGTGGACTGAGGGTTTTCCGAAGAAACATCATGAAAAGGACTATCACTAGGAGGTAGTGAAGAAGACGATGAAACTGATGGTTCCGCCACTGTGACAATGTTTTAAAACAGGAAGAAAATGAGATAGCCTATTCAAGGCTTCAAGACCAAACACTAAGGAACTACTAAAAAAAAGCCAAGCAGAAATATTTAATGTGTGTGTGATCGTAGGCAGTTAATTTTTATGAAATTGAAATGGAATTATGTTGCTTCATGTTTTAAGAGTCGAGAAATAGGCAAAATATGACTCTAGTCACTTTTAGATTGAACGAGCATGAAAAGACAAGTGCTCGATGATATTTTTTCTTTTAGAGAGTCACGAAAAGACAAAAATGACTACTCAGGTAATCTAAGAAAGAGGGTGTACCAATTTTCTGTGAACTACCATATACACCTTGGTGATCAAATGAAAGAGAAATGACCAAGGACTTGATGCACATCCAGGTAGTCTCCCCGAATGCTATGTTCGGTGTATCATGGTCACAGGACGACAGACTCAGCTTCCCATGGATAAAGGTTTACAAACTATGAGGGTCTCCCTTTATATACACAATGGTAAGGGGGGCACAAGTCTATATTAGTGTTGTCTAGAGCTAGATGACGAACGACAACTACTAGGTTTAACGACATCGGGACACGTCACTAGCCTAGACCTCTAAAATATTTGCATTAGGTTTCAATGCTTTCCTAGGTTGATTTAAATTAATTTTAAGGTTGATCTTGAATTAATGTTTCAATTCCAAGGCCTTAGCGAATGTGATATCAAATTCCTAAATGCACACAACAAGAAAAAGAACATCATTTCCATTCAATGAAAGCTAACAAACAGAAGGATAGGAACTCTACAACAAAGTAGCAATCAATTAAAACTATGAGAATAATTTCACTAACGCACCTAATACAACCAAATGAGAAAACAAAAACTCTTTCCTAGTTTAGCTAAGAGCTAGTTATTCAAAATAACATTTTAATTTTCAAACTAAATGAAATAATGCAATTTTTTGTTTTTTAGATGAATGAAGCACACAATGCACCGTTACACTAAAAAGAAAAACAAGAACTAGTTTTGAGCACTACGAATGTATATATCTAAAAAAAATGAATCAAATGTAATACAAACATAAGACACACTCAAAAAAAGGACACACTCTTTCACGCAAGAAAAGGGATTTCAAAACGATCCAATGAGCAATGTAATCTATGCTCGAAGTGACGAAATGGAGAGTCAAATGAAAACAAGGGTGATCATCCAACAAGCCAAAGACACAAAGAATGAGAAAGACTAAGACAACTAGTCAGCGAAATAAGATGACAAATATCAAAGTGACTTGAACTTCAATCAAAAGGCTCAGTGAGAAAACAATATCTAGAAACCCTAGGGATGCAAACTTCACTGATAAGAAGACAGGAAAACAGCTGAGAAGACCAAGATTATAGAGTCAAAGCAATTTAGAAATACCAATTGCAAGGCAAGAAACCAATCTAGAGCTAAGAACTACTGACAAAAAATTAGAAAAAAGGCCAAATCAAACCCTACAGGATTTGACACGACTGTTAGGTTGTAATCTACACCTAGCAAGGGTTGGCGCACCTGTGCCAAAAGAAACAAGTTCCAATTGGCACGACTGTCAACAAAAAAAATGTTCCAAGCTGGAAAACCAAGGGAAGAAGATAAAACCATTGAGAAGAGGTTAGTCTTGACACTATGGAACTAAATAGGAGGGTTTAAAACAGTCAAGCCAGGCAAGCAAGGCAAGAAAAAAATCAAATGACCAAAGTCGACTTTACTATTGAAACGCTCAACAAAAAACAAAACGACAAACGCACATTGATTCCCTAGTGGAGTCACCAGATTTTTTTGTAGGTAAATCCCCTCTGTGGACAGAGGCGGTCCCTCTAGCCCTAGGGTGGGTATAGAAGAAAGAGTACAAGCTAATGTGTTGGTTCCTAGTTAACAAATGAAATAGGTTGGGATATATTTTCCTACCTGTAGTCCAACGTGATTGTCACAGTTGTAATGGTGGTTTCCTGATCTCCGCCTCGACACATCGCAGTGTTGTACTTAGGTGCTTGCATAAAGATCAAAGGAAAAAAGAAGCATACAAGACAATAATAACATTCATAACTAGCTAAATAGTCAAGGAAGATTAAATGTATTTCTTAAGATAATCCACATCAACACAATAAGGGAACTGAACATCATTCATGTATATATTAATAGAAATAAAGAGATTACAACTGGAGCCTTGACATCGCAGCCTCCTTCAACGAGTTTAGTCGAAGCACGTCTCGAAGGTTCTTCAGGGAATTGGGACATGGTGAGGACACAAGCCTAATATCTCCCTCGAGAAGGGTCTCTTTCTCTACTCTATCTCACACCAGCTATATGAGTCTGTTTTAGAAAAATGTTCAGCAATTCCTATTGAGCTAGCTTGAAGAATGTGAGAGAGGTTTATTTATAGAGGGAGAGGAGGAGGCTGGAATCCCTCAAATGGTGGAAGGGAGGCCTTTTTCTTTGGGAGGTTCCCCCAAAATGTGGAAACAAGTAGCCCAAGGAAGACGATCGATGTTATCCAATCGAACAACCTAATTTGACTCGCCTATGAAGTAGTTAGCATGGAAACTTCGCCTCTATATTTAAAAAACATTCCAAAAACAGCTCAGTGCGGGCAACTCACTGGGAGATGTTAACTCCCCATAATTTGCTAGATTGATTGAGATACAAATGGATAGGGTAACATCAAACCAAGCTTTGGAATTCAAGGACCTAGCCTTCTTGGATTCAGAGAGGGATCTCTCTAGTGGGTGCAAAGATATGAACTTGTTTACTGATTAGGGTTTATTTTAGGCTAGATGTGAAGTGCAGGGTATTTTGATTGTTTTTGGTTGGCTATGATGCTCAGATGGATTTAGATATAAAACATGGAATATTGTTAAGTCATTGGGAAATGGAGTCAAAAAAGGTTCTTATGGGATCATCAATGGTTTCAAGAGCATCTGCAGGGAAATTTTAACTTTGTTGGTAGGTCTTTGAGGTTGTGGTGGATGATGAGATGAACATTAAACTTGAGAATAAAAGCTAGTGAAGGGAAGAACTGAATCCTTAATAACTTTTTGGACTAAGAGAGTTAGAAAATCATAAGCATGGAAAGAGAATCAAAGGCATAAGTGAAACCTAATCCTTTTGATTTCAAACTGAACACAGATGATTATCCAAGACAAACAATCAAATGAAATTGTAGAAAGGCAAGAAACTTATTTAACTTTCATAGATTTCATTATCAAGAGCATAAAAACATTTAAGATGCACAATTACTTATAACCATAGAAGAAGAGAAAACTCGAAACATATAAATTTACAGCTGTGAAGGTTCTTTGAAACAAATTTAGCTAGCAAAGGAAAAGAGCATGATTCAAACAGACTTCTTTGACAAACCTAGGCAAAGTTGCTTTAAAGAGTTGATTCCAAAACAGAGTATTTCAGTAGCAACAATATGCAGGACTAGCCATAAATCATACTTGACACTAACTGATCTAAAACATTCAAGAAATGGACAAGCTAAGAAATTCTTAGAGAGCAAGAGATGGATTCCCTAATATATCTCAACAGAAGAAAACATTAAGGCAGTGAAGGAAACAAACAAATCTAAGGTGTCATCAACAAACATATCTTAGTCTAAATTTTTTGTCCTACTGCAGCATAGATGGATGGAAAACATATGAGAAACTTAGAAAAAATTAAGAAGATAAAACTTCACCATCAACCAGGCCTATGGATGCTGCAAACAGTCCTTCTCCATTAATAAGTAAATCAGATCATGCATAAGATCCAAGACATCAATTTCTCATCAAAGGCTTCAAGGGACTATGTATTACTTCAGCATAATTCATCAACATCCAAAAAATATACAAGAGCCTCATGTTCTATTTATGGAGAAAATGAGGAGGTGGAAACCCTAAGAGCCTTCCAGAAACCCTAATTTAGCCATAAATGTCATAAATGTGCTTAATGACCATGCAAGGCCCAAGACACATAAGAGATAAGATAATAAATGAAAAAAATCAAAACATAACTCCCAAATCAAATCAGGAGTGATTTTTCCAAAAAAAAATTAAAAAACCAATTTTTCATTAATCAGTGTCTTTTGTTGACTTTTTGGCCTATGTCAGTCTGTTTGCGTAGCGCCACTTTTGCAGAAAATAGGTTGTTTTGCAACTAGCTTTCGAACAACTTCCCGATGTCATATTTGGCTCCGTGATAGCTCGTTGGAAAGCTTGAAAAGTAGAATTTCCAAAAATTCTTATGGGTTATTGATCCAATCCCTATAACCTTGTAAAAAATGAAAAATATTTAGCCTATCATTTGCGCAGCGCCAGGCCCAAAACAGGGCCAGAAAGGTGTTTTTTGAGGTGTTTTTTGACCTTTTGAGGGGGTCAAAACAGGTCCAAATCCTCTAAAATTTTTTCTGTATGATGTGAAGTTCATCAAAAATCCAAAAACGTCAAGCTTACCTTCAGAGGATGCCCCAAATTTTTGTGTAGCGTTAGTGCCACTGCACAAAATATGTCAAAATTTTACAAAAATAAAAAACTCCTTCAAATTTCCTCAAAATTGTTGTGGATCTTCCTTAGATGTTTCTATATAGTTTCTGAGAATCCTCCACAAAAATTCCAAGTCTGTCATGCTCTTTTGGGCTTTTTAGGTTTTTTATCTCAAGGAGGGCTTCTTTGAGTTTGGCATTTGTGAGCCTGCTCTTTCTTGCGTAATGTCTGGTCATCTTCTTTTGGAGGACAAGGCCTCTATTAATTTTCTTGAAGTACTTGTGTTTAATTATATAGTATTGGATGACACTCTGTGCTCTTTCAAAATCTTTCTCCCATTCTTTGATCTATGCATCTTTCTCTAGGACCAACATTTTAGTGGTCATCTCCTCATCTTGCTCATCACTATCTAGATCAATGAATTCAGGCCCTTGGGTAGTTTTCTTTAGCCTCTTAATCCTCCTTACCTTTTCTTGCTTCTCATTTATTTCTATCTTCTTCTTGCATTTTTCCACTCCTTTGATGGCTTGAGAAGATATGGCCCCTTTCATTTTTGAGGCAGCCAACACATCTCTTTGTCCTCTGAAGTATGTTCATATGTAAGGGATGGTGATGGAATTTTTTAACATGTTTTCATCATTGGTTTGTCCCTCCTCTTGACTTTGTTCTTTACTGAGGTCTTCCACTTGTTTATTTTCTGCATTATCACTTTCAGTTCCTTGATCCTTAAAAAAATGACTAGTGTCATGATAGTCTTGACAGCTGTCAAGACTGTCATGAACATTTCCTTGGCTGCCTTGTACATCATGCTGACTATCTTCTTCATCTTGCCCACTGCCTTGTGTTCTATCATTGTTTTTCCCATCACTTCCCATATCCTCTCTCTTCTTCATGTATTTCTGTATTGGCCTCACTAACTTCTTCTTCCCCACTCTGATCACCATGTGATTCTTGATGTCCACTTCTTTTTTCACTTGATGCATCGAGAGAAGGAGAGGAAGAGATCTGTGCTTGTGGTGAGGGTACTTGTGCAGATGAGGAAGGCAGATTTGTTTGAAGAGGATGTTGTGGTTTAGAAACAAATTCATGGTTTATGAAATCATCCCAAGGTACACCTTGTTGTTTGAGTGGATATTCAACCACCATCTTGATCAGGGAATGGTGGAACAAGCTAGACATTTGTTGGGGAAAATTCCTCCTTTGAACAACATAACTCATTTTCAAATACTCCTATATAGATAATAGGGTAGGTCAAGTGCCTTAACCCCTGTAAAATGCATAAGGAGTCTAAGATGATAGGCATAGAACCTGGAGTATCTCCCCTCACAAGTGAAATACCTCATGATAGCCAACATCAAAGATGCATATCTGTGTTTGAGATGTGAAAAAGGAAAAAAAGTGATGCTGCCATGTCTGTACCTCCTTTTGAGAAATGGAAAAAACAAATCTCTTTCCAGCTTACCATTTTTGAACCATTTCTCACCCACTGAGGGGATACCAGTGGCCTCAGATATGAACACTATTGAAATCTCAAATTTAGTCCCTGCAAGGTTTGAATTTTTGTTTTTCAAATTAAGGATGAGGAGCCTTATGAGCTCGGGATTACTCTTCACATGTTTAATCCTCTCGCAGAACTGAAAACATATTTTGTTTTGGAAGCATGAAAATACCCTAGGAGAGGATGTGATAGAAACTGTATTCTGGGGTTCCAACCTCTTGACTTTCCCTCCCCTATGCTTTGTTTTTATAGTTCTTTGATTGCTTGTCTATCACTACTGTTTTCCATCTCTGACATGGTGATTGGGGGGGGGGCACTGATTTGGGATTTTTGAGGCTTTTTGAGTGTTTCCTGCAACTCAAGGTTTCTAATCACAAATGTACAAATCAGCCTTAATTTCCTCCCCCACACTTTCCATTGTTTTGATTTTAGTTTCAAAGGGTCACTACTTTCCTTGTCTTTGACCTAAGGCTTCACCCTCCTAGGTTATCACTTTAACCATTTGAAACAACAATTTTTTGTAAATTTGACTTGGGGATTGCAAAGAAAAACCACTTACCACTTTTTTTTAGACTTGGAGGCACCCTTGAAGAAAATTTTGTGCAGTTGGGGGTCTTTTGGTCTCTTTGGCACCTCCCAGAATTTTGCGCAATGCCTATGTGGCTGAACTCCCTTTTCCGTAGGGCCGGGGTGTCGGGCACCTGTTTGCGCAGTACTAGGAATTGGGAACATATTTGCATAGTGACTAGGCGTTGGGCGCTTGTTTGCGCAGCACTAGGTGTTGGGTTCCTGTTTGCGTAGCACCTGTGCGTCAGGCGCTTGTTTGCGCAGTGATGGGGCCACAAAACAAACTCTGCACGCATTTCTGGGTGCGTCAGGCACCGTTTTACGTAGCACATGAAATTTTCACAAAAAAGAAGAATTTTTTTCATAGCACCGTGTAGAAACAAATGGGAAGGAAGGCACGTTGCATAGCACCGACTCTGACTTTGCGTAGCGCCTAGATTTTGCGCAACGCCTGATGAATTTGCCCAGAAATGGCCCAAAAAATCTGTTTTCTCTCCTTGGAATTTTTCTCTCTTTGCAAAGTGCGAGAATGATTCACTCAAAGAATTCAAAAATCCTTAATGCCTTTGAAAAATAAAAATAAAAATATGAAACCCACTTTTGTAATGTTTAGTGTTTATTCATCTTTTCTCACTGTGCTCCTGTTTGACTGTTTGGAGTTGGAGGTGGCGTATTTGATCTACAACGCTACTTTTCTCTGTTTGCTAGGGGCCTATCGGTTTTCTTTTTAATCTTACCAATATTTTTGAAGATATCAAGACTATCTATGTCCATTATTGAAGGAAAAGAGACTTTTCTTTTGATCCTTCATCATTTTATACAAACAGCAAGGCTGTCCCTTTTTTGCCATTTTTCTCCTTTAAACTAATATCCCTTGTATACCCTCTGTGGTCTCTCAAAGCTTACTCATCACTTTGAAATAAAATTTAATGTGAATTTGATGGCAGTTGTAGTGGATTTTGTCCTTGGTGGCCTTTGTGATGATTTCTTGCCTACCACCATTGTTTTGAGACTAACAAAAAACATCCCTTTTCTCCTTGAACATAGGCCTTTTGATGATCAATATTTTCACTGATTTACCAAAAAGTCATGGTGTTTCTATTTGACTTAAGTTTTTTGTGTCTTCTTATCAAAAAATGGCTTTAAGAAAAATTTCAAATTTCCTTCCTTTATTTTCCATCTCTACTTCAGATTACTCTTCAAGGTATTTTGTAGAAAGGTTTGGAGGTGATAGTTTATCCTTTGTATGTTTAGGTGCTGAAACACAAGGCTGATTTTGGAGGTCCCTTTGACATCCTCTCTTCTTTTTCATGAAGGATAATTGTTACTCCACTACCTTGCCTTTTTACTGACCTTATGTCCTTTTGACTACTTTTGCAGTGATGTGACCAAAGAGTAAATGTATCCTTGCAACAGTCATGTATTTAGGCATAAAAGTTGTTTGAATGATCTCTTTGGTGTATCTAGGACAAAGTGACTTATCCCCTTCTTTTGAATGTATTTCTTTAGATAGAAGAAGGAAAAAATCTGTAGGGCACCAAATCCATCCTAAGATTTTGTGAAACCCTAGGTGATCTAGTGGAGGCCTTCTTTGACTTGGCTTTTTGGGCTGGAATCTAGACTTAGGGTTTACAAGTGTAAGATAGGATCCATGTCAGGCTTTGTGAATTTGTAGGCCTAAGATGCAAAACACATACTTGACTATCTAAAGGCTCTGCAGAGACACCCAGTTTTTGAGAGTTGCTAAAGGAGGCACAACAAAGCTACTCTGTTTGGCAAGTTTAGGAGGTGGTGGGGAATTGTGTAGGTAAGAAAAAACAAAGTTTTTGAGCCAAGGAGACAAGTTAGGTTAAAAAATGAATGGCTTGAGCCCCTGATGGATCTTCCGGGAGTAGTGGGCAAGTCATGACTAGATAGGATAACATCATATCGAAAATTCCACCTTGAAGATAATGAAGGCATTGAGATTTCTAGAACTCACAATGTTCTATAAACTTTGTTTCTAGAAATCTTGGGGTAATCATTTAGTCATCACCACAAAAAAATTTATTGATGACTAACAGTGGCTCCACTTGGGGAGGGCAACTCCTTTTTTAGGAGGTGTCTAGAACTTCAGATTTATGGCTTATGAAGACTAGTGCCTCATCCATTGGGCAGATTTTACCTCCTTCACTTGTTGATGCTTGCTTGAAGCTGTAATCTTAGTAATCTGAAAAACATGATTAACATCAACATCATCTCTAACTACCCAAACTACTTGCCTAAAATTTTTTCTTCATTGGGTGCGTTTGAACTGGCAAATCCTTGGCATTTTTCTTTTTCAAAACAAAAATCAAACTATCTAATTGTACCCTTATTTCTTCCAAGAGTTCATATTAGGCTAGTGAACTCTTCTTATTCTCTACCTAGACCACTCATTTGTCAAGATTGAGTTGTTTGACAAACCTTTTTCACTAATCCTGAAAACAAAAATTGAAAAACATAGACAGATCAGGATTAAGCAGTCTGATTTGCTATGATCTATGGCATTATGTACAAGCTGCACATAGAATTTATTAGCAGAAAAGTAAAAAAAAATATTGAAGGCTTAAGATATGAAAGCATAATAAACATCCTTCTTTCATTCTTTGGCTTAGGTTTTAATATTTTTAGAGCCATTGTCCTTCTATCCTAATCTATTCTATTTGATAAGCCAAGATTGAATGGTCTTCTGACAAGTTCTTTCTTTCACTAGCCTATCAACAAAATAAATTGAAACATGTTTTAGTCATGATTTTGGTTGGATAACTGAACATGAATTCTCTTTTTAAAAACAATTAGTGGCATTTAGAATTGCACACTTTCAACAATATTATTTTTTGGTATGGGGTTGTAGCTTTCTTTCAACTTCTGCCCTCTTTTTCCCTTTTCAATTTTTTAGGGTTTTTTGTCTTTACATCCTTCCATCAAACAGTGGTATGTACAAGGAATGAGAAAATATAAACTAATTTTCTTGAAAAAAGTAATGTTTAAGCATCCCCCCATTTATACGACCTCAAAACATTTCAGTTCCATCAAGTTCCTACAAGAAGAAATCATTGTTGTGTCTCACTAAATCAATGATATAGGGGCCTTTCCATAGATTTTCAAACTTGCCATGTTTACCCTTTTCAGAACCATATCTCCAGTCTGGAAATAATTTTCTTTGGTTCTCCTATCAAATATTTTCTTGATATTGTCCTAGATAGCTTGTGTCCTTTTGTAAACTTCTTCTCTTGATTGCTGCAAATGGATGGTTTGGTTCAACCTCATCTACATGTCATTTTATTCTGATTGAACTTCTTGAAGAAGCTTCATGACTGGGACTCCTAAAGAGGTGGGGAAAAATGCATCCATGCCATACACTAGTTGATACAGAGACATACCAATAGATTTCTTAGTGGTTATTCTATCAGCCCATAGTGCATGCACTAGTTTGCTATGCCATGCTTTTTTATTTTGTTCAAAGAGCTTCTTAATGATGTTTACCAAGCTCTTGTTAGAGGAATCAGCTAGTCCATTACCTTGTGGGTAATAAGTAGTGGAGTGACCAAGGGTGATGTGATATTTATAGCAAAAGTCCACCATTTTCTTAGATTTAAAGGCAACAACATTATCGGTGATGATCTTCTTAGGACAACCAAACCTGGATAGGATGTTGGTTTCAAGGAATTTGATGATGACTGAGTTAGTGGAATTTCTATAAGGGATGGCTTCTATCCACTTGGTGAAATAATCAGTGGTAGTGAGGATCCACTTATGTTGGGCAGATGAATTAGGATGGATCTCTCCTATGAAGTGAAAACTCCACTGCTGAGAAGGGGCTTCAACACTCATGGGGTGCAAGGGTAAAGGTAGGAGCTTTCTTTTGCCATTAAAGATTTGGCATTTATGGAAAGTCATGACTAGTTTGTGAGTATCGGAAAATAAGGTAGGCCAATAGTAGCCAGCTCTAAGGATCTTGTTGGTTGTGGTATTCCAATAAAGGTGACCCCCACATTCTCCCTCATGTAATTCATGCATGATTTTCTCTGCATCATCTTCAAGAAAACATTTAAGCAGCAAACCAGCAAAACTCTTCCAGTATAATACTCCATATAGAATGCAAAAATTTAATGCTTTCTGTTTCAAGAATCTTGCTTTAGTTTTTGACAAAGAAGGGGGAGCATTGAGATGAAAAAGCACATAAATAATATCAGCATACCAAGGCGAGTTTAGAAAAAATTATTCAATGTATGGTGTTGTACTTTCTTTATTTTCTTCTAACATACCAATCATATCTAGAGTCAATTTGTCAACTATGTTAACTTTTGTCCTTTAATCAATTTAATCGGCTTGATTAAATCATATTTCAAATGCAGAACCATTTTGCTCTTTTACCATCAAAGTTCGATTAAGCATATTTTTGAAAACCAGTGTTTTGTGACAAAGGTTTAGTGTGAATGCAATATATAAACTCTAAAATCCTTCAAAGCTTTGATTAAGGCAAAGGCTTGTTTCTTCATAATGTTATACTTTAGAGGGGCATCCCTTAAGGTTTTGCTGAAGAAAGCTATGGGCTGCTCTTGCCCCATGATGTTCTTTTGCAACAATACTACTTCCACAGTATGTTCATAGGCAAAGGAGAAAATGTAAAAGTCCTTGGTGAAGTCAGGGCTGATTAAGACTGGTGTTTGTGTGAGTTCTTGTTTTACCAGCTCAAAAGATTGTTTTGCTTCCATATTCCACTTCACTCTTACTTCCTTTTTCAACATATTTGTGATATTTCTTAGGAGCTCAACAACGTTAGGAATGAATATTCTTAGGAAATTTATCTTTCCAATGAAATACTGCAACTCTTTGATGTTTCTAGGATGGCTGATTTGTAAGATGCCTTCTATTCTTTTGGGATCTATCTTGATTCCTTCCTTAGAGATGATGTGACCTAAGAGTTTTCCTTCCTGTAGGCCAAATTTTTTTTTCTTAGGATTTAGGGACAGGCCATACTTTCTACATTTTTCAAAGAGTTTTCTCAAGTGGACTAAGTGCTCCTCATCTGTCTTAGAGTAGACAGTGATGTCATCAAGATATATGACTATGAAGTAACCTATGTCTTTTGAAAAATATATGTCCATTTCCCTTTGGAAAGTAGCCCCTGCATTCATTAAACCGAATGGAATTTTAACATACATGAATGTACCCCAAGGTGTAGTGAAAGTTGTTTTGAGTTGGTCACTTGGAAAGACTAGAACTTGGTTATAACTTGAGAAGTTATCTTGTAATGAGATTCTTTGTGAGCCAACTACTTTTTGGAGAATGTGATCCATTTTAGGCAAGGTGTAATTGTCTTTCAAGGAGGCTTTGTTGAAATTTCTGAAGTCAATAAAAAGCCTAATTTCCCCGGTCTTCTTCCTAACTGACACAAGGTTGGACACCCATTCTGAGTATCAAACAGGGACTATGATCCTTGCATCATACATCTTTTTTATTTCTTTCTCAACTAAGGGTAACAAAAGGGGGTTTATTCTTCTCAAATTTTTTTTAAATGGTTTTCGATTTTCCTTGAGAGGAATTTTATGTTGGATGATTTTGGTGTCATAGGATTTCAAGTCTTCATACCCCCAAGCAAACACATCTTTAAATTCTTTAAAAAGCTCAATGTATTTCTGTTTTGTGTGAGATGGGAGAGTTTTTGACAGCCTGATTATTTTGGGCTCTTTCATCCCTCCAATGTTACACTCTTCTACATTTTTTTTAGTGGATTCCATCTTGGGTTTTCTAGCTACATCATTAAAATCAAACAACTCTTCTAGTGGTGTAAGGCCTCTTGGTAGGGTGTCATATTTGTACTGCAGAATTTAAAATTCTCTTTGATATGATTTATCAAGTACTTCAACAACACAAGGTTTTTGAAGGTGGTTTATATCATCATCAATGGGAAGCTCTGTTTTGGGAGTTTTATTTTCAGCAGAATTATTTCTTTCAAATCTCAAACTCTATTTTGCACTTGCAAAGTCATTTCTCGATTGCAGAAAATCATCTATTTGGTCATCATTGTCAAACACATGCCAATGGTTGAGGTTGTCCAGTACAATAGGCCTATTCTTTATTTTGATGAGGCATTCATTCTATTCATAAGGTAAAGATAAATTGCCAGCAAAGGCAAGCTCATTGGCAAGGCAGTTTTGGGCCCTAGGGATGAAAGTGAGCTCATATTTCTCAAAGGTTTTGAGAAGGACTAGGGCGATGTTTCTATATTCCCTTAGCCTAGGTTTCTTGGCTGAATATTCTCCTTTAATTTGATTTATGATTAGTCTTGAATCTAGGGAAACGTTTCTATATTCCCTTAACCTAGGGTTCTTGGCTGAATAGTCTCCCTTAATTTGATTTATGATCAGTTCTGAATCTCCCTGAACCAATATTTTGTTAGCTTTGAGGTCTTTGAGTAGGTGTAAACCAATAAGGAGAGCCTCATATTCTGTAATGTTGTTGGTGCATTGGAAATCTAGCCTATAATGTTGGCTCGAAGGGTCCTAACCCAGGTTCGGTAAGCAAGGTTTGCCAACAAACCCCTATACTACTGGCCCTTTTGGTAGTGACCTGCTTGCGCAGGTCAAAGTCTCACCCGAAGTAGTATGGGTGGGTGCTGGAACCAGGTTTCTGCACCCTGAGAAAGGAAGGGTAAGGGAAGCAGAGCTGCGTTCTATTATGTAATTCCCATATTACCTTGTTCTTTGCAAGGTTAATTATGTATCTATTTGCATCCACGTGCACTAGATCTATAATTATATGCTTTCTATAACATCAACACAATATTATATAAATAGAGTGGAATAGATCTAGATCCAAGCATTTAGTACATAGATATTCATAGCAAAAAGACAGAAAATACATAACACAACAATTATCAGCAATTCATACAACAGTACTCATAGATTCAGATCTCTACTAATCCTTCACAGTCATTCATTCATCAATATTTCCTTACAATTCCCTTCCCAACCTGCGCACATAGTAGAAGGGTCCACACACAGCTGGACTAGGATCTCCATGCACATAGCCAACAAGAGTCTGTTCCCCAAAACCAAAACAGATAGCTTCAGCAATATATCGCATCAATAGCTCATTATTTCCTATCCTTTACAATACAAAATGCATCTCTATTTATAAAAATCTAGCCTCGACTTTCCTATGGTCCGCAACCCATGGTTTTCGGACCCCTAGTTTACCCTTTGACCCATTACAATGCATTCAGAGCTTTGACCCACCCCAAAACCCCCGCGCTAGACTAAATATAATAAAAAATAATCAAAATGGACCAGTTTCGCAGCTTCTTAGGAGACCCTATTCCAACAGTGCCCCCAACACAATCTTGTGACTCATCCTGAGTCACTGCACTAGTGCGGCTTCTATTTGTGCATGCAAAGTAGCCAGAGTGCGGAAAAGTGGAGGGAGTACATCTTGAATTTTGGCCGCGGCTTGTTGTGCAATGCTGACCAGCGTAAAAGAGGCAGGCCCATCTGTATTCGCAGCAAACCGTTCTAACAGCCGGTGGAGGCATGCAATGGCGGATGGAGCATCGTGTGTGAGCTAGAGTGTGATATCAGACCATGGCTTTGTTGACCAACAGTTGTCATTGATGTCAACCCAAGCAACACCAGGGGTTAACCCAATATTTCATGGGAATTTAAACCTACCAAATTAATATATTATGGGTCAATAATGTTTTTGATGGTTTCTACTTATCAATATGTTTCCGTTGATATATGGCACACCATGTAATTCTTCACGGTTTGAGAGATATTCATGTTTGAAGTTTGTACCCCCAGTTAGTGGGCTAAAACCCCATGGGGTTGGGGCATGGGTCATTGAAAATTCATAATTAATATTTTTTAAGCTCCTAAAATATCTCCCACGTTCACTTTTTGAAGCCCCTTTCAACTTAAGAATTTATATAAACTTTGATCTTAATTTCCTCCTTAGGCAAGGGATTCAGCCATCTGAAACAGGTCATCGTGGCATTTTCGCTCTAAAGATTTTTCTACAAAGTTTCAGAAGCTGAAATTTTTATGAGGCTAAGCTAAAATCTTGAGGAAGCTTCTATAAAAATTTCAGATCAAGGTGCAAAGTATTTGTGGAGATATGGTCTGTGGAAGTCAGGGTTTTTTCAGGCCCCTTAAATTAATCTCAAAGGAGTGACCTTGGTAAAATCATCATAACTCTCTGTTTGAGTATCAGACTAGAACTCCGTAAAAAGTGACAGATATTTCACAAACGTTAGCTTTTTCTCTATCAATTTCAGAGCCGAATGAAGAAACAGTGACACATGACATGCCGTACAATTTGATTTGCTAAAACAGTCCATAATTAGGGCATTATGAGATATTGGGTATAACTCTCTCTTAAATAATCCAAATTGGTTCAAACCTATGGCATCAGAAAGAAGACTCAGAGGAATACTACAGGACTAAAAATAAAATATTGAGGATCTGAAATAACAAAGATACACCAGATTCAATATCGAGCTCCTAGAAGGCAAGAAAAAGCTAGATCATGTGTTGTCAAGGGTTGCAAAGGACCAGAATTTCTATGGAAAAAAAGAAAAGCAAGGTGCAGTAGAAGGTATCATGACAAGAGAAGAAACCAAGGTGCATAACAACAACAATAAGTTCATGATATGAAGTCTTCAATTGGGCAGCACTACATACAATCATTGTAAAGGTATCATTGTACTAAGTCATTGTAAATACATTATTGTAAAAAAAATTGTACTAGTGTCTATCTGCCAAGGGTTGAAGAGGAAATGTTGGGAGGTCTAGGATCATCATTAGGTGGTTGTGTCAAAGTTGGATTTATGGTCTAGTATATCTTCTTCTTCTACATCATTCTATATCATTGTAAAGTGGACTATTTTCCCTGGTACGAGAGTCCATTCTTATTTTATTCTTTTATAGGGTGGTAGGGTGGTGCTAGGGTCAGTTGTAGCTCATTCGGTGTTGGGGAATCCATTTATTTGACTAATGAAGAATCTTGGGCATTGGAGCGTCCATCCAGTGGGAGCTGGAGAAGAACACTTTTCTATATTCTAGGAAGTTGGAGCTTTATTTTCAATTGGAGTTGAATATTAAAGAATTATTAGAAAAGCATTAGGTGGTTTTTGTCCCAGAGTGGGTTTCCACCTTAAAAACTTTGTGCATTTTTGTTCCTCTTGTTTGTTGCTGTCATTGTACAAACACTGATAATAATTGAAGATTAACTAATGCTCTAATTGAAAGGAATATTGATTCACCCCCGCCCCCCCCAGTATTTCTAACAATTGGTATCAAAGCTTGGTTCTTTCAAGAGCAGTTTAAAATCTAGAAGGAGGTCATGGAGCATACCAAGAATGGTGTATCTCTATTCAATGAAAATAATTATGCACTCTGGAAAGGAAGAATGGAGATCTATCTCTTGGCACAAGGTTACGAAGTATGGGACATTGTTGAAAATGGATTTCATCAACCGCAGATGAACAAGGTAAGAAGAATTTGGTAGATGATGCAAAAGAAAAGAATATTATTATCAGTGGACTTATTGAATCTGCTTATCATAAGGTGTTGGGTTGTAAAACCACCAAAAATTTATGGGACAAGCTTGAGAATATATATGCAAGTGACTCAAATGTCAAAGAAGCAAAGCTTCAAATATATAGAGCTAAAATTGAGCAACTCAGAATGAAAGAAGATTGCAACATTACTACATACTTCCAATACGTTGATGAAATAACCAATACTCTAGAAGGATTGGGAGAGCCAGTTGATGAGAAGACTATTATACGGAATATTCTTAGAACGTTACCAGGGAGATTCAACCCAAAGGTATCGGTCTTAGAATACAGTGAAAATCTGGACAAACTCTGGAAGGAAGAATTACATGGAGTTCTCATAGCATATGAAATGAGACTTGATGAAGAAAAGGGTACTTCAAATCTAGAAGCTGCGTTCGTTGCATCTAAGAAAACCAATAAGGACAAACAACCTTCAATTGAAATGACATGCACCTGCAAGTGTGAAGAAAAGGGAGATGATGGATAAGGTCTTTCAGATGAATAATATGCTTACTTTATGAGAAAACTAAAACCTAGTAAGGGAAAATTCAAAGGTAAAATTCCATTGATATGTTTCGGTTGTGGTGAGGTTGGGAATTTTGTAGCAAAATGTATAAACAAAAGTGATGGCAACTCAAAAGGAAAGAAAGGATTTAATAAATTCAACAAGCAAGGCAAAAAGAAAGGATCCAAAAGGAACTTCCTCTCTAAAGAAGATAGCTCATCATCCGATGAAGAAAGTGACAGCAAAGAAGAATCCAATGAGAAAGTATTGTTTATGGCCAAGCAAAATAAACAAGAAGTATCAAACAATGAAGAAGAAGGGTTGGCCATAGAATAATTTTATGAGGAGGAAATCAAGCTTATAAAAGAGTTCAATGCTGAGAAGATCCGCTCCAACACTCTTGAAGAACAAGTTCAAGGTCTCAAAATTGAGGTTGAAGAACACAAATGTATTGAAGAGTCACTTCAAAAGAAGTTGGAAGAAAGCAACCAAGAAAGGTAAGAATTAGAAGCCAAAGTAGTCTCGCTGCATAAGGAAGTGAAGAAGGGAAAAACTGTCCAAAACTATTGCAGCAGCTCAAGGGTATTGGAAGAACTCATCAAAAATCAACGATCTTACAACGACGGAACTGGCCTCGGTTACAAAGAAGAAGAAGAGGGACCTTCTACAACAAAATGCAATGAACCTATGAGATCTGACATACATGTAGACTTCATTGGACAAGATTCACAAGCATATCCTTGGAAGACGATTCCTCGATGAAGATTTTCATCTAGGTACCAACGTATTTTTCATGGCTATTGTTATTCATGTGGAAAATTTGGTCATAAAGCTGTAGAATGTCGCACGTACCCTAGGAACCAATACAATTCCAAGAGATTCTGCAAATATGAACCTCCCAGGGCTCAACGAAACATCAATAGATTTGAACATTTAAGAAATAATATGGAATGTTACAAATGTCAGAAATTTGGACACATAGCCAGAGACTGTAGACTTGAAAGTCCTCCAAAAGAATCTTCGAAGCCACAAAATGAACGAACATGGAAGAAGAAGAAGACTGATAATTTTTCTCTCACTCTCGAGGCTTAAAAAAATAAAGATGTGTGGTATGTTGACAGTGGTTGCTCAATGCATATGACTGGAGATAGAAGGAAATTTGTATCTCTAAAAGAGAAGAAGGATGGAACCATATCCTTTGGAAATGATGGACCTTCAAATTCTATAGGATTAGGTACCGTCACTCTCGGAAGAAAATATGTTATAGCCAAGAATGTTCTATTGGTTGAAAACATGAATCACAATCTACTCAGTGTTGGACAAATGTGTGATCAAGGACACACAATGCTATTCAACTCCACAAAATGTGAAATAAAAAAAGGCAGGTATGCTAAAATTGTGGCTATAGCAAGTTGAGCTCCAAACGACATATATGTTATGGATGAAGCAACTAAATCATGTATACTAGCTAAAGAGGATGAAAGCTGGTTATGGCACAAATGAATGGGTCACATAAACTTTGAAAATATTGTCAGGATAAGAAAAAAGGAAGCAGTTTAAGAAATGCCGAAAATCTCAAAACCTTCCAACACACTATGTGAGGCATGTCAGCATGGCAAGCAAACAAAAGTCCAATTTAAAACAAAAGAATACTTTGCATCACATCCATTGGAATTGATACATACTGATATATGTGGTCCTGTGAGAGAAAAAGGCTTAGATGGAGAATTATATTTCATGTTAATGATAGATGACTATACCAGGTTTACAACCATCAGTTTCCTAAAGAAAAAATCTGAAGCATTTGAGTGCTTTAAGATCTACAAGGAGTTGGTTGAAAATGAAACTGATTTGGAAATAAAGTGTTTGAGATCAAATAATGGTGGAGAATTCACTTCCAAATTATTTCAGCAATACTGTGACGAAAATGGAATAAAAAGGAAATTTTCAATAGCACGAACACCTCAGCAAAATGGAGTTGCTGAAAGAAAGAACAGAACCTTACAGGAAATGGGTAGAACAATGTTGAAGGACTCAAAATTGGATGAAAAATTTTGGGTTCAAGAAATTGGTACGACAGTCTTCATTATCAACCGAAGTCTTCTAAAAAATAATTGCAACAAGACTCCATATGAATTATGGAAAGGAAAACCAGCTAATGTAAAATATTTCAGAATCTTCAGAAGAAAATGTTATATCAAAAGAGAAGATCAAAATTTGGGTAAGTTTGAATCACGTGTCGATGAAGGTATCTTTGTTGGTTACTCACGCAAAATAAAGGCCTATAATGCTATAATATAAGACGAAAAAAGATGGTGGAGAGCATAAATGTTGCATTTCATGACGAAAATGGTGTTCTAGCGAGTAATTATGTGGATCTAGAATATTTGAAACTTGAGACAGAGGCTGAAAAAGACACAGATAAAATTGTAGAACAAGAAGAAACTATCAACGAGGAAGAAGTAAACAATGATCATCAAGATATACCAGAACAACAACAAGAAGCTCCTCCAAGGAGAACAAAAGAGTGGATTCAAAATAACCATCCATTAAATCAAATCATTGATGACATAAATGAAGGTTGAGAACTTCGTTCATCACAACAAGCTCACGTTGCTTTTCTAGCAACCTTTGAGCCTAGTAGTTTTGAGGAAGCTAGCCAGAATGAACATTGGGTAGCAGCTATGAATGAAGAATTGGATCAAATTGAGAAGAATAACACCTGGGAATTAGTTCCATGACCAAAAGATAAAAATGTCATTGGGACTAAATGGGTGTTCAACAACAAATTGAATGAATATGGGCTGGTTACCAGAAACAAAGCAAGATTGGTTTGCAAAGGCTATGCACAAATGAAAGGAATTGATTTCGACAAAACATTTTCACCAATTTCAAGAATGGAAGCCATCTGAATGTTTCTCACCTATGCATGTTCAAGAAAAGTCAAAGTCTACCAAATGGATGTTAAGTCAGCATTTCTGAATGGAGAATTACAAGAATAAGTTTACATCGAACAACCCGAAGGTTTTCTACTATCACAAAAAGAAGACTATGTCTGCATGTTAAAGAAGACTCTATATGGTCTCAAGCAGGCTCCTAGAGCATGGTATGCTCGTCTTGATGGATATATATGTCAACAAGGGTTCAAGAAAGGTATTGTTGATAGCAATATTTATGTACAAATAGATAAATATAATTTAACAATCATTGAGGTATATGTGGATGATATAATATTTGGTAGCAATGATGATCGAATAAGTGAGAACTTTTCTACAAAGATACAAAGTGAGTTTGAGATGTCTTTACTTGGTGAGGTGACATACTTCTTAGGGCTTCAATTATCTTAGCAAGAGAAAGGAATATTTATATGTCAAGCCAAGTACATCAAGGAAATGCTCAAGAAATTCAAAATGGAATATTGCAAACCCATCCTTACTCCAATGGTAACAGGTTGCAAATTGAGCATAGACAACTCATCTAAGGATGTGGATCAGAGGTTATACAAATCTATGATTGGTAGTCTTCTATATGTAACAACCTCTCGGCTAGATGTTATGCAACCAGTTGGACAAGTAGCAAGATTCCAAGTAGCACCAAAAGAATCACATATTATTGCTGTCAAAAGAATTCTTCGATATCTAAAGGGCACAAAATAATATGGCTTGTGGTATCCCAAGGGTAAAAATCTCATTATTCAAGCCTTTACAGATGCAGATTGGATAGGAATCATTGATGATCGTAAGAGTACTAGTGGAGCAACATTCTATCTAGGTGGTTGTCTTGTATCATGGTTGAGCAAAAAGCAAACTTCAATCTCGTTATCTATAGCAGAAGTAGAATACATTGCAGCAGCATCATGTTGTACTCAAGTCCTTTGGATGAAACAAACTTTGCAAGATATTCAAGTACAATTCAGTGAGCCTATTCCCATATTCTGTGACAACACTAGTGCCATCAGCATCTCCAAGAATCTTTTCATGCATTAAAAAAAAACACATTCCGATCAAATATCATTTTGTTAGAGAACAAGTCGCTGAAAATAATATCAAACTTGAGTATGTTTGTACAAAAAAACAAATTTTTGATATCTTCACTAAACCTTTACCTCGTGAAGCATTTGAATATCTTCGTCAAAAGCTTGGGATTCTCTTAAGTTCTCATTAGATTACAGGTTTGCAGGACGGTTGTGTGCTAGGGGAGTGGAAGTGTGTACAGGTCTGCAAGATGGTTGTGATTCAGGGGGATTTACCCTTTGCCATTGATGTCAAAGGGGGAGAGAATGTTGTAGGAATAGGTTTCATGATCACAGGAGGAGTACTTGTGTTGCCATCAATGCCAAAGGGGGAGATTTTTGATCAGCGGTTGTCATTGATGTCAACCCTAGCAGCACCAGGGGATAACCCAATATTGCATGGGAATTTCAACCTAACAAATTAATATATTCTAGGTCAATAATGCTTTTTATGGTTTCTACTTGTCGAGATGTTTCCGTTTATATATGGCACACCATGTAATTCTTCATGGTTTGAGATATATTCATGTTTGAAGTTTGTACCCCCAGTTAGTGGGCTCAAACCCCATGGGGTTGGGGCATGGGTCATTGAAAAGTCATAATTAATAATTTTTAAGCTCCTAAAATCCCTCCCACGTTCACTTGTTGAAGCCCCTCTCAACTTAATCATTTATATAAATTGTGATCTTCATTTCCTCCTTAGGCAAGGGATTCGACCATCTAAAACAGGTCATCGTGGCATTTGTGCTCTAAAATTTTTTATACGAAGGTTCAGAAGCTCAAATTTTTATGAAGCGAAGCTGAAATATTGAGGAAGCTTTTGTAAAAATTTCAGATCAAGGTGCACAAATTTTTTGGAGATATGATCTATGGAAGTCAGGGTTTTTGCAGGCTCCTGAAATTAATCTCAAAGAAGTGACCTTGGTAAAACCGTCATAACTCTCTCTCTGAGTATCAGATTGGAATTCCATAAAAAGTGATAGATAGTGCACAAAATTTAGTTTTCTCTCTATTAGTTTCAGAGACAAATTAAGAAACGTTGACACGTGGCACGTCGTACAATTTTGCTCTGCTGAAACAGTCCATAATTAGGGCATTGTGAGAGATTGGGTATACTCTCTCTTGAAGAATCTAAATTAGGTCAGACCTATGGCATTGGAAAGACGACTGAGAGGACTACTACAGGAACAAAAATCTGATATTGAGGATCTAAAATAACAGAGATACACCATATTTAATATCGATCTCATAGAAGGCAAGAAAAAGCTAGATCATGTGGTTTCAAGGGTTGCAAAGGACCAAACTTTCTATGGCAGAAAAGAAAAGCAAGGTGCAGCAGAAGATAGCATAACAAGAGCAGAAACCAAGGTGCATAACAACATCAAGAATTTCATCATATGAAGTATTCAAGTGGGCAGCACTGCATACAATCATTGTACTAAGTCATTGTAAATACATTATTGTAAAAAAATTGTACTAGTGTCTATCTGCCAAGTGTTGAAGAGGCATTGTTGGGAGCTCTGGGATCATCATTAGGTGGTTGTGTCAAAGTTGGTGTTATGGTCTAGTATATCTTGTTCTTCTTCTACATCATTCTATATCATTGTAAAGTGGACCATTTTCCCTGGTACGGGAGTCCATCCTTCTTTTATTATTCTATAGCATGGTAGGGTGGTGCTAGGGTGAGTTGTAGCTCATTGGGTGTTGGGGCATCTGTTCAATTGACTACTGAAGAATCTTGGGCATTGGAGAGTCCATCCAGTGGGAGCTAGAGAAGAATGCTTTTCTAGATTCTAGGAAGTTGGAGCTTTATTTTCAATTGGAGTTGAATATTAAAGAATTATTAGAAAAGCATTAGGTGGTTTTTGTCCCGAAGTGGGTTTCCACCTTAAAAACTATGTGCATTTGTGTTCCTCTTGTTTGTTGCTATCATTGTACAAAAACTGATAATAATTGAAGATTAAATAATGCTCTAATTGAAAGGAATATTGATTCCCCCCTGTTAGTGCCTAAATCCACCTCAGGCTAAAGTAAGGCAGAAAAAGGACAACACCAAACCACGCTCAGCCTCGTAGCTAGCCCTACGAGGACAAGAGAGGGCTCTCTCCGGGTCAAACTTAATGAAAATATTCAAAGGGGCTTGAGATGACTAAAAAAAAACTGATCTTAGGCTATATAAACAAATAGGAGGGTTTTATTTTGATTTTTTGGGATTTTGTTGGAAAAAGGGGAAAGACAACTTTTGGGCTTGGGGATGAGGCCAAATTCTTGCAAAGTTCAAGTTGGGGTAGGGAACGCAATGACCTTGATGTATTAGATCAAATGAATGGATTGAAAAGACTGCTGAGGAGCTATAGAGGGCAAGAGAGTGTAAGTATCCTCTTCAAACTGACGAGAAACATGTAAAACTAAACAAAATTTTAAGGCAGAGCACCACCAAACTAATGAATTCTACCTCAATTACTCATTTGTTTAATTCAGAAGAAAAGAGAAGGAAAATGGAATACATATAACATTAATTAAACTTACAATAACATGGAGAGAAACATCATCAGAACTCAGAAGCCACAAGGATCCCAACAAGTGCTGCAAAACTCTAGTCTTTCCTTTGCCAAAAACTGAAAATGGATATACAATGAGGTGCCAAACTTTTCCCAAGAGTCCAACCCTAAAAATGTCTCAGAAAATACAATATATAGACCATCCTAACCCCTTCCCATGCCTCTAGGTGTCGAGCTCATCCTTCTAGGAGTTTTTTCAACCAATTCTAAACATGGAACTGAAATCTAGGCAGCCAAACAACTTGCCTCTATATGCTAGGAAACTGATCCATTCACTTAATTTTCACTTTTTAGTGAATGAATCCTATAGAACAAGTAAAACCATGCAAAATTTACATCATAGCTACAAAATTACATCAATATATATCAATAATTACATCCAAAAGTGAAACTAGTCAAACTGGACGAATTTCAGAGCTGAAAAGTGAAAATTGGGCAAAATTCCTCTATGCGCCACTCCAGAAAACTCAATGTGCCACGCCACTTTTATCCTATTTTTGGGGCACTTCATGAAGTCCAAATTGAGCTCATGATAGCTCGTTGGAAAGCCCTGTCTGTCTTCTATCGAACCCAAGTGTAATTTTTCAATTTGGATGTGATTTTCCCCTCCAAAACTACAATCTCCCAAGACTGGTTCCTGCTGGTGCAAAAAGTGGCAGAAAGGCCATTTTTGGAGTGTTTTTGACCTTTAAGACCACCCAGAACTTCATGAAATCTGTCAGCCATTCATGAGCATGCATAATTTACCATAAAAAACCCAAAAATATCAAGTTTCCCTTCAGAATATGTCCCAATCATAAGCGCGCGTCGGGTGGCACGACGCGTCGGCAGAAAAACCTGTTTTGCAACCAAAATTTTCAAAAATGACAAAATGTACTCCAAATTTGCTGAAATTAGGAGTGAAGGTCTCTCATCATGTCTCATGCTCAGCCAAGGATGCTTCGCCCAAGATTCGGAGTGGATCAGGCCTTTTCCGACGTTTCAGTGCTTTTCTCAACCTCGCCTTCAGGATCTTCATTTTTGCTTTGCAAACATGTGTGCGGGCCCAATAGTGGTTCTTCATATGTCTGAGCATGTCTTTGTCCCTATTGGCCTTCACCAAGAGCTTCTCCAGATGAATGTTGACTCTCGTAAGGCAAGTCTCTCGCTCAAATGGTGTCATGTCACCTGGTCTCTTTCGGGCCAATTCACGGTCTTTACGGATTTGCCGCAACTCTATGAGTGTCTGCTGATCCTCCAGTTGTTTATTCCACTGCTCCAAGTAATTTATAACCCACTGAGCTCTCTGCAATTTCTCGTTCAGCGTGTCGATTTCAGCTTTCTGCTCCTGGATGATCTCTTTTAGCTTTGAGCTAGGAGAGCTCGAATCAACATCGATCAATATAAAATCAGTATCTTGGCCTCTTAAGGGGCCCTCATCCTGCATAGGCTTATTTCCTTTGTCCTGTACCTATGCTGATGTAGAAGGCGAGACCCCTTCCACGACATGTGGAGATAGTACTCGCGCTGTTGTCGAAGGTAACGAGACCCCTTCCACCCTGGGCGGAGATAGTACTCGTCATGCTGCTGCAAATAAGGCTCTGGTACCTCTCTGATAGGTAACACACACTGGAACACTGATAGGCTCTGTCTCCGGAACCTCAAACTGATGCGAAGGCTCAATTGCATCGTGAACAATCTCTAGAGGAGGCTGAGGGGCTGCAAAGAAGTCACGGGAAATGAACTCATCCCATGCGATGCCCTGCAATCCAAGATGATGCACTACAATGATTTTAATGAGAGCATAATGATAAATGCTGTTATGTTGCTGCTCTGGAGTCTTCTTCTGCACAAGGGTAGTCATCCGATCTATGTTTCGGCACATGAAGTATGGAATATTCATCAGTCACACTCTCGTGAAATGCATCAAAAGTCTGATATGGTATGCATAAAGGGGTGAGAATCTACCCTCACAGCTGAAGTATCTAATGATGAGCTTCATTAATGGCGCATAGGACTCCTTCAAGAATCTGAAAGGAAAGACCCTGCTGAGCTGCCTCAAATATCCAGGCCTGATGTAAGGTTCATAATATGCTCTATCCAGTTGCTATCTCTTATTCCACTCCTAACCTATGTTTGGTATCCCGGTTGCCTCAGAAATGGTTTCTGGTGTCAAGGTGAAGTTCACTCCAGCAAGGTTTACATTACCATCACGCAAATGTAGGACAAATAAGAGAACCAACTCCTGATGGTGTTGAATATGAGATATCAGCTCATAATACCGAAAACATGAGTGTTGCTAAAAGCATGTCATTGCAAGTGGGCAGGCCTCCAATTGAGCCAAAGAAGTGGGATCCTCCCTGACGTGCCTACCACTTTTATGAGACCTCCTTGGTACATTTAGCTCGGTGGTTGAATCACTGTCCTGTTCATATCCCTACTCATATGATGAATTTTTCTCTGACATGATGCTGAAAACAAGGTGTTTGATAAGTGTATACTGATATGTATGGTGAAAACAAAAGTTTGTCTTTTAATACCAAGTGTGCCACATATGAAATAAGGTGTTGTGAGGAAATATCACAATGAATATAATAGACTGTCAAATGAATTTGGAGTGGAAGGACAGTCACTTACTGCTTGGGGAATTTCGGGATTTGGAGACTTTATAAGTGATATGGGAATGGGTGATGGTGATGGGGGTAGTTTTTAGGAATAAGAGTAAATGAAATGGAAAAATATACCTGGGTTAAGTGAAATCAAGGATATAGAGACAGTCCTTGAATGTTTTGGAAATGAAGATTTTATCAATGATATGAAGGGAGAGAAGTAATGGCAAGTGATAGGGTTTGAGGATTAAAACATGGGAACCAAGGGTATAAGGGATATGGGATAGCGGGAAAAGGAGAAAGGATTATGATAACAATATGATAACAGTGATGAGAGCACAAATGAAAATGGGGTGGGAGTTTTAAGCACCAATAATCAAATTTCAACACCTCTTTTCAAACCCTAGGGAGTAGATTTTAATATGGGTATAGGGTTTATTCTTTCACCAACCAAACTCTAATGTCTTCACCTCTAAACCACCTTACACATGACTTAAAATCACTGAACATGCTTTGTCAACTTACTTGGAGAAAAATGAGCTGAATCGAATTGAGTTTTTATAGAGCAGAAATGAATTTGGCCTTGGAGGCTCTGTGCGCCGTGCACAAGTCCAGTGCGCCACACCCTGCGGATGCGCCGCACCAGAGGAGAATAACACTGTGTGAAAACGCCCAATGTGTCGCGCCACCCCAGTGCGTTGCGCGCTTACCCAATGCGCCGCGCAGCCTTAAACACAGCCTTGGTTTTTCAAAATTACAAAATCGCCCTTTCACCACTGAACTTCGACTTCAATTGACCTCTTTGAATGAAAATGGCATTGATAAACATTGGAATATATATATAGAGTCATGGCTTTGATTTTCTCTTTGTAAAGACCCACTTTATAATGTTTCAAAATTGACAATTTTCACTTTTAATATAACTCTGTTTTTTCAAATTTCCTTTTGATTTTTGGCTTGAAATGATGGCTTTTCTTGGTTGATTTTTGTAGGGATGGTGGCGTTGAACTTCGGAAAAGGAAGACCAGAGTCTGATTTTGAGGTACTTCATGGTATAAAAACTTTAAAATACAGATTTATTACAAAAACAAATTTGACAATTTCTTCTTCAAAACAGAGTTTTGAAGAAGAAACATCCTTAAACATTATTGACGATGAATATCTTGAAATGAAAACTTATTGAAGACATCCTCATGGCCTGCGGGCATTATTTAACATTTTTGAAGACCAAACCCTAGACCTACAAAGTGAAATGACTCTTTTCGACCAAAATACCATCTATGACTGTAAATGACATGAACTCAACTTTGATGAATTTTTGATAAATTTTGACTAACCCAGCAGGTACAAACATGAGGGAAAATGAGAGAACAAAGCCCTTCCGTCAGACAATGGCATGCCCCTGATGGAATGTAGATGAATGAGCAGAATGAGACAAATAAAAATGAAATGAAATAAGAGAAATGATCTCTGACGGAGGGATGTAAAGACCGACTCTAACATTGGCTCCAATGGGGATGGTAGCTCCTTGGAGGTGCCAAGAACAACAGATCTTTGGGAGAGCAGACCAGTGCCTTCGTCCATTGGGCTATGGAGTCCGTTATTTTGACAAAACAACTCAAGATTATTGACTAAATTTATTTGACTGAAACTTTAACTCAAACTGACTCAACTTTTGAAACTGAAACCAAACCGACTAAACCGACTCAAACCAAAACTGAAATCCTTCTTCAGAATTATAGCCTTCACTTCGGGCCCCAAACTCAAGAAAATACTACAGTGCACACTTGCAATGAAATTGAAATAAATGATATGTACAATGACAATATGATCAGCAGAAAAAATCTTAGAAATGGTACCGCTTGAGCAGCCGACCATTGACCGGCCCTCCTGGACAGTCTTCACCGTTCATCTCCTTCAAAAGAAAAGCGTTCTGACCTCGATATGTTGCAATCTTGAATGGACCTTTCTAGAGATTTTCAAACTTACCGTGTTTACCTTTGTCCTCATTCCTAGCATCCCACTTCAGCACCACTTCCTCCAATTGGAATTTATCTACCTTCGCTTTCCTGTCATAGATCTTTTTGATTATCTTCTGCAACTTGAATGTGTTCTGGAAACCTCTTCTCTCATTTGATGCAAATGAATCATCTAATTTATCCTTCTCTGCATATGGCTTTCTTCACTACCAGCTTCCTGAAGAAGCTTGACCACCGGAACAGCAAGAGAGGTAGGAAACATTGTATCCACTCCATAAAATAACTCGAAGGGGGACATACCAATGGAATTCTTTTGACTCACCCGATCAGCCCATAGCGCATTGACCAGCTTCTTATGCCAACTCTTCTTATTTATGTCCAACAACTTTTTAATGATGCTGACTAGAGATTTATTGGAAGATTCCGCCAAACCGTTACCTTGTAGATGATAGGTGGTTGAATGTCCCAAAATAATTTTATACTTAGCACAAAAATCAATCATCTTTCTTGATTTAAAAGTTTTTGCATTATCAGTGATCAATTTACTTGGACAACCAAAACGAGACAAAATGTTATTCTCAAGGAAAGAAATGATTACCGAATCGGTGGCTTGCCTTGTGGGAACTGCTTCGATCCATTTCGTGAAGTAATCGGTGGTTGTTAGAATCCATCTATGTTGTCCTGAGGAAGGAGGATGGATCTCCCCAATGAAATCCAAACCCCACTACTGAAAAGGGGCACTTACCTCAATAGGCTTGAGTGGCAATGGCTGTAATTTCTGTCTTCCTTCGAAAATCTAGCACTCATGGCAGCCTTTGATTGTTTTATACACATCAGCAAACAATGTCGGCCAATAGTACCCTGCTCTCAAAATCTTATTGGTAGTTGTTTTCCAAAAATGATGACCCCCGCAGTCTCCTTTATGGAAATCTTCCATTACCTTCTTCACTTCTTCCTCCACCAAACAATTCAACAAAACACCACCGGGATCTTTCCAATAAAGTGAAAAATTCAAAATACAAAATTTTGCAGCCTTCAGTTTCAAAGTTCTACCTTTGTTTCTAGTCATACCAGGCGGTGATGACAAATTTTGAAGAACATACACGATATCTAAGTACCATGGGGAAGCAAAAAACATTTCCGATACCTGAAGTGGCGAATTCTTCTCATCCTCATCAGACATAGCAGCAATCATATTTATGTCTAATGCGTGCAAATTTGATTCATCCATAAGCTTCGCCAGCCCCTATCCCATGATAAGCTTCGTGGGCCTTATTTCCACATCATATTCCAGCAAAGCTGTAATCCACTTGCCACGTCTTCCTTCCGGATCAGTCTGTACTAAAACATCTTTCACGATAGTGTTAGGAACATAAGCCAAAATATGGGAATGAAAAATGTATACCCGGAAATCCTTCAATTATTTTACTAGTGCCAGAGCTTGTTTCTCAATGATATTGTACTTCAAGGCTGCGTCTCTAATAGTTCAACTGAAAAACGCTATGGGATTCTCATGCCCATCTCTTTTATGCATTAACATAGTTGCCATGGTATGCTCTGAAGCAAAGGAAAACAAAATAAAATCTTGGGTGTAATCCAGGTTGATTAACACCGGAGCTGAAGATAGTGCCAACTTCACCAAATTAAAGGACTTTACCGCCTCTTCAGTCCACTTCACTTGGCTGTCCTTTTTCAGCATATTTTTTATTTCTCTTAAATGTTCAGCAAGGTTAGGGACAAAACGGTGTAAAAAGTTCATCTTACCATTAAAATACTGAATCTCCTTCTTGTTCCTGGGAGGGTCAATTTGCTGAATTGCTTCCACACGTTCTGGATCAATACGAATGCCATCTTTTGAAATAATGTGACCAAGTAGTTTTCCTTCATCCATGGCAAACAAGCTCTCTTTAGGATTAAGCGAGACACCATATTTTCTGCACTTTTGAAAAACAACTTTCAAGTGATACATATGCTCTTCGTCTGAATTGGAAAAGACCGTCAAATCATCAAGGTATATAACAAGGAAAACATCTTTCTCATTCGTAAAAGCCATGTCCATCGCCCGCTGGAAAGTCGCACCCGCATTCTTCAAACCGAATGGCATCTTGGCATAGTGGAAAGTTCCCCACAGAGTGGTGAACGCTGTTTTGTCATGATCGTCCTCATGGACCAAAATTTGGTTATATCCAGAATAATCGTCGAGTAGTGACATGCGAGATGCTCCAACTACTCGCTGCAATATATGATCCATCTTAGGCAATGGATAATTGTCCTTCAATGACACCTTGTTCAAATTTCGGAAATCAATACACAATCGAATCTCACCTGTCTTTTTCCGCACTGGCACTAAATTGGAAATCCAATCAGAAAATCTGATGGGAACAATGATTCCTGCTTTGTACAATCTGTTTACCTCCTTTTCAGTTGATGGCAGCAAATTCGGATTTATTCTTCTTAGCTTTTGTCTGAAAGGCTTCTGATTAGGCTTTATTGGGATAGTGTGCTGAATTATATTGGTGTCATACATCTTTAAATTTGAGTAATCCCAAGCGAAAACATCAGCAAACAAAGACAACAAACTCACATATTTTTCTTTTACCTCCGGTGGCAATGATTTGGATAACTTTACCATCTTGGGGTTTTCAACTATTCAAATATTTACATCTTCAACTCCTTTTTCAGTCAGCCGTAAGGTTGGTTTCTTGGCCATATCATCCTGATCGAAGAGCTCTTCTAAAGGTATCAAACCTTTAGGAATAACGTTGTCTTTCAGCTGCAACACTTCCATTTGATTTACTTGCACATCAGCTTCACCATCATCATATTCTACATCAATTGAGGTATCTTTGAACTTCCCTTTATTTTGCAGAAAATCATTAATCTCATCATCATCTTGGAAAACTTTCCAACATCTTTGATTATCCGGGACGGTAGGATGGTGCTTCACATGGATTTCGAACTTATTACTTGAATTGATTGGGATCTTCAAGTTACTTGCTGCCTTAGCAAGTGCATCTACAATTCCATTTTGAATGCGAGGAATACAAGTCAAAGTATAATCTAAAAACTGCTTCAAAATATCAAGGACAGCGTTCCGGTAAGCCCGCATCCGGGGATGTTTCATTTGATATTCACCCTTTACTTGCTTAATCACCAATTCAGAGTCACCATAGACTGCAATTCTCTTAGCATTCAGCTTTCTAAGAATCTTTAGGCCAGCAATCAGAGCTTCATACTTAGCCTCATTGTTCGAACAATCGAATGCTAATTTGTAAGAACATACCCGTACATTGCTCAGTACCTTGTTTGGAGCGGAAAAAGGACTGCGTACCCAAATACCAATCCCAACACCATCATTTCCCACTGCAACATCGAAATCCATGGTCCATAGACCCTCTTCATCATCCTCTAAGCGCTGAAATTGTGCTAGCTCTGTTTTTTCTGCTTGTTGTCCACTGTCTTTAGCTGCTTGCTCAACTGTGCTTTCCGGTTGTTGCCTTTCTTTCTGCAAAAATTCTCTAAAATTCTCGGTAATCTCTGGAATATCTTTTGCTTGAACTAAATAACTATCTACATCATTGAAAATATCGGCAAACAAAACAAAAGACTCTAAATCTGTATGTACATAATTAATCGGATGATTGACCGGTTTCTCCTTGGTGTAATCATATACTTCATTTTTTGTTCCCAGTACAACTTTCTCATTTGGCCAAACATGGGAATCGTTGCATAGGAGAAATCTAATTGTAATGTCCCTTTCAATTTGGCTCCCCAAGATCTGGAAAGCAACATACCAAACCTGGGAGGAATGTCTGCCACAACAATGTCCATCAAAACATTCTTTGTAGGAATTTGATCCAAACTTACAACCAAGTCCTTAATGAGCCCAATACATCTCACTCTGCTAGAATCAAATGAATAAAGATCATGGTACTTCCTAGTGATGTCTAAACCCAACTTCTCCATGATTGCTTTCAGCATAAGATTATGGGAAGCACCGGAATCGAACATGGCATTATGCAATACAAACTAATGCAATCGAAGACTGATATAAAAAGGAGGCACTTCACTGTCCGGAGACTCACAATCTAAATCTGGTCCAAATTTCAGTTCCGGTTGATCATCTTCAATATTCACCATATCAGACATGGGATCGAAATTCAAAATTCTAGAAACTTGACCTTTATAACTGTTGTTCCTCATTAGTTCAGTCAAGGGAATGGATACCTTTAATTTAGAAATATCATTCTCCAAACTAAAGGCTGAAGTCTTTTCGATCTCTTCGGCTGGAACATATTTCTTTTCAGCCTTCTCCCTTGATGTAATTGGCTGATTTGATTTTTCTGTTGATGATGACTTGGTGGCAGCGGGATCAACTATCTCTTTTTCTTTCTTTTGTGCAATAGGTGAATCGTTTTTAGGTGCTGAAACTTCCTTTCTCTTTTGAATCGGATTCACAGGTACATATATGTTTCTGAGAGAATATTTCTTCTGCTGGGATGACAATGCATTCATATAACCTCTCTGATACTCATCCGACTCTTCTTCAAGAGCTTCATCATTGGCCAAGATAAAATTCACATCTCTTTGTACCGCTGAAATTTCTGCATATTCCTCATCTTCAGTGATATAAATGGGCAAATCATCAGGATTAAAGAAGTGATTTTCCTCCCCTACTACATCATCTTCATCATCTGAATCCTGACCAACAAAATTCTGCTAAAGAGGTGTCTTTACTTGCTGCTGGACTGCTAGTTCTAGTGCTTGCTGTTCTTGTTGTTTAATCCTGAATTGGGGCTGCTGCTGACCACGGAAGTTGGGATTTCGAATCTGTGGTTCAGGCTTATCAAGTGTGAGCCTTTCGAACATTTTTTCCACTTTACGAAGTAGCTCATATGATGTAGATGTAGAAGCTTCTTCCTTTATCACAACTTTCTTCTCTGCTTTCAATCTAGCTCTCTTGTCATTCAAATTTGCCTCAACACTCACGGAAATCTTCTACATGTCCTCTAAAGTAGGTGGATCTCTATCTCGTAATGAATAGGCCATCTCCAGATCAAAACCATTCGGTAATTTTAACAAAGCTGATTTCTTAGAAGGCCTCAAGTCATCAGGAATTGCATTATAAACCGCATTAAATATGATAATATAGTCTTGGACAGACTCACCAGGATTGCGCTTGATCTTAGTATACTCAGAAGTGATTTGAAGCGGATCTTTCTTCATCTCCCACTGATCTAGAAACTGTCTCTGAAGCTCTTCTAATGTATTAATACTTCTGGGCTACAAAGCTCTGAACCACTTGCGTACCTCACCTCCAAAAGTTTGCACAAACAACCGCATGGAGACATTCTCTTCATCAATTTCATGGAGGTCAAAAAAGTCTGTCATTCTATCAATATGCTGCTGAGAAGGCACACTTTGAGGAGTACCAGCAAACAAAGGAATTTTACTTTGATAATCAGCGGGCATAGGATCCAAGTTTGCTGGCAAAACAAGAGGTGCGACTATAGAAGCCATTTCTCTTGGTGGATTTATGATCTGTCTTGGAGAAAAGGGTGGAGTAGGAGAAGTAGGTGTTCGAGGTGTATGTGGTGGAGATGGAGGAGGAACTGCTACTGATTGCTGATCAGATATCGATGGTTGCACAGGAATGGTAGGAATAAAAGAAGGCTCAGCGTGAACTTGTGAATCAGAAGTAACTGCTGATGGACCAAGAGTTTCAGAAGCAGATTCGATAAACTCAGGAATATTCGTTGCCACAATAGAGTTTTGGATGTTCAAGATGTAACTATCAATAGATCTATTAGCTTGTTCAATCTCAAGATACTTGATAAACTCGGGATTTATGACAGTAGAACCAGTAGCACTTTCAGACTTAGTTTCAAACAACGACAACTCGAATTGATCATCAAACTCAATATCCTCAAGGAATTCAAATACAGTAGGGCATGAATGAGATTTAAACAAAGGGATCACGGGACTTTCTCGACGGAGGATTCTTGAAATCAGATTGGGATTCTCATACATTGGAGGCAGATCAGGATCGGGATTAGCTCTAGTATGTCTTCTGGAAGCCAGTGTGTTGATCTATTCAAAAATCAAAGGACAAAACCGATCTATTTCAGCCTATCAAATTCTAGACTCAATCACCCAAAAGTCCAGAAAAATGTAATATACTGGGGTAATTCGCAAGTCAAATGTCACATTCACAAGCTAAACTGGAGATTGACTGAAGCAGCGTTTATCTACTTCCGCCAATGCAAAGCAGAAGCGTTTCGAAAGCTACCTGGTGTAACTTCAGGCTCCGTCTGTAGCTTATGAAACAAATAACACCAACAAGCAAACCATTTTCACCCCAGTATGGTCACCACTATGTTAGTGCCTAAATCCACCTTAGGCTGAAGTAAGGAAAAAAAAGGACAACACCAAACCACGCTCAGCCTCGTAGCTAGCCCTACGAGGACAGGAGAGGGCTCTCTCCGGGTCAATCTCAATGAAAATATTCAAAGGGGCTTGAGATGACTAAAACAACAACTGATATTAGGCTAGATAAACAAATAGGAGGGTTTGATTTTGATTTTTTGGGATTTTTTTGGAAAAAGGGGAAAGACAATTTTTGGGCTTGGGGATGAGGCCAAATTCTTGCAGAGTTCAAGTTGGGGCAGGGAAGGCAATGAATTTGATGTCTTAGATCAAATGAATGGATTGAAAAGACTACTCAGGAGCTGAAGAGGGCAAGAGAGTGCAAGGATCCTCTTCAAACTGATGAGAAACATGTAAAACTAAACAAAAGTTTAAGGCAGAGCACCAGCAAACTAATGAATTCTACCTTAGTTACTCATTTGTTTAATTCAGAAGCAAAGAGAAGGGAAATGGAATACATATAACATTAATGAAACTTACAGATACATGGAGAAAAACATCATCAAAACTCAGAGCCACAAGGATCCCAACAAGTGCTGCAAAACTCTGGTCTTTCCTTTGCCAAAAAGCTGAAATGAATATACAATGAGGTGCCAAACTTTTCCCAAGAGTCCAACCCTGAAAATGTCTCAGAAAATACAATATATAGACCATCCTAACCCCTTCCCATGCCTCTAGGGGTCGAGCTCATCCTTCTAGGAGCTGTTTCAACCAATTCTAAACATGGAATTGAAATCTAGGCAGCCAAACAACTTGCCTCTATATGCTAGGAAACTGATCCATTCACTTAATTTTCACTTTTTAGTGAATGAATCCTCTAGAACAAGTAAAAAAATGCCAAATTTACATCATAGCTACAAAATTACATCAAGATAGATCAATAATTACATCCAAAAGTGAAACTAGTCAAACTGACCAAATTTCAGAGCTGAAAAGTGAAAATTGGGCAAAATTCCTCTATGAGCCGCGCCAGAAAACTCAATGCGCCGCACCAATTTGAGCCTATTTTTGGGGCACTTCCTGAATTCCAAATTGAGCGCATGATATCTCGTTGGAAATCCCTGTCTGTTTTCTATCTAACCCAAGTGGAATTTTTCAATTTGGATGTCATTTTCCCCTCCAAAACTACAATCTCCCAAGATTGGTTCCTGCTGGTTCAAAAAGTGGCAAAACGGCCATTTTTGGAGTGTTTTTGACCTTTAAGACCACCCAGAACTTCATGAAATATCTCAGCCATTCCTGAGCATGCATAATTTACCATAACAAACCCAAAAATATCAAGTTTCCCTTCAGAAGATGTCCCAATCATAAGCGCGCCTCGGGTGGCGCGACGCGTCAGGCAGAAAAACCTGTTTTGCAACCAAAATTTGCAAAAATGACAAAATGTACTCCAAATTTGCTGAAATTCAAAGTGAAGGTCTCTCATCATGTCTCATGCTCAGCCAAGGAGGCTTCGGCCAAGTTTCGGAGTGGATCAGGCCTTTTCCGACGTTTTAGTGCTTTTCTCAACCACACCTTCAGGATCTTCATTTTTTCTTTGCAAACATGTGTGCGGGCCCAATAGTGGTTCTTCATATTTCTGAACATGTCTTTGTCCCTATTGTCCTTCTCCAAGAGCTTCTCCAGATGAATGTTGACTCTCGTAAGGCAAGTCTCTCGCTCAAATGGTGTCATGTCACCTGGTCTCTTTCGGGCCAATTCACGGTCTTCACGGATTTCCGCAACTCTATGAGTGTCTGCTGATCCTCCAGTTTTTTATTCCACTGCTCCAAGTAATTTATAACCCACTGAGTTCTCTGCAATTTCTCGGTCAGCATGTCGATTTCATCTTTCTGCTCCTGGATGATCTCTTTCAGCTTTGAGCTGGGAGAGCTCGAATCAACATCGATCAATAGAAAATCAGTATCTTGGCTTCCTGAGGGGCCCTCATCCTGCATAGGCTTCTTGTCTCTGTCCTATACCTGTGTTGATGTAGAAGGCGAGACCCCTTCCACGACATGTGGAGATAGTACTTGCGCTTCTGTCGAAGGTAACGAGACCCCTTCCACCCTGGGCGGAGATAGTACTCGTCGTGCTACTGCAAATAAGGCTCTGGTACCTCTCTGATAGGTAACACACACTGGAACACTGATAGGCTTTGTCTCCGGAACCTCAAACTGATGCGAAGGCTCACCTACATCGTGAACAATCTCTGGAGGAGGCTGAGGGGCTGCAAAGAAGTCACGGGAAATGAACTCATCCTATGCGATGCCCTACAATCCAAGCTGATGTACTACAATGATTTTAATGAGCGCATAATGATAAATGTTGTTATGTTGCTGCTCTGGAGTCTTCTTCTGCACAAGGGTAGTCATCCGCTCTATGTTTCGGCACATGAAGTATGGAATATTCATCAGTTTCACTCTCGTGAAATGCATCAAAAGTCTGATATGGTATGCATAAAGGCGTGAGAATCTACCCTCACAGCTGAAGTATCTAATGATGAGCTTCATTAATGGCGAATAGGACTCCTTCAAGAATCTGAAAGGAAACACCCTGATGAGCTGCCTCAAATATCCAGGCCTGATGTAAGGTTCATAATATGCTCTATCCAGCTGTTGTCTCTTATTCCACTCCTCACCTATGTTTGGTATCCCGGTTGCCTCAAAAATGGTTTTTGGTGTCAAGGTGAAGTTCACTCCAGCAAGGTTTACATGAACATCATGCAAATGTAGGACAAATAAGCGAACCAACTCCTGATGGTGTTGAATCTGAGATATCAGCTCACAATACCGAAAACATGAGTGTTGCTGAAAGCATGTCATTGCAAGCGGGCAGGCCTAGAATTGAGCTAAAGAAGTGGGCTCCTCGCTGACGTGCCTACCACTTTTATGAGACCTCCTTGGTACATTTAGCTCGGTGGTTGAATCACTGTCCTGTTCATATCCCTGCTCATATGATGAATTTGTCTCTGACAAGATGCTAAAAACAAGGTGTTTGACAAGTGTATACTGATATGTATGGTGAAAACAAAAGTTTGTCTTTCAATACCAAGTGTGCCACATATGAAATAAGGTGCTGTGAGGAAATATCACAATGAATACAATAGATTGTCAAATGAATTTGGAGTGGAAGGACAGTCACTTACTGCTTGGGGAATTTCAAGATTTGGAGACTTTATAAGTGATATGGGAATGGGTGATGGTGATGGGGGTATTTTTTAGGAATAAGAGTAAATGAAATGGCAAAATATACCTGGGTTAAGTGAAATCAAGGATATAGAGACAGTCCTTGAATGTTTTGGAAATGAGGATTTTATCAATGATATGAAGGGAGGGAAGTAATGGCAAGTGATAGGGTTTGAGGATTAAAACATGGGAACCAAGGGTATAAGGGATATGGGATAGTGGGAAAAGGAGAAAGGATTATGATAACAATATGATAACAGTGATGAGAGCACAAATGAAAAGGGGGTGGGAGTTTTAAGCACCAATAATCAAATTTCAACACCTCTTTTCAAACCCTAGGGAGAAGATTTTAATATGGGTATAGGGTTTATTCTTTCACGAACCAAACTATAATGTCTTCGCCTCTAAACCACCTTACACATGACTTAAAATTACTGAACATGCTTTGTCAACTTACTTGGAGAAAAATGAGCTCAATCGAATTGAGTTTTTATGGAGCGGAAATGAATTTGGCCTTGGAGGCTCTATGCACCCCGCACAAGCCCAGTGCGCCGCGCCAGAGGAAAATAACACTGTGTAAAAATGACCAATGCGTCGCGCTGCCCCAGTGCATCGCGCCCTTACCCAATGCGCCGCACAACCTTAAACACATCCTTGGTTTTTCAAAATTACAAAATCGCCCTTTCACCACTAAACTTCGACTTCAATCGACCTCTTTGAATGCAAATGGCATTGATAAACATTGGAATATCTATATAGAGTCATGGCTTTGATTTTCTCTTTGTAAAGACCCACTTTATAATGTTTCAAAATTGACATTTTTCACTTTTAATATAACTCTGTTTTTTCAAATTTCCTTTTGATTTTTGGCTTGAAATGATGGCTTTTCTTGGTTGATTTTTGCAGGGATGGTGGAGTTGAACTTCGGAAAAGGAAGACCAGAGTCTACTTTTGAAGTACTTCATGGCAGAAAAAATTTAAAATATAGATTTATTACAAAAAAAAACTTGACGATTTCTTCTTCAAAACAGAGTTTTGAAGAAGAAACATCCTTAAACATTATTGACGATGAAGATCTTGAAATGAAAACTTATTGAAGACATCCTCGTGGTCTGCGGGTATTATTTAACATTTTTGAAGCCCAAACCCTAGACCTAGAAAGTGAAATGACTCTTTTCGACCAAAATACCATCTATGGCTGTAAATGACATGAACTCAAATTTGAATAATTTTTGATAAATTTTGACCAACCCGCAGGTACAAATATGAGGGAAAATGAGAGAACAAAGCCCTTCTGTCAGACAATGGCATGCCCCTGATGGAATGCAGATGAATGAGTAGAATGAGACACCTAAAAATGAAATGAAATAAGAGAAATGATCTCTGACGGAGGGATGTAAAGACCGACTCTAACACCCCCCCCCAGTATTTCCAATAGGCTTCAACTGTTTTCGGACAAACTTCTTGGAGTGGAGAAGGTTCTCAATCTTGTCCATGGTGGCTAGGCACTGTGCAGAGACGGTGGAGGGTGTTGAGGCTCGGATTTGATCCAGAACATCTTTTGCTTGCTGTAAATACTTTTGGATATGATGAATCGTGGAATGGTGTTGTACTGTTGTCCATTACTGTGTAGCTGATTCGACCAATTGTGTCCCCTACATCAGCTGCTCCTTAATGATACGCATTGCGTCTATGACCATGACAATCTGCTGGGCCCGGACTTCTGGAGGTATGTCACACTGGTGATGTCTGTCTCGATCACGGCGAAAAAACCTCCCGCAACAATCTGGAGGATAGTTGTTATATCTTTGAACTAGGTAGCTGCTCTGAGTCTAGTTGGACGTCCCCAGTAGTTGGGTCGAGAGTGCGAACTATGGCAGCGCGAGGGAGTGAACATAAATTTCTTCTAGTGGGCGGTACTCGGGAGCTGCGGAGACGTCGGAACATGTCCCTGTATCTCAGCATTCCTTCTATGCATGGGTCACAAAAAATCCTCTCTGTCGGAAGCCCATGCTTGCCCCTATAACTGCACTCAGCATTCCCAGGTCCTCTTACCGGTTCCTTCAGCGGGTCAGGGTTCATCTTTTTAACAGAGAGACGAGCGTCATAGAGACTATGGATGAACACAAAAAACTAGAACGCGGATAGCCAAAGTCTATTGAAGGGTGAATAAATATCCTAGCGCAAAGTTTTCCAGCCATCCGCACCCCATTCAGAGCTATTTAATGCCGAAGTATCTCGTTCGTGGCACGTACCCTCGATCCTTCGGACCGTTCTTACCATAAATGGATGCATTGATGATCTGCCACCTATTTTTTATACTTCGAGGGGTCTTTTCTTATTTAATTGGGATGTGCTGACAGTCATCCTTCGTGCCCAAGGTCATGTCCTTGGAATGTCAGACCATGGATGACACTTTTATGTCGTTCACGTACCTTGAATGAGGGTCGACGCGAGGTGTATCTGCAAGTTGGTCAGCAGTCTTTTCGAGTCCTTTACTTCGCTCGTGGGCAGGATAGCCCCGTGTGAGAAGGTTGCATCACACGTCCTCATGCCATTTATTACTTGAGACATTCACAGATTCTCTCGGATATACATGGTCACAGACAAGTCCGTAATCCTTCGCGTGCTTAGGTCAGTGGTACCCCGGTAAGTCTGTTCGGGGAAGGTTCGATCGCACCCTTGAGTGTTGCATGTCAGCAGGTCTCTGCATAGGTCGACTGACCTCAGAGCCCATCTGGCCACCGAGGTCCTTATGCGCAGGATCACCCTACTCCAATACTTCCCCTGAGTAAAGAATATCGGTCCCTGCATAGGTGCTTCGCATAGTGTTAGAGGTAGTGCCTCTGGCCTGCATTCCATGGGAATCTAGGTTCATCAGGCTGTTGATTACTATCTATGTCCTCCTGGTAGGGTAGGGTTCTTTCTGTGGTAGAAATGCGATGGAAGTTCCTGATGGTCTGAAGACTTCGAAGCCCTGAAACCTCATGCAACCGACCTTGCCAATTTTCCAGCTCCTCATCGGAATTGGAAAAAAATTCACTGTCCATTTCCTAGTAGAGCATTCCTTCATCCGTGGGGTTAACCTGATCTTCATCCTGTGCAGTTAATTTGTAAATGTGATCTAATTCCTCCTTTTCATAGGCTAGCTCTGTATACCGCGCACCTTCTGTTGGATCTAGTGGTACTATGACAAGCGTACCTTTATTTTCGAACACCATGCTATGCTTCTTGAGATTGATGACACCTCCCATGTCTATTTCCCAGTCTAGTCTGAGGAGCGTAGGGTAGGGGTTCGCATCTTCTACTATTTCTATTACTTCAAAATCAGCTAGGACCCGTACCCCTATGATGTCAACCATGACTTTTGGTAACCTACCCAGAGGGATGATCTTTTGTTGATTTTCCATTCGTAGTTGAATAGTGGACCATTCCAATTTAGGCTCTCCCATTCGTTGCCATGTTTTTTTTGGTAAGATGTTGGCATCCGATCTAAGATCTAAGATAACCTAATCCATCTTATAGTCTCTGATATATGCAGTCAATCACATTTCTCTCCTGGTGCATTTCTTATAGTTGTATAGTTTTTGTACATCCTTGGTCTCAGGGATCAAACTAGGCCGAGTTGCACAGGTATCTAGTAATGCTATGAGATTTCCTACAGCCTACGGATTCCTTAGCAATTTCAGACATGCCTTAAAAAAGGGCTCAATTCCTTCTTCTATCTGAGGCTGTGCGGGGGCTACCAATGGTGCTTTTTCTTTGAAAGAAATTCCTTCCTGAGAGGCAAGCCCTTCCTCAGCTCCCTGGGTGACCATCCCACTACGTGTCATGAATTTTACACTTGGATCCACCCTCCTTAGCTCAATTTTAACTCTCTGTATATTTTTCGCAGGGGTGGGTTGCTTTTCCTGCATCTTGGCTATTAAAATTGGGCAGTCTTCTACCTCATGGTCCAGCTGTCTACAATATTTGCATGTTGGCCTGGTGGGATTAGGGCATTCTCTGGCAAAGTGCCCTATTTCCCCATAGTTATAACAGATTAGCTGCCCATGTCCTTGGTCTGTGATTCCTCCCTGACCTCATCTGCCTCAGGCCAGTGATCCTCCAAAGTGTGCAGCAAGTCTTGGCGACGCAGGGTCCGATTGTACCCTATATAAGTTCCCACGATCCATCATTAAGTCATATGTACGACAGTTATGCTCATCATGTCCCACTGATCGGCAAAATCCGCACCATTGTTTCTTTATTCCTAGGACATAAACACCTAGTCGAGGGTAATGGTTCGTATCATGTAGTCTTGCTACCCGACAATCATCAAACCATAGCACAGATCCACTTGATCCTGGTCGCAATAGGACAGGTTCCCTATAGGGCTGTGCATATGATCGGTCAGTAGAGGGCACTGATCCTTCATATGGCCAAACACCTGGAAATGTATACACCAAAGATCTATGCAGATGTCCTTTCCTCACTCTTTTCATAGGTTCTGTATCTCCATATGCATAGCCCCAAGTTGTTCCTGGATTTGTTGTACCCCTGCTGACGTATCCTTCCGGGCTGTAGCTTCTAATTTCATAGAAACTTCCACATCTTTCTCCTGTGATTCAAAGGTTTGATGACTCATCGACGTATGTAGGTGAGGTAACAACATAGCGATGAACCACTCCGTATGTTGTCTATCATCATACTCAAACCCTCCTTCCCTAATTGCCTTCTTCAATCGCTGATCAACCTCCCATACTGACTCAGATGCACCTTGTTTGAAGTCATTTACTTCCTCTACCAGCTGGGAATAAGATTTTGGCTTTCAGAATTATTGCTTCAGAGCATCTTTGATATCTTGAATGGAGGCGGTCCCATTCTGGGCAACATATCGCATATACCAGTCTAGAGCTCTGTCTTCGAATGCCAAAGATATCTGCGCCCTTTTTATCGTGTCACTTGCCACATTCTGCGCAGTCTAGATAGATTCTTCCACAAGACAAAATCGGTCCATATCCTCATCTCCTACCCCCTTGAAGGTAGACAGTTTCAGATGCACAGCCATATCACTGTCTAGGGGAGGTGGTATGGGTGAATTCATACCTTTGTGTGGCCAAGGCGACAATGTAGCTGAGGGATCTTGCACAGCTGGTTCTTGCAAAAAATTATAGGCAAATCTCCCTCCATCAAGGTTGGTTCGATAGTATTTACCACTGCGTGTCACGCTTCCATCTAGATCCGAGGTCATTCAGTCGGTATGACTACACAGGATGCTCTTTTCGCATAGTAATTTCTTGATTCGCAGCAGTAACGTCCTCAAAAAGTTTCCTCAAAATCCTTTGAGGAATTGTCGTTCAGCCTCAAAGTATGATAAAAAATAATCAATGGTAAATTCCATCACAAATCCTCCCAGCACACTGTCCACCCAGTGATCTACCATGCGTGTGGTAGTATTATCAGTTTTCTCAAGCTGTTCGAGAAACTTTGGGGTCCACAAAGTGACCCACTCGTCCTTCCAGCACTTCTGGAATTCCACCAGTCTAGCCATCCACTCTTGGAGTTCAATCGCAAAAGTCAGAAAGAATATTTCATAGCTTTCAGTAAGGATGTACCTATTTTTCCACCTTTCCGCCGTTAACTTCTCAGTGCGATTTTCTTTTACAGCGAACTCCTGGATCTATCTTTCCAACCAGTCTTCGATCTCTTCTCTTTCAGGCTTCTAGTATTCTCTTTTCACCTGATTCCTCTCTCAGAATTCTTCCATTCTCGACAATGGAACCATTTGTTGGCTCGAGGGGTCCTGACCCAGGTTCAGTAAGAAAGGTTTTCCAACAAACCCATATACTACTGGCCCTTTCGGCAGTGACCTACTTGCGCAGGTCAAAGTCTCACCTGAAGTAGTATGGGTGGGTTCTGGAACCAGGTTTTTGTACCCTGAGAAAGGAAGGGTAAGGCAAACAGAGCTGTGTTCTGTTCTGTAATTCCCAGATTACCTTGTTATTCACAGGGTTAATTATGTATCTATTTGCATCCACGTGCACTAGATCTATAATTATATGATTTCTATAACATCAACAAAGTATTATATAAACAGAGTATAATAGATCTAGATCCAAGCATTTAGTACATAGATCTTCGCAGCAAAAAGACAAAAAATAGATAAGACAACAATTATCAACAATTCATACAATAGTACTCAGATTCAGATCTCTATTAATCCTTCGCATTCATTCATTCATCAATATTTCCTTACAATTCCCTTCCCAACCTGTGCACACAGTAGCAGGGTCCACACATAGCTAGACTAGGATCTCCACGCACACAGCCAGTAGGAGTCTGTTCCTCAAAACCCAAACAGATAGCTTAAGCAACAGATCGCATCAATAGCTCATCATTTCCTATCCTTTACAATACAAAATGCATCTCTATTTATAACAATCTAGCCTTGAATTTCCTATGGTCCGCAACCCATGGTTTTCGGACCCCTAGTTTACCCTTTGACCCATTAAAATGCGTTCGAGGCTTTAACCCACCCCAAAACCCTTGCGCTAGACTAAATATAATAAAAAATAATCAAAATGGACCAGTTTCGCAGCTTGTTAGGAGACCTCATTCCAACATATAGTAATGGCCTTTATTTGTGTTGTGGAACCAAACCCCCACTCCTGAACCAGCCTTACCACAAGAGCCATCAAAGCTTATATGCCAAAGTGTGTCAATTTCAGTTTTGTCAATATTCTGCACTTTGGGGTTGCTAGGATTTGGGGTGTCATTTTCCTGGTTAGAGGATTGGCTTGGTTGTTCTGAGGGGCTTATTTCTTTATCCTTGTAATTTATTTGTTCATCTATGTCATTTTCATTGTATAGGATGAAGGATTCAAGGTATGAGTCAATGGAATAAACCGGTGTGTTATTTGGCCTATCTATGTTACTCACCATGTATTTCATGTGTAATTTCTGGTATAATCTCCTTGCTTGATTGAAAACTGGGATGGTGGCATAAGTCATGTCCATTTGAAGGCTTCCCTGGAGTTTGCCCCCCCATGATCTAGATAAAAGCATGCCATACTTTGGGGGAATGTCAGCCACAACTATATCCATGACTAGACTTTTGGCGGGGATTTGTGCCAGATTGACACACAGATCCTTGATTAGGCATAGAAACTTGACCCTACTGGAATCAAAAGAGTACAAATTTTTGTAGGGCTTTGTGATCTTTAAGCCTAATCTCTCCATCACAACCTTTGACATGAGGTTGTGTTAGGCACCAGAGTCTAACATAGCATTATGAAAAATCATATCATGCATGTTCAAACTTACATAGAAAGGAGGGACAGCTCCTTCTTGATATTTTCCCTCTACTTCAAGACCAAACAACAATTCCAGTTTATCATCAGTTAAGTTTAAAGTATCAGTATCATTCCCTATATTTAACACTTGAAAATCTGGGATCTATATACCTCTTGGGTTACCAACTTAGTAAGGGGTATGGTTATCTTGGTTTTGGAAATCCCCCCCTCAAAACTGAAAGGTGTGGGTGTCCTTATTGCATTTACATCAGTTTTATCAGCCATGAATTTTTATACATTTTTAATTTTTTGATTCTGATTTGATGGTTTGGAAAACAGGATTTTTTTAGGGCCACTAGTTGAAGTACTAGGGTAGCTTGAATCTTTATTAGGTTGACTAGTCTTTGGTTTGTTTAGTTCAATTTTCTTAGCCATAGTATTTGTGTTTTCTGCTGTCTTTTTAGGGATAGGTTCAGAGAATTTTTTAACAACAGTGTTTGGCTTATTTGTTTTGGGAATATCTTGACTCTTTTTGCTTCTAAGATCATACTTCCTATGGATTTCCATTATGCAATTCTCAAATCCTAATCTATAGTCTTCGAAATATTCATATGATTTCTCATTTGGTTTTGAAGAAAACATCCTTTATTCTTCTTCGGTAAGGAATGTGTTATCCTCATCATCCAAACCTATGACATTTACATGGTCTTCTTCCAACTGCTCAAGCTCTCTTTCTTCTTCATCTACATAGCTGTCTTGGAAAGGGGGTCTGATCTATTGGTCACTCTCTCTTTGTCTGACTTGAGGAGGGTCTCTTCTAAAATTTTGATTTCTATTCTTTTTTTGAAGGTTGGCTTGATTTTCCCTAGGAGGTGTTCTCTCATTCAAACTGAATTTCTCCATCATCCGCTCCATTGTCCTAACTATGGAGTCAAGTTTGGTTTCGGAAAAGGAGGGTGCAGGTGTTGTGTCATCTTTATAAGTACTCTTTTTTCTAATCTCATCCTAGCCCTTTTTTCAATCAAATTGGCCTCTACACTCATATCCCCATTTTGCATGTCTTCTAGAGTTAGGTAATCTCTCTCCCTTAGTTGATAGGCCATATCAACATCAAAGCCTTCGGGATATTTTACCAAGGCCAAGCCTTGTGGAGGTTTTATGTGAGGTGGGAGAGCATTATAAACACTGTTAAACCTAGTGGAGTAGTCATGAACACTTTCTCCTGGATTTCTCTTAAGATTGTTATACTCGGAGAGAATTTGAAGGGGGTTATTCTTGATTTCCCATTTGTTCACAAAGGTTTGGTATAGAGTAGGGAGATCATGAATGTTGTTGGGGGGTAAGTATTTAAACCATTTCTTGGGTTCTCCTCCAAGGCTCTGAGAAAAAATCCTAATTTTTATGGTTTCTTCTTCTATCTCCATGTAGTCAAAAGAATCATTAATTCTATCTACATTTTTTTGAGTAGTGATGGATTCAGTCCCTAAGAAGTGAGGGATTTTGGACTAATAGTCATTTGGCAAAGGTAATAGTGGTTTTTGTAGAGCCATTGGAGAATACCAGGCTGCCATGATGGGAGGGAAAGGAAACAAAGGCTGATTTACAAGGGGAGGATCTGTGAGAGGTGGAGGAGGATGGAGTAAGGTGGTTTGCACACTGGTGGTATGGATGGGTGTAGCTGAGGTACTTGGACCGGAAGACTGATTCTAAGTATATTTGAGATAAAAATGGTTGAAGTGATGGAGAAGCTGAAAATCAGGTGGAGTGTAAGGAGAAGATTCTCTACTGGAGTTTTGTTGCAAATATATGGGCTCAAAGTCAGCTTGGTCAACCCTACTTTGTGATTTGGTCCTGAATAGGTTCTTGGTATGGTGAAAATAAAACTGAGGATCTTGTGAAACTGTAAGGTGTTCTAGTGCAGAACTTGCTCGATGAATGGCCCTAACAGTGGGTGAGTTTCTAGCTTTAGAAGTTTTCCACAAAATCTTTTTTGGATTATCAACTACGGTAGGAGGATTTGGGTCCAGGTGTGATCTGGTATTGATTCTAAATGAAGACAGATCTCTTTACTCACACAAGGTATAACTAGGCCTTAAAAACTATTTTGGAGTGATTTGACACAATCGTAGAACAACCTATGGGACTAGTGGGATGAAAAAAGGCCTACTCGAGGCTAGTGGAGTCGCCAGGTGGATTCTTCTTGAAATTTTGAAGATATGTATACAATGGTCAACCACCAAATTCTTGATAAAAATCAATCTAGGGAGTACTTTTGGGTTTTTTTAGTTTCTTTATGCAGCCTTAAAGTTAATGAGTATCCCCTAGCTAAGTCATCATCTTGCTGGGATGATGAAGCAATTGGTTTCTACTCTTGGCTATGGGTTGGTTTTTAAGTCAAACTAGGGATGTATATGAGTCTATAAGAGTTTGTCAGGCTTCTATGAACTCTGTCCCATCGTGATCACCACTATGTTAGCTCCCCATAATTTGCTAGATTGATTGAGATAAAAATGGATAGGGTAACATCAAACCAAGCTTTGGAATCCAAGGACCTAGCCTTCCTGGATTCGGAGAGGGATCTATCTAGTAGGTGCAAATATGTGAACTTCTTTGTTGATTAGGGTTGATTTAGGCTAGATGTTAAGTGCAGGGTATTTTGGTTGTTTTTGGTTGGGTATGTGGCTCATATGGATTTAGATAGAAAAAATGGAAGATTGTTAAGTCATTGGGAAATGGAGTCAAACAAGGTCATGATGAGTTCATTAATGGTTTCAAGAGCATCTGCAGGGAAATTTTAACTTGGTTGGTAGGTCTTTGAGGTTGTGGTGGATGATAAGATGAACATTAAACTTGAGAATAAAAGCTAGTGAAGAGCAGAACTGAATCCTTAATAACTTTTTGGACTAAGAGAGTTAGAAAATCATAAGCATGGAAAGAGAATCAAAGGCATAAGAGAAACCTAATCCTTTTGATTTCAAACTAAACATAGATTATTATCTAAGACAAACATTCAAATGAAATTGTAGAAAGTCAAGAAACTTATTTAACTTTCATAGATTTCATTATCAAGAGCAGAAAAACATTTAAGGTGCACAAGTAGTTATAACGATAGAAGAAGACAAAACTTTGAAAATCTAAAGTTACAACTATGAAGGTTATTTGAAATGAATTTAGCTAGCAAAGGAAAAGAGCATGATTCAAACAAACTTATTTGACAAACCTAGGCAAAGCTGCTTTAAAGAGTTGATTCCAAAACAGAGTATTTCAGTAGCAACAATATGCAAGACTAGCCATAAATCATAATTGACACTAACTGATCTAACCATTCAAGAAATGGACAAGCTAAGAACTTCTTAGAGAGCAAGAGATGGATTCCCTAATATATCTCAACAGAAGAAAACATTAAGGCAGTGAAGGAAACAAACAGATCTATGGTGCGATCAACAATATATTTTAGTCTATATTTTTTGTCCTACTGGAGCATATATGGATGGAAAACATATGAGAAAATTAGAAAACATTGAGAAGAGAAAAATTCACCATCAACCAGGCCTATGGATCCTGCAAACAGTCCTTCTCAATTAACAAGTAAATCAGATCATGCATAAGCTCCAAGACATCAATTTCTCATCAAAGGCTTCAAGGGACTATGTATTACTTCAGCATAAGTCATCAACATCCAAAAAATATACAAGAGCCTCATGCTCTACTTATGGAGCAAATGAGGATGTGGAAACCCTAAGAGGCTTCCAGAAACCCTAATTTAGCCATAAATGTCATAAATGTGCTTAATGACCATGCAAGGCCCAAGACACATAAGAGATAAGATAATGAATGAAAAACATCAATACATAACTCCCAAATCAAATCAGGATTGATTTGTCCAAAAAAAACATTAAAAAACCAATTTTTCATTAATTGGTGTCTTTTGTTGACTTTTTGGCCTATGTCAGTCTGTTTGCGTAGCGCCACTTTTGCGGAAAATAAGTTATTTTGCAACTAGCTTTTGAACCACTTCCCGATGTCGGATTTGGCTCCCTGATAGCTAGTTGGAAAGCTTGAAGAGTCTAATTTCCAAAAATTCTTGTGGTTTCCTGATCCATTCCCTCAAAACTTGTCAAAAATTAAAAAATCTCCATCCTATCATTTGCGCAGCGCCAGGCCCAAAACAAGGGCAGAACGGTGTTTTTTGAGGTGTGTTTTGACCTTTTGAGGGGTCAAAACAACTCTAAATCCTCTAAAAAATTTTGTGGATGATGTTCAGGATCTCCCAAAATTTTGCGTAGCACCAGTGCCTTTGCACAAAATAGGCCAAAATTTTACAAAAAATAAAAAATTCTTCAAATTTTCTCAAAATTGGTGTGGACCCTCCTTAGATGTTTCTAGATAGTTGTTGAGAAGCCTCAGCCAAAATTCCAAGTCTGTCATTCTCTTTTGGGCTTTTTAGGTTTTTTTTATCTTAAGGAGGGATTCTTTGAGTTTGGCATTTGCGAGCCTACTCTTTCTTGCGTAATGTTTGGTCATCTTCTTTTGGAGGAAAAGGCCTCTCGTGATCTTCTTGAAGTAATTGTGTTAATTTTTATAGTACTGGATGACACGCTGTGCTCTTTCAAAATTGTCTTCCCATTCTTCGATATGTGCATCTTTTTCTAGGAGCAGCATTTTAGTGGTCATCTCCTCATCTTGCTCATCACTATCTAGATCAATGAATTCAGGCCCTTGGGTAGTTTTCTTTAGCCTTTTTCTCCTCCTTATGTTTTCTTGTTGCTCATTTCTTTCTATCTTCTTCTTGCCTTTATCCACTCCTTTGATGGCTTGAGAAGAGATGGCCCCTCGCCTTTTTGAGGCAGCAAACACAACTCTTTTTCCTCTGAAGTATGTGCATATGTGAGAGATGGTGATGGAAGTTTCGAACATGTTTTCATCATTGCTTTGTCCCTCCTCTTGGCTTTGTTCTTTACTGAGGTTTTCCACTTGTTTATTTTCTGCATTATCACTTTGAGTTCCTTGATCCTCAGAAAATTGACTAGTGTCATGATAGTCTTGACAGATGTCAAGACTGTCATGAAAATTTCCTTGGCTGCCTTGTACATCATGCTAACTGTCTTCTTCATCTTTCCCATTGCCTTGTGTTCTATCACTATTTTTCCCATCACTTCCCATATCCTCTCCCTCTTCTTCATGTATTTTTGTATTGGCCTTACTGAATTCTTCTTCCCCACTCTGATCACCACGTGATTCTTGATTTTCACTTCCTGTTTCACTTGATGCATCAAGAGAAGGGGAGGAAGAGATGTGTGCTTGTGGTGAGGGTACTTGTGAAATGAGGAAGGAAGATTTGTTTGAAGAGGATGCTGTGGTTTAGAAAATAATTCATGGTTTATGAAAGAATCCCAAGGTACACCTTGCTGTTTGAGCTAATGTTCAACCACCATTTTGATTAGGGAATGGTGGAACAAGCTAGACATTTGATGGGGAAAATTCCTCCTTTGAACAACATAACTCATTTTCACAATACTCCTATAGAGATAATAGGGTAGGTCAAGTGCCTTAACCCCTGTAAAATGCATAAGGAGTCTAAGATGATAGGTTTAGACCCTGGAGTAGCTCCCCTCACAAGTGAAATACCTCATGATAGCCAACATCAAAGGTGCATATTTGTGTTTGAGATGTGAAAAAGGAAAAACAATGATGTTGCCCTGTCTATACCTCCTTTCGAGAAATGGAAAAAACAAATCTCTTTCCAGCTTACCATTTTTGAACCATTTCTCACCCACTGAGGGGATACTAGTGGCCTTAGATATGGACACCATTGAAATCTCAAATTTAATCCCTGCAAGGTCTAAATGTTTGTTTTGCAAATTAAGGATGAGGAGCCTTGTGAGCTCAGGATTACTCTTCACCTATTTGATCCTCTTGCAGAACTGCAACCATCTTGTGTTTTGGAAGCATGAAAATAGCCTAGGAGAGGATGTGATAGCCACCGTATTCTGGGGTTCCAACCTCTTGACTTTCCCTCCCCTATGCTTTGTTTTTGGAGGTCTTTGATTGCTTTGACTATCACTATTTTTTTCCATCTCTGACATGGTGATGGGAGGGGGGGGGGGGCACTGATTTGGGACTTTTGAGGCTTTTTCAGTGTTTCCTACAACTCAAGGTTTCTAATCATAAATGTAGCAATCAGCCTTAATTTCCTCCCCCACACTTTCTGATTTTTTGATTTTAGTTTCAAAGGGTTACTGCTTTCCTTGTCTTTGACCTAGGGTTTCACCCTCCTAGGTTATCACTTTAACCATTTGAAACAATACGTTTTTGTAAATTTGACTTGGGGATTGTAGAGGGAAACCACTTAACACTTTTTTTTTAGACTTGGAGGCACCCTTTAAGAATATTTTGTGTAGTTGGGGGTCTTTTGGCCTCATTGGCACCTCCCAGAATTTTGCGCATCGCCTGGGTGGCTGAACGCCCTTTTTCGTAGCGCCAAGGTGTCAGGCACCTGTTTGCATAGCACCGGTCATTAGGCGCCTGTTTTCGTAGCACCTGGGTGTCAGGCACCTATTTGCGCAGCATCGGGGCCACAAAACAAACTCTGCACACATTTCTGGATGGGTCGGGTGCCGTTTTGCGTAGCGCACGAACTTTGTGCAACAAAGAAGAAGGTTTTGTGCAGTGCCATGTAGAAACAAATGGGAAGGAAGGCACTTTACGTAGCACTGACTCTGACTTTGCATAGAGCCTGGATTTTGCGCAGCGCCTGAGGAATTTTCCTAGAAATGGCCTAAAAACACTGTTTTCTCTCCTTGGAGTTTTTCTCTCTTTGCAAAGTGTGGGAATGATTCACTCAAAAAATTCAAAAATCCTTAATGCCTTTGAAAAATAAAAATAAAAATATGAAACCCACTTTTTTTATTTTTAGTGTTTATTCATCTTTTCTCACTGTGCCCCTTTTTTACTGTTTGGAGTTGCAGGTGGCGTATTTGATCTACAATGCTACTTTTCTCTATGTGTGGGGGCCCTCTCGGTTTTCTCTTGAATATTACCAATATTTTTGAAGATATCAAGACTATCTCTGTCCATTCTTGAAGGAAAAGAGACTTGTGTTTGGATCCTTTATCATTTTATACAAACAGCAAGGCTATCCTTTTTTTTCCATTTTTCCCCTTTAAACTGATATCCCTTGTATACCCTCTGTAGTCTCTAAAAGCTTACTCATCACTTTGCAATAAAATTTAATGTGAATTTTATGGAATTTGCAGTGGATTTTGTCCTTGGTGGCCTTTGTGATGATTTCTTGCCTACCACCATTGTTTTGTGACTAACAAAAAACATCCCTTTTCTCCTTGAACACAAGCCTTTTGATGATCAATATTTTCACTGATTTACCATAAACTCATGGTGTTTCTATTTGACTTAAGTTTTCTGTGTATTCTTATCAAAGAATGGTTTTAAGAACAATTTCAAATGTACTTCCTTTCTTTTCCATCTCTGCTTCAGATTACTCTTCAAGGTATTTTTGCAGAAAGGTTTGGAGGTGATAGTTTATCCTTTATATGTTTAGGTGCTGAAACACAAGGCTGCTTTTGGAGGTCCCTTTGACATCCTCTATGCTTGTTCATGAAGGAGACTTTTTACTCTACTGCCTTGCCTTTTTTCTGACCTTATGTCCTTTTGACTAATTTTGTAGAGATGTGACCAAAGAGAAACTGTCTCCTTGCAAGAGTCATGTCTTTAGGCATAAAATTTGTTTGACTGATCTCTTTGGTGAATGTAGGACAAAGTGACTTATCCCCTTATTTTGAATGTATTTCTTTATATAGAAGAAGGAAAAAATCTTTAGGGCACCAAATCCATCCTAATATTTTGTGAAACCCTAGGTGATCTAATGGAGGCCTTCTTGGACTTGGCTTTTTGGGCCAGGATCTAGACTTAAGGTTTACAAGTGTAAGACAGGATCCATGCCAGGATTTATGAATTTGTGGGCCTAAGATGCAACACACATACTTGACTATCTAAAGGCTCTACATAGACACCTAGTTTTTAAGAGTTGCTAAAGGAGGCACAACAAAGCTGCTCTGTTTGGCAAGTTTAAGAGGTGGTGGGGAATTGTGTAGGTAAGCAAAAAGGGAGTTTTTGAGCCAAGGAGACAAGTTAGGTTAAAAAATGAATGGCTTGAGCCCCTGATGGATCTTCTGGGAGTAGTGGGCCAGTCATGACTAGATATGATAACAACATATCGAAAATTCTACCTTAAAGATAATGAAGGTAGTGAGATTTCTAGAACTCGCAATGTTCTATAAACTTTGTTTCTAGAAATCTTAGGGTAATCATTTAGTCATCACCACAGCAAAATTTATTGATGACTAACAAGAGAGAGCACCAATGGGCATGGGGCTCAATGTTAATTTCCTTTATCGACTCGAGGCCATAACTGCCTGCTTGCGCCAACCCAAAATCATGTGTTTTTGATGGTCTGTTCCAGGAATTTTCAATAGATAAAGTGTTCTCCTCGAGGGAAGGGACAAAATGACACTTTTGCAAGGGATGATACTTCATATAAGTCACAAGAATGGTCCTCCAATGTGAGAGATGGGGATTGCAGGGATGGGGACGAAATTTTGTGTAACAGTCGCGGGCATGCCAAGGTAAGGTAGTTTCTAAAATCCTATAGCCGGGAGCATGTTAAGGAAAGGTAGGGGCAAGGGCCTGGTTTAGCTAGTTTTGTGCCTGCAACTACAAGATTTGTGCCACCTTTTCAGCCCCAGAGCCGAGGTCACTACCCAAAAATTCATGAAACTTTAGGGAATGATAAATAACATAAAAAAAATGGTATGAAAGAAATAAAATCATAGGGAACTCTTCTCGACCCCTCCTATCCATGACAATAATTTTGTCAAACATGTCACAAACATTGCATCTACAAGTGTAAATAGCATAATTAAATATAGCGGTCTCATAATTATATGAGAATTGTTAAGAATCACTTCTCCCTTACATCATAAGCTATAATACAATGTATTTTACCATAGATACATTATGTATTCATTTACATGTAAAAAAATGGAGATATCCATGCATCATCACTAACAAATTACATGCTTATAACCAACATAATAACAACATGGATATAATAGATACAACAATAATAGAATCCACATAATAATTAGTATAATTATAAATAAATTACCAAAGGAATGAATATCTCAATAATGAATATGAGAACCAACCAGGAATGGGACTATCATGTTCCAACTGACCATAGATTGATTAAGGAAAATCTCTCTTCAGCTAATCACCCCCGTGCCCTATGTTGGGTCTCAGAAATGTCCTTAAAAAGACATCCACTTTCACCATCATATCCATTATATCACCTCTATTTCACCTCCATTTCACTACCATGTCACTACATTCATCTCACTTTCATCATTATTTGGGTTACCCTTGTTTTTTCCAAACATTATTAATTTATAGTATTTTTAAGTGAATTGGTGATTAAAAGCTAGGAAATAATATGCATATGATTATATCCTAAAAGTGGAAAGGGTTTTGTGACATGTGTAGGCTCATTAGAAGCTTCCAAGTCCCTCGTATGTGGCTCCCAAAGGTCAAATTCGAATTTGTCTTCATGATATCAAGGATATTTGAAGGAGGGATATGTGGCCTATGATTAGCAAATTGCTTGAGAATATTATGGATCAAAGGAGAGAAAGAAGGATCCTCATTAATGAGGAGGTTGTTTAGGAATTTGTATAAATAGGAGAGCCTTCTCCTTTCAAAGGCATGTTTGAAGTTGGAGCTATTCTCAAGATTTTAATAAATAATTAGATTGTGGCACCTTACTCATGAGTGTTCTTTCACTTTGACTTGGTTTTTCTTACATATGGAGCATCTCAACTTACCATCTCTCATACTTTTGGATCGGGCATCTACAATGTGTGAGATTTATTTTCTTTCATAGATTAAGATTTATTTTCTCTCTTAGATTAAATTTTCAACTAATTGTATAATTAAATGCTTGTAAATCATGTCAATAAGGTAACTTTGTCATGCTTCCAAAATTGGATGATTGAGTATTTAAAATATACAGTAGTTGAGTTTTCCTCTATATGTTTTTTAAATTCTTTCTTAGATTAAATCCTTAAAATAAATACATAATTAAATGCTTGTAAATCATGTCAAGAAGGTGATTTTTTCATGCTTCCAAAATTGGATGATTGAGTATTTAAAATATATAGTAGATTAGTTTTCCTTTACATGCTTTGAAATGATTTCTTAGATTAAATTTCTAGTTGAGTGTGTAAATTTGTGCTCACTAAATCATCTTAAGAAAGTGGTTTCTATCATTTTCCAATTGGATTGGATTTGGGCATAGAGATATACAACAACGCTTTTTACTTGTCTTTGATTTCAATACAGCACTTAGATTAAATTTCTAGTTGACTGTGTAAATTTGTGCTCGATAAATCATCTCAAGAAAGTGGTTTCTATCATTTTCCAATTGGATTGGATTTGGGCATAGAGATATGCAACAATGCTTTTTACTTGTCATTGATTTAAATACAATGATCTTAGATTAGAATTCAATTATGAAAATAGATTAAATTTTAATTCCTGAATGTAGAATAGATTTCTAAGTAAATGTAGGAATGTTGTGATTAGATGAGTTTTTTTCTTTTAGTTTTTGATAAACTGATCCCTAGCACATATCGTGCATGTATGTCTCACAAGTCCTACGGATATTGGATCAATGATTTATGTTATTAATCTAATGCAAATTATTTTACTCAACATTTTAACGCCGTTGCCGGGGAGGCGTACATAGGGATCAACCTTAGAATTTTCCTTTTTTTGTTTGTTTCCAATTTTTGTTTTACTTCAAATTTTTAAATTAGAATTCCATTTCGTTTTTTAATTCCATTTTTTTTACATCATGCAAATTCTAAAATTAAGTTTTTGTGCAATTTCATTTTTATTTTATTTTAGGCATTTTCATTCAAGTTTATTTTCATTTGCATTTAGAAATAAAACAAAACATCCACAAATAAAAAACCCCTATTCACAAAAAAGTAAAAAACAAAAACACAATAAAAATCCAATTACAACAAAAAATATTCATGATCATATCCATATGAGTTTACTCATGATTTTGTTGCATAAATGGATGCATTGGAAATTCTCTTATACTTAAGTGAATGTTTCATTTATTTAGTAGAATATGATTAACAAAGAAAAATAAGTTTTTGTAATTTTTAGAATAAATTTGCAATTTTGTGGTGCATTTAGAGCCACACAAGAATATTTTCAATAAAAAAAATATATTGATTAATAAAAATCTGGAGTGTGCTCTCCTCCCGCACTTTTTGTGATCTGGAGGATCAAAAAAAGAATTACATAAAATAAAATGAAATCACAGAGCATTAAAATGGAAATGCGTAAATACTAAAAAGCGTCAATTTTGAAATGCATTTTCTAATAGATTGAAGGTGAATCGGAAAAAATCGAAACATGGGTGTTTCTTAGAACAGGGTGAATTTAGTAACCTAGAAATGGTTTCCTCAATTTTGCAACAATTTGGGATAAATTCATGGCTCTTTGGAGCCTTAATTTTCAGACTACATGAGAAAAAACGGATTTTCAATGCATAGACAGTTGCGACCATGATGGAAGGAGAAAATTCAATTTTTTTTTTATCTATAGGAGGTAGACCCTCCATGACCCAGCTATGAAGTCGGAAACAAGCCTTAGGTAGCATATCCATCCCCTGTGTGGCTGAACAAAAAAAATAAAAATTTAAAACATAAAAAAAAAATTACTACAAAAGTTCTGAATTCTCTCCATGCTTGCAACCTGCAACAAAAATAATAAAGAAAATGAACAATTTCAGAAATTTTATAGTATTAAAATTGGTTATGAGATCCACTATTTGGGAAATAAGGATGAATTCAAAAGATATTAGAAATTATTTGGCAAATATTTTGGAATCTCATTTTCCTAAAAATCTTAGATTTAGAGAACGAAAATGATGAATTCAAAAGATATGAGAAATGATTTGACAAATATTTTGCAATCTCATTTTCCTAAAAATCGTGGATTTAGAGGGAAAAAGGATGAGTTCAAAAGATATGAAAAATTATTTTACAAATACTTTGGAATATTATTTTCCTCAAAATCTTGGATTTAATTTAGCCACTTGTCAAGTTTTATTTGTTTTTAATAATTAAAATGAACAAAATTCCATTAAATTCATAAATATTTCTTGTGATCTATTGGCCAGTTATTAAAAATGGAATAATAGAGTTCATGAGTTCAAATCTTGTGGAGATTGGAATTTGTTATTTCACCTAAAATTTTGACACAAAGCATCAATAACTAAAGAAAAACTGAAATTCATGATTGAAGTAAATAGAGAAAAATTTGTTCTGATATCTAAAAAATGAGAAAGATATCATTATATTTTGAAACAGTAAAGAATGAAGAAATTGCTGAAAAGACACAACAGGGAACTGGAGGCACTAGTTTCGACATAAGTATAAATTCTTTTGGTTTTTCTTCGTGAACTTGTTTTATTAGTATCAATTCTTAGTTTATTGTGTAAATTTCATAACCAGAGAGATTTATCACCTCTCTCTTTTTGTAATCTTACATTCCATTGCAAAATAAGTACTAGTTTTTTTTGCAGGTTCGAGGAGGAAGGAAAAATGACTACAAGCGAACAATGTCTCTCTCAGAGACCGCATTTCTTTTACAAGAAGATGATCAGCAACAAAAAATCAATGCATGAGCACATCATAATGTATATTATATCTAACAATTGCAAGCATTTCAGATGCCATCATATCCATTACATCTATGTACTTCCAAATAAAAAAAAAAATCCACCTCATTTTCCTTCATATTTTCCATTCACATTCATTCTTCATTCACATTCACCATCCATTTGAATTCATTTAGTTCCATACACCCCTGAATAAAAGAAATCAGCTCACTTACGTGATGATAAATTCATTATCTTTTTACTTTTCATGTTCATTTTTCTTTTCCAAATAAATCCTGTTTCAAAGCAAATTTTATATCTATAGTCCTTCTTGGGTTTTAAAATTATTTTCAAAAAGTACCTTGCGGCTTGCATGCCTTAATGGCAAGTTCTCTTGCTGACAAACAATGGGAATACATTAATGTCCCTTGTTTGACAGACCTTCTAGGTGAATTGAAATCGGTAAATTTATTCGTACCTAGCAAAAAGTGCTTAGGCATCTTGACTCTCATTTTCATCAATGGTGAGAGGTCTCGTGTTGATTAGGGGCATACATAAATGACCACTAATTCAACAATTTATTACTATGTTCGACATCGAAAAATTCATTCACATAGATAAGAATTGTGCCAATGTGTGATAACAACATGAAGACTATCAGATCCATCATTATTCAGCATTTGTAGCAGATTTAGCAAATTCAGTGGCAGTAATAAAGACTCACTTTCACAACTTCATCCACCATTTTCATGGCCAATGGAAGAAGCATCAGATCAAATTTTTGCAGCAGCTATGTATGAACAACTTATCCATTTCATAAGTAAGTAAAGTTATGTTCTTTTCTAACTTTTTATCATGAAATTCCTTAAAAACACTGTTACCTATGAAATAGGTAACCTGAACTCAAAACGTGAACTCTAGCCCAAAAAGACTCAAAAAACATGAAAAAACACCCCAAAAACGCACTTGATTTTTTTTTAAGGTCAAATTTCAACATTTTATAAAATTATGCTAAAAACAAAATTGTTTCTTGAAAAAAGGATTGAAAAAACACCCTCAAAACAATACGAGTTGATGCTGGAATAACACAAAAAAAAATTGTGTCATATTTTTGACATTTTTAAAAATAGAAATAACATTTTTTAATTTTTAAAATTCAAACATTAAAAAAAACCTAAAATTTAAGAACAAAAAATAAATTTAAAAATAAAAACATTTTAAAGCTTAAAATTTAAAAATATATAGGAAAAAATAAATAAAAATAAAAACAAAATATAATTTTTAATTCAAACATTAAAAAAAACCTAAAATTTAAGAAAAAAATAAAATTTAAAAATTTAAAAAAAAAATTAAAGATTAAAATTTCAAAATATATGGAAATAAAAGAATAAAAATAAAAACAAAATAAAAATATTAAATTAAAAAAAAACAAGTTAAAAAAAGAAAGAAATTATAAAAAATAAAATATAGAAATTAAATTTAAAAAGAAAAAGAAAATGTTTATTAAATTTAAAAAATAAATAAATAAATAAATTTTAAATAAAAAAAAAATTAAAAAAAAAATTTAAAGAAATATATTAAATTTTAATAAATTAAAAAAAAAAAAAAAAAAAAAACATTACTGAAATTAAAAGTAAAAAAATGAAAAATTAATTAAAAATAAAAAATGAAAAATACAATACAATAAAAATGTTAAATTTAAAAAATATATATTAAAAACACAAATAGATTTTAAAAAATAAATTAAATTTAAATTACAAAAAATAATATATATATATATATATATATATATATATATATATATATATATATGAACTTAAATTAAAAATATATTTATTTTATTTTATTAAATTAAAAAAAAATGTTAATATTAAAATAACAAATTAAATTAAAAAAAGAATATTAAATTTTAATAAATAAATGAATAAACAAATAAATTTTGAAATAAAAAAATAAATTTTAAATATAAAGGAAAAAAAAAAAAAACATTGTTAAAATAAAAAGTTAAAAAACTTTAAAAATCAATTAAAATTGAAAAATTGAAAAAAATGAAGTAAATTAAATAAATTAAATAAAAAAACAAATTAATTTGAAAATATTAAATTTAATTAAAAAAAAATCAAATATTAAATACACAATTTTAATTGAAATAAAAAAAAATATAAAAGTTTTATGTAATTAAAAAAATAATAATAAAAAAATAAAAAATTTAAAAAAAATATTAAATTCAAATAAATTTAAAAAAAAAACACAAAAATTTACTAAATTTTAAAAAATTAAATGAAAAAACTAAACATAAAATTTAATAATAAAAAAAAAATATAAAAAAAAAACATCAATTAAATAAAAAAAAATACAAAATTTAATAAAAATTATTAACAAAATTTAGAAAAAAAAAATTAAAAACAAAAGAAATGAATAAAATTTAGAAAAAAAAAAAAAAAAAACAACAAATTAAATTTCAAATATAAAAATCAAATTAAAAAATAATAATTTTGAATTTTTTGAATCTAAAAAGAAATTTAAAAAAAAATCAAAATAAAAAAATAAAAAAGAATATTTTGATCATGGTGGCGTCACCAATCGGCCTCCCACCCAGATGGCGGTGGAGGCCGACCGCTGGGCGGGAGTCCGATTCCCTCCCGCCCGATTTCGAGAATCAGCCTCTCGCGACGGGAGGCCGATTCCGGGAATCGCCCTCTCGCGACATGAGGCTGATTTCGGGAATTGCCCTGAGGCCAATTCTGGGAATCGCCCTCCCGCGGGAGGGCGATTCTCGGAATCGACCTCCCGCCCAAGTAGCGGTGGAGGCCGGCCGCTAGGCAGGCGACCACGATCCAAAAATTTTATTTTATTTTTTATTTTTTTTAATTTTTAATATTTTTTTTTAATTCAATTTTTTTTAAATTTTTTTTTTTTTAAATTCAAAAAATTCAAAATTCTTTTTTTTTTTAACTCAAATCTTTTATTTTAAATTTAATTTGTTTTAATTTTTTTGTTTTTCTTTTAATTTTGTTTTTAAATTGAATATTTTAGATTAATTATTTTTTAAAATTTAAAATTTATTTATTAATTTTATTAAATTTTAATTTAATTTAATTTTTTTTTAATGTTTTAGTTTATTTAGTTTTTCATTTTTAAAATTTATAAATTGTTTCATTTAAAAAAAAACAGTAAATTTATGGATATTTGTTTTTTAATTATTTGCACGTCGTTTTTTTCATTTTTTTGTTTTTTAATGATAGCTTTTTTATTTTAATTTTATTTTTCAATTTAATTTTTTTTTTTTTTTTAATTTGTTATTTTTGTTAATTTTAAAATTTGTATTTTTTTTTTCTTATTATTATTATTTTTTTAATTTAAATTTTTAAATTTAATTTTTTCTTTTTCGTATTTAAATTTTTTTTATCTAAATTTTAATTTTGTAATTTAAATTATTTTCAAATTTTCTATTTGAATTTTTTTTTTTAATTATATGGTTTTTTTTAATAACTTAGAAAAAAATGTTTTTGATGTTTTTATTTTTATTTATATGGTTAATTTTTGTTTTTTTTTTTCTTTAAATTATGTGTTTTTTTTTCAAATTTTGTCATTTCTTTTGATATAATTTTCGAATATATATATATTTTACGAGTTAATTTTTTTTTTTTTACATTTTTATTGGTTTTTTTATTATTTTTATATATATATATATTTTTATCTAAATTTTGTGTTTTATTACCAACATGAAAATCACCACTCTAAAAAAAAAGGTTGATGCTGCATCAATACGTTTCAAAATTAGCATGAAAATCACCGATCTAAAAAAAAAAGTTGATGCTGCATCAATACGTTTCAAAATTAGCATGAAAATCACTAACATTTTAAAACAAATATTCATACTTCATAAATAAAAATATTAGAGTGTCAAAAATGTGCTAAAAAAAAAAAGGGTGATCTTGCATCACCACTTTTCAAAATCGGGTGCTTTTTATGCTACAAAAAAAAAGTAGGTAATAGTGCAGTTACCTATTTCATTGGTAACAGTGTTTAAAATGCTAAATTTATAATTTTTGGAAAAACACTTCACCATATTCCTTTTCTCACTTCATGAAATTGCAGAAACCATCAGTTGGGGGGAAGGGATATCACTCCATATATTTACATCTTATTCCACATCACTTTCATATAACCAACATACAACTACTATTGCAATAGGATTCAAAAAGATATGTTTTGAAAATCATCAAATTGATGAACTTTTAGCTAATTGAAAAAATATATTTGAGTGTTTTCAAGATATTTGGATGCAACAAATAATAAACAAAGTATTGTAGCACAAGAAATAATACTCATTCATTTTGGTTGTCCCACAAGAACCAAAGATATAAAAAAAATCAATTTTGGTTGTCACACAAGAACCAACCATAAATATGAATGTTGCAATCCAATGTATTTCGAAGAAAAAATTGCAAAAATAATGAGGTTATCAAATAATATGATAACGAAAATTTAAAAGGAGAATTGATACAACCAAAGCTCCTTCAAAAGCAAGACAATTCGAATATCAAATGAATCAATGTAATAGGTTGCATGAGGGCATGCAACAACTTCAGTTGGGGGGTATGTTGGGTCTCAAAAATCTCCTTAAAAGGACATCCACTTTCACCATCATATCCATTATATCACCTCCATTTCATCTCCATTTCACTATGATGTCACTACATTCATCTCAATTTCATCATTATTTGGGTTACCCTTGTGTTTTCCAAACATAATTAATTTCCAGTGTTTTTAAGTGAATTGTGATTAAAAGTTAGGAAATAATATGCATATGCTTATACCTTAAAATGTAGAAATTTTAATACAATTATGTATATCCTGGATTCTCCTGATCTAACAATTATATGCCACTCTTAAATACAGAATCACTTCTACTAAAATCTTTGTGGAAACTTAAAACATGATTGCCAATTGCAAACACATGAAGAAATATCATTCACATATAACACAGACGTTTACCAGAAAAGCATAAAGCTAAAAAACCCAATATCATATATTATGCATATATCATGGATCATGAAACAATCTCATACAAAACTCTACTCCAAGAGCTCTCAGTACAATATACAATCGTCTCACACTGTCATGCAGAAATTTGGCAAATGCCTTAGCCAATTTTCTGCCTCACAACAACCTGCCTCCATTGCGCAATCCAAGTTGATTACAAAGACAAATTCGATGCAATCACACCCTCCTTGACTGCACAATCCTCATGATCATATCTAATGTGTGTTTGGCTTGCAAGAGTGAAATCCAATATAGTACAATTGATAGTCAAATGTCCCTTTCACCTACCTCTCAACTGGGTCTCCACTGGATCTGACATGCATGTAGTTAACAATAGTAAATATTCAGTTGCATGTGAGATCACTCCATGTGAATTAATTAATATTTTATTCACTGATCTCTGACTAGTGTATCTTTAGTTACAACTAGTTACAACTAGCACAACTGAGTTTAACTCACTTAACTGACTTAAACTACTTTACAACTCCCATAACTACACATTCAACTCTTTTACAACTTCAAATCACTCAATTACAACGAATTCCACTTGCATGTTCCACCAACCAACCTTAGAACTCGAAATTCCTTCAGCTAACTGGTTTGCCACTATAATTAACTGATTTCAAGTGCTTCAAGAGAATAGATTAATATTTATTGTCCAATTATTATTAAGGGATAATAATAGTCGACATGCATCTATAAATAGACTTCACACATACATCTAAAAAGAGAACATCATCTATAAATATAATTTTCTCAACATCTATAAATAGACTTCCGCTATAAATAGAATTTTCTCAGCGATTTTAAAAATAGACATACACCTAGAAATAGCTTGGGGCCCCACCTAGTGTAGGTGCTTAATTTTCACTAGGATCATCATCTTGTTGAATCTCAACACTCCCTCTCAACAAGAAAGGGATTATCCTTTACCCTGATCCTATCTCTATGGTATCCGAATTTTCTCTTGGTGAGCACCTTCGTCAGAATATATGCATCATGATCCTATGTAGGAATGTATTGAAGCAACATGATCTTCTGCTACACGCAATCTCTGATATGATGATATCGGATATCTATATGCTTAGATCTATCATGAAACACAAGATTAATAAAGAGTTTAATGCAACTCTGATTATCAAAATGGATCATTGTAGGATCTAAATGAGAACCAAACAAACCAACCAGGATCTTTCTCATCCAGATAGCCTCACATGGAGCTTCACTTAATTCCATGTATTCCACTTCCACTGAACTGAGTTCCATGGATCTCTGTTTCATATTGTACAAAGAAAGAGCCGTAGATCCAATACTAAATACCCCTCGTGATGTGATATTTCTGTCTGTTGGGATGCCTGCCTAATCTGCATCCGTCAATCCATGCAACTTCACCTCATCCGTCTATCTGTACCAGAAGTCATACTCAGATGTGCCTCTTAGGTATCTCAGGACATGCTTACCCACCTTCCAAAAGATATTGGTAGGCTTAACCATCACTTGACTAAGTTGGTTCACTGCATAGCATATTTCTAGCCTTGTATTCACTAAATACATTAGCAAACCCACTAACTGTCGATAGACAGTATCATCCACTACCTCTCTAGATGTAGAGTCCTCCTTCCTCTAGTTTCTTAGAAGAGGAGTATCCATGGGTTTGCAACCCTTCATGTGAAACTTTCCCAATATATCCCTTGCATACTTTCCTTGAGACACAAAAATTTCACCATCTCACTGCCATATTTCCAATCCAACGAAATAATGAAGGAGGCCCATATCCTTCATATCGAACTCCTTTTCAAGGTCCTCCTTGCATGAGTGTATCAGCTGCTCATCACCAGTAAGTATTAAATCATCAACATAAGGAAAAATGATTAAAATCTTACCCTCCACCACAATTTTTTATAGTTTTTCATCCACCTCACTCTTGGTGAAGCCAAGTCAGCTGAAATAGCTGTCGATTTGAGTGTACCAAGCACGGGGTGCTTGCTTCAGCCCATACAACGCTCTTTTGAGTCTGCACACATGCGACTCCATGCTGAAGATCGCAAATCCTTCAGGCCGCTTAATGTACACTTCTTCCTCAATGATCCCATTAAGGAACACAGTCTTCAAATCCATCTGATGAATGTGCCAACCCATATGTGTTGAGAGACAAAGGATGGTCTTTATGGAAGAATACCGTGCAACAGGTGCAAAGATTTCTTCATAATCACTCCCCTCGATCTGTGAGAATCCCTGGGCCACAAATCTGGCCTTGTATTTCTCAAAACTCCCATTAGCATCTTGCTTTACCTTGTAGATCCATCTTGAACCTACCACTGATTTATCAACCAACCTTAGAACAATTTCCCAAGATCTGTTTCTGACAATGCAGTCATACTCCTCCACTATTGCATCTACCCATGTGGGCTTCTACACTACTTCCTGAAAGGAAGATGGCTCAATCACAATACATTTTCTCATGAGAGCCATATATCTAGTGAATCGGTCAAGAGACTGTCTCTGTCTGCATTTTGAAGTAGGGACTTCTACATTCTGTGCTGCATCAAGTTTCAGCCTCTCAGCTTCTGTGGTATGCCTTCTGCCAGTTCTGATGTTTGGCTCTACATGAGTGGACTCTCTACTCCAAGAATCTCCTCCTATGGTTGATGCACATTTAGAGACTCAACTTTGGGAACCAACAGTTACTCCTCTACATGCAATTCAAGCTCCCTCTCAAGCAATAACTGAATGGCTTTCCCCTCATCAAATTTTATATCCCGTTGCATAAAAACCATATTACTGTTAGGAAAATACACACGATAATTAGGGGGCGTTTCTGTGTAGCCCACAAATATCCCAACTTCAGTAGTCGGCTCCAGCTTCTTCCCGACGTTCTTGGTCACATGCACATAAACAGATGAGCCAAAAATCTTAAAGTGAGAAACATCAAGTTTCTTACTAGTAAAATCTTTTTTAGGTGTACTTATGCCAGGTACTCTATGAGGACAATGGTTTTGCACATAAAACAAAATGTTGCATGCTTCCACCCACAAATGCATTGGTAGGCCCTCATCATGCATTATTTCTTGTGTTGTACACATGATCATTCTATTCTTCCTCTCCGCGACCCCATTTTTTTGTTGGATATGAGGCGATATGAGTTCTCTTCTAATTCCTTATTTGATACAGAAGTATTTGAATTTGTTCGAGATGTATTCTCCACCATTATCACTCTGCAGAGCCTTTACTTGCTTCCCCAAATATTTCTCAACCAATGCCTTAAAGTCACAGAACTTTGAGAATGTTTGGTCCTTCTTCTTCATGAAGAATATCCAGCATTTACGAGAAAATTCATCAACAAAAATAACATAATACCTGTGTTTTTTTGTTGAAGCAACCAAGAATGGTCCACACACATCTGTGTGAACTTTCTCTAGGATCATCAAAGCATGGTTATCCTTTTCATGAAAGGTGGACTTTACATACTTCGCAATGGTGCAACCCTTGCGTTGATCTAACAGAGCAAGTGTTCCCATTGGAATTCCAATAGATATTTGTTGTATGACTTTCAAGGCTCCATGATGAAGATGACCCAATCTCCTGTGCCATAATTCCCCCTCATGCCGCTCACCACTTTTCCACCTTTCCCATCATGGCAGTGAAACCTTCTACCTCCAGCTTGTAGATATTCTTGACTCAAATCCCTATCCTCTTGGCTTTCCTCATTGTTTTATGTCGCAAGAAAGCTTTTCCATCGCTGAAAACAATGTCATAGCCTCTTTCCTCCAACATCGCGATTGAGACCGAGTTTTTCTTTAGACTTGTAACATGCATAACATATTTCAATTGAAATGGTTTACCTGATTCCCTCTCAAAGGTAAAGGTACCAATGTCGTTTTCACTGTATCGTGCATCGTCGCCCATCTCTATATGCATCTGGAGATTTTTCTCCTCTAGGTCACTGAAAAGCTCCTTATCTCTCATCATGTGGAAGGAAGCACCACTATCAAGATACCACACCGATTCCATTGCGCTTGATACCAAGCATGTAATAAAAGATAAATCAAGTTCAAATTGCGATGCAAGGGCCTCACCAGCTACAAATCCAACATCCTTTTTGTTTTTCTTCTTCTGTGGATAGTTAGTAGTGAGATGCCCATGTTCGTGACAGTGAAAACAATTCACCTTAGACAAATCTAGCTTCTTTCCTTTAGACTTGAATTTTGAGTGGAATTTCTTCCCCTTCCCTTTCCTTGCCTTGGAAAACAAAGCACAATCCTCTTCAGCATCATGCTTTAATGAAGAGCCATCTCTGGTGTTCCACCTGAACTCCTCCTACACTAGATCCGACCACAGTCGTTCCCAACCCGGTAGTTTTTCCCATCCATTGAAGGAGCCTTGATAACTATGCCAAGTCTTAGGAAGTACTAAGAGAGCCAAGCTCACCAAATCATCATCGAAAACAATGATTCCCACACTCATTAGTTCATCCTGACATTGGAAAAACTTTGTGAGATACTTTGGATTATTGTCACCCTTTTCCATCTTGATCTTTTTGAGTTTATCCTTCAGCGCCAATTTCCTATGGTCGCTGCTACTTTGGAAAAGATCCATCAAAGCCTTCCACATAGCATATGGAGTGGCTTTCCCATCAAGGCTTGAGACAATGTGTTCTTGTACATCTTCTAATAGAATCTTTCTCATCTTCGCTACTTTCTTTCTCCATGCATCAAGTAATGCAGTATTCATTGAAGTGGGCTTAGGAACATCACTATCGATGAATTCCTTCAAGCCATTATCTTCAAGAACGACCTCCATCATGTCATTCCAGGAAATGTAGTTCCAGCTGCCCTCAAGTGAATACTCTAGCCGCAAGCCATTGAAAGCCATTTCAATGTTTACTCAACTATCGCACCAAGAAATTCTTGCAGCAAATTCGAATTGTTTCCACCAACAAACTCAGCTACTGCTTCAAAATTGAAATATTTTGTGCTCCGATACCATGTAGAAATTTTAATAAAACTATGTATTACTTGGATTCTCTTGATATAACAATTATATGTGATTTTTGAATACAAAATCACTTCTACTAAAATATTTGTAGAAATTTAAAACACGATCGTCAATTGCAAACACATGAAGAAAGATCATTCAAACATAACATAGATGTTTACCGGGAAAGCATAAAGCTAAAAAATCCACTATCACATATTATGTATATATCATGGATCATCAAATAATCTCATACAAATTCTACTCCAAGAGCTGTGAGTACAATATACAATTGTCTCACACTGTCATGCAGAAATTTGGCAAATGCCTGACCCAATTTTCTGCGTCACAACAACTTGCCTCCACTGTGCAATCCAATTTGATTACAAATACCTATTCAATGAAATAACACCCTCCTTGACTGATCAATCCTCATGATCATATCCAATGTGTGTTTGGCTTGCAAGAGTGAAATCCAATATTTTACAACTGATAGTCAACTGTCCCTTTCACCTACCTCTCAACTGGGTCTCCACTGGATCTAACATGCATGTAGTTAACAATAGTAAATCTTCAGTTTCATGTGAGATCACTCCATGTGAATTAATTAATATTTAATTCACTGATCTCTGACTAGTGTATCTTTAGTTACAACTATTTACAACTAGCACAACTAAGTTTAACTTAATTAACCGAGTTAAACTACTCTACAACTCACATAGCTACACATACAACTCTTTCACAACTTCAAATCACTCAATTACAACTAAGTCCACTTGCATGTCACACCAACCAACCTTAGCACTAGAAATTCCATCAGCTAACTGGTTTTCCACTTTAGTTAACTGATTTAAAGTGCTTCAAGAGAATAGATTAATATTTATTGTCCAACTATTATTAAGGGATAATAATAGTCGACATGCATCTATAAATAGAATTCACACATACATCTAAAAATAAAACATCATCTATAAATAGAATTTTCTCAACATCTATAAATAGACTTCCGCTATAAATATAATTTTGTTAACCATTCTAAAAATATACATACACCTAAAAATAGCCTGTGTGGGCCCCACCTAGTGTAGGTGCTTAATTTTCACTAGGATTATCATCTTGTTGAATCTCAACATAAAAGTGGAAAGAGTTTTGTGACATGTGTAGTTTCATTGGAAGCTTTCAATGCCCTCTTATGTGGCTCCCAAAGGTCAAATTCGAATTTTTCTTCATGATATCAAGGAGATTTGACGGAGGGATATGTGGCCTATGATTATAAAATTGGTTGATAATATTATGGATCAAAGGAGAGAAATAAGGATCCTCATTAATGAGGAGGTTGCTTAGGAATTTGTATAAATAGGAGAGCCTTCTCCTTTCAAAGGAATGTGTAAAGTTGTAGTTATGCTCAAGCTTTGAATAAAGAATTATATTTTGGCACCTTACTCATGAGTTTTCTTTCACTTTGACTTGGTTTTTCTTACATATGGAGCATCTGACTTACCATGTCTCATACTTTTGGATCCACTATCTACAATGTGTGAGATTTATTTTCTTTCATAGATTAAGATTTATTTTCTTTCTTGGATTAAATTCTCCACTAAATGTATAATTAAATGCTTTTAAATCATTTCAAGAAGGTGAATTTGTCATGCTTCAAAAGTTGGATGATTGAGTATTCAAAATATACAGTAGTTGAGTTTTCCTTTACATGATTTTTAAATGATTTCTTAGATTAAATCCTTAAACTAAATGTATAATTAAATGCTTGTAAATATTGTCAAGAAGGTGACTTTGTCATGCTTCCAAAATCGAATGATTGAGTATTTAAAATATATAGTAGTTGATTTTTCCTTTACATTCTTAGACATTCTTTCTTAGATTAAATTTCCAGTTGACTTTGTAAGTTTGTGCTCACTAAATCATCTCAGGAAAGTGGTTTCTATAATTTTCCAATTGGATTGTATTTGGGAATAGAGATATGCATAATCGCTTTTTACTTGTCTTTGATTTCAATACAACACTTAGATTAAATTTCCAGTTGACTGCGTAAATTTGTGCTCACTAAATAATCTCAAGAAAGTGGTTTCTATCATTTTCCAATTGGATTGGATTTTGGCATAGAGATATACAACAACGCTTTTTACTTGTCATTGATTTCAATACAACGATCCTAGATTAGAATTCAATTATGAAAATAGATTAAATTTTAATTCTTGAATGTAGAATAGATTTCTAAGTTAATGTAGGAATGGTGTGATTAGATTATTTTTTTTTGTTTTTGATAAACTGATACCTAGCATATATTGTGCACGTATATCCCACAAGTCCTATGGATACCGGGTTGATAATTTATGTTAGTAATCTAATGCAAATTATTTTACTCAACAACCTATTCCAAGCATGAATGTGGGACTCATAACCAACTAACAATAACCAAACAAGCAGGAATGCTACCGGAGTTCTCCTCTTACATCGTGAGGAATTTGAGAGCTTCCTAGTCTCTCAGGCTATACCGTAACCCACACCATGCAAATCAATACCTATTCTTCCTTGCTTGATTCCTCATTCTTCTTTATTTCTTGCCTTTCTTGGTCTAATTGAAAAGTGCTCCAAGAAACATCTATTTTTCCAAGAGTGTGTGTGAGAGAGAGCGAGAGAGAGAAAGACAGTGAGAGGGAGAGACAGAGTAATGAGAGAACTCTAAAAATGTGGGAAAAATCTTCCAACTTATCCTCATAAGCCTTTTTATCAATGAGGCCTCTATTTTCTTAATTTTTCATTATTTTCCTTCATTTTCCTCCTCACATGAAACATGTTACCTTTTATTTCCCTTTTCTCCCAATATCCATTATTTTCATAAATAAATGTGCCAAAACTTCCATTTCTCCTCTCGAAAGCCTTTGCCTTTTACTTTTCAAATTTCCTTAGCCATAATAAATCAATAAAATCCCACACTAGGATGTTTTTTCGAACATTCAACTTGGAACATGAGTCCCATCAACTATGGTTCTTATGTTCACTTTTATTACATGGAATTTTCACTAGAGCTATTATAGAACCCTCACCCTTGGGAGACACCATCCTCGGTGTTCGACCACACATATACCTCAGGAAAACTACTAAAAATAAAACAAACTTCTCATTGATCTTGATAAATTATCTTGTTGCAATATTTACAATGAATAACCTACTCAAAATAAAAAACAAACATGACAATCATACCCTGTGTTGGAGCTTTATAACATAGTTCATTACATTATTTACAATAGTATACACATATACAAATTTTCTCAACCAAAAAATAAAAGGATATGATGCCTATATCAGCAATAGGAGAATCTAGAGGCTCACACCTCCACCCTCAAAGTAGTACCAAGATTCACTTCATTCCCAGGAAGTCCAGAAACCACTGAGACTGTTAAAGCTACATCAAATGTCCAGTGCTAAAATCCAGCACCACTATACTATCAGAGAATAGTTACCAACTCATTGTTCTAGGGAACACTCCCAATGTGAATTTGATTCCATCTGGAAATGCTAATGACCAAACCAAATCCATCCCTGACCTTCCCTTCTATGATACACAGTCCCTCAAGCAATATTTCCATCCCCTTCTTTGTAGTCACTCACCTTTCAAGTTCTCCGACATCCGTTATCCTGGGTGATCCATCCCTTGGCAAGGCTTCCTCGCATCAGAAGATATAAAACCCAAGGCATATACATGCCTCAAAATAATCATACCGGTCATATCATACTCACGAAAATCAATGGACACTATTGGGTACCAGTGTCCCACAATGGCCCTTCTCTTGAAATTCTTTACTAGCATACTGCTACATGTTTAAATTCCTTTTGCTGACGATGCTAATTGTTGCAGTCAATTCCAATCACCCAACCAAAATTTTCGTGCTTCCTGTACCAAGAACACAATTTCCACTAGATTAAAAAAGAATTGAAATAAATTCAAATCATACCTCATTGGTAGATCATCAATAAGATACACTTTCATTCTGGTTCACTTCCTGTCGCACAAGTAAAACTAGTTGTTTGATCAAATCATCACGTATAAACATATAACACTAGGTTAGCTAAAAAACACCATCCTAGGTCAAAATCATGGATCACGGGAAATCTTTGTAAACAATAATCATAAATAACATGTAATCGTCATAAACTGGAATCATAGATCTCATGCATAATAAAACTGAAGTAAAATACTGGTACTTATCCTTCATCGTTCCTTACTTCTCCCTTGTTTATTTCTGTACTCACACCGGATTGGTTTCCACACCCGACAAGCAACGAATGCCTTCGATTTCCTTCAATCATGTACATATACATGCAAGTACATTACAACACATACACCTACTCCCAGTGTACAATACAACACAATACATACGCCTACACAGGCATAAAACACATACATCTATATCTGGTGTACAATACAACAAAACACAATACATATAAATATATAGAGTACAACACAATGAATACACATGTCACAATACCATGATTACATCATGCACATACATGGTACCACATGCCTACAACACAACATGTACAACATGCACACAATACCACATGTATGCCAATACCATATGCACAACACGTACACAGTACCACCTGTACATGACACTAGCTACACAATGTGTTCACAACATCACATGTACATGAAACCACTTGCATTATGTGTACACAATGCCAAATGTACACCGCACCAACTACACAATGCGTACACAATACCACATGTACACAACACCAAATGAATGACATGTACAAGACATCGCATGTACACAACATCGCATCCCCGACATGTACATAACACCACCTACACAGAGCACCACATACACACAACAAAACATATACAATCATGCAAAAAACACCATATGTACATAGAACCATTTGTACATAATACTTCATATACAGCATATACATAGCACCATACATACACAACACTGCATATCTAACATGCACACAACACCGTATGCAATCAAAACCACATATCCATCATGTAAACAGTATGATATGTACACAACATTGCATATACAACATGTACATAGCACCATCTATACCTAGCACTGCATATGCAAGGTATACAGAACACCATATATATAAAACATCATATGTACACAACACTACATATGAAACATTACACATCACCATGGGTACGATCACTAATTAGACAACATAAACAACACATAAAAAACAATAGTACTGCACATCCGTAGACCACACACTCACCCCACATGAAACCTTGCTTCTAGTGTACTTCCAGTTCCACTATCCATGCTTATCCTAGCATGCCACATATCACCCTCATTTCACTTTTCTTATGTACCCCTCCACATTACCTATCCATAACATAAACATAGGGATAATACAAATATATAGCATTAAATCATATCCACATGATACTAACCTCGTAGCTTTGTCAATGCTACTTTTCCACTTGATTCCTCATAGCCAAGAACCTCTTCATGCCATTCACCTGCATAAGTAATCATTCCTCCACAAGAATGATCCTTCAAAACCCTATCATATAGTGACATATATAGGTAGATACATACATATATAATCATTAGCATAAAAAATTCATGATCCTCTTAGAAGATGATATAAATACACACATATATACATATAAACATTAGCATTTAAACAATCATGATCCATGATGACCCTATTATACATGACATACATAACTACATACATGTATACATATATAAATATCCACATAATCATGATCACAACACAATTGCTATATATCATAAGGTTTAGGTTAAGAGACCTTCCTGTATTCATGCACATTGTTGTACCTTAAGAAAAAATCCCTTAGCTGTATTAAGGAATCAGTGCTTAAGACATTTATACATGTATGTCACAGAATTTTAATATCAAGGGTATTTTCTTAAACACCTTCAGATATACTTTTATTGAACCCTCAAGAATCAAATGTAATAAATGCTTTTTGAATGCCATTAACTACTGATATTAAATGGAATGATGAGAATAATATGAAGGAAGGAAGTCCAAATTGATATTCTGGTAAACAGTATCTATCACTTTAAACTTCAGAAGAATTTTATGACATAAGATTAGTCAAAATGAAGGAGTTCCCATTAAGGATTTTAACTCTTGTTCACATATGTAAAAAGAGACCTACAACTTCATTACTTCATTTTATTCAAGGATATAAAATACACAATGTAAACTGGAAACAAATTCAATATCAACAAATGCACGAATCTTTCTTTTCATTCATTAATCATTTGAAAACTGAGCACAAAAATTTCGAGCCTGAAGGTCCAAAACTCAGAACCTTTTTCTTTCTTGTCTATCTCTTTAAATACAATAGACAACAGTTTGTAACTGCTGAAGCTAATCCTAACTTCTTCAACTACTTAGGACTTCGTAAAATACCTATTACATGTCATCAAAATGTCTTATTACAATTAAACTCTCTTTAAAAGAGAAAAATAACATAAAACATTAATCCTAATCTATTTGATGAATGTGAACTGATGATGTCGTTGTTGCATTTCCCTGACTAGCTTGTTTATCTTTCTTTGAAGTCAAGGGATCCTTTGGAAGAACTGCCATCCAGGCTCTTCATTTCTTCCATACCTCAATGTTTTTCTTAGGTGAATGAACCAGCTTGTGATATTCCAATCTAAAGGCAGTGATTTTGTTGAATGATGTCTTCTATGTAAATAGAGTCTTCACTAACCATAATAGATGAAAGTGCCTTTGAAGGAAATTGATCATTATTGCTCCTTTAAGAATCTGAGTCATTTCATGAGTGTTGTCCACCTTGATTTTCGCCAACACCAGTAAGGGTTGATAATAATCCTATGATAAAATACTGCCTCCAAGGCCCCAGCATGATGGAAAACCTACCGTAGCTCTTTTTTCAAATAAATTATCAAACTCGTTCACTTATTCCTTAAGCTCTATCAACTTACTCTCTACAGACTTCCTGAAATCATTTTTAACAATCATCTTATTAATTTCCACAGCATATAAAATCTTGTATTTAATTTCATTCTCTTCCAACCCTTGATCAGTTTTGGAATCAATGATATCAATGAATTTTCTTTCTCAAACAACTCTGTTAATTATCTTTTTCTTTTCGACCATAACCTGCTCCTCAAAATATCTGATCGTACTTCTTTCTTTTGCTACAATAGTCAGAAAACCCCAAATTTCTTTCATTTCTTCAATGATATCATTCCAGATGATGTCCTTAGCCTGTATTAGGGATATATTTCCCTTCAATTTTTCCTTGAAATTTTTAATATCAGCATTAGAAATTTGGAAATCTGATTTGTACTTACTAACTTCCTCCTTTTTGGCTTGCATTATTTTCATTGTTGTCTCCAGATCAGTTTGTGCCTTTTTGCGATCTCTCTCTACCATATTCAATTCAGTGGTCAATTGATAAATTTGTGCTACTAGATATTCATTACTAGATGGTAAAACAAAAGTACAAGTATGAGATTCAATGTGATTCTGTAGTGATAATGCAGTTTTCTTCAATTTGGTGATTTCCTCTTCCTTCTGCAAGAGCTTCTCAGGAAGTTTCTCTTTCTCATTTTATACTTCTGCAACCTTTGCGGCCATATAGTGCTCTCCTGTAGGCAACTTCAACTTTTTCTTCAACATAGAGATTTATGATTCGGCACTTTGCAGTAGCTTCTGTACAGCATACTTATCATTTGGATCTACCCCAATCTTTACAATAAGCTTTTTGAATTCATCGTTATAGATTGTTAAAGCCCTGGAATTGGCTTTCTCTAACTTTAATTGCTTGATCACTTTTCCAAGTGTGTTTTCAGCCTTCAGTGTCATTGCATTGGTTTTGGTTAACTCATTCAAAATCAGTTGACCTGTTTGCATATGTAGATTTTCTTTTTCAAGTAATGGAATTTTATTTACATCTACAGTTAGATTCACAGTATTAAAATTATTGGATGAGCCTATAGACATATCAGAAGAATGTGAAAGGGAAATATTAAATTGATCCTTTTCAAGATCCATTGCAGTCAGCAATCTTGTTTGATCTGGGGTTATTTGATACTCAGCTTGAGCCTCCATGCTTGCCTTCATTTTTTGATTTATTTCCGCAATCTGAGAAAATAATTGTACAACTAAGGGCACTTGTTCCTGAGTGTTTTCATGTCTTCTTAGTGAAGCCGAGACATTTTTCTCCTCTCTCTGTTAGAAAATTAAATATTACAGAGCAATGCAACACACAAAATATGCAGAAAACACAAGCACACAAAACACATAAAACCAGAGAGACACAGATATACATGGCTCACCCAGTTTGGGCTATGTCTACCCTGAACAACCACTCCTTCCTTTCTATTATCCAGCAAAATGAAGAGACACAACCTATAGCAGATCTGTTGTAATATCCTTTGTTCTCTCTCACAGTCTCCTTATCTGTTTCTCGCTCAGAGAATACACATAAAATACATAGCCACATTACAATACCCTAATACAAGTGAGGGGTTGCCTTCTAGGGAAAAAAACCCTAAACTAAACATAACTTCTACCATCAGATCATTCACCTAATGAACGGCCTATATTGACTAGAAATTACTATACTTTTACAAGGAAATTTTACATTTTTTTTTAGCTTTGCAGGCGCTGCCCCCGAAACCCGCCGCCAGGGTGGGGGCTCCATAATGTCGCGACCGCTCCCCCTGGACCCCCTAGGCGACGTTTAATTTCATGCGGTGTTGCTGCCCCATTAAGGCACATGGGTCCAATGTTGTGATACAAAATAAAAAAGATAATTAGGCTCCCCACCCAACACTCCTAATTATAATGAGAAACCAGGTTGAGCATCTACTAAGTCTTCACTGAGCTTTGTCCTCTTTTCATTTCTCTGTTCTTCATCTTCTAAATCAATCAATGCTTCTTTAACTCTCTTATTTGACTTCTCATATATTACAGGAGCTTGTACATTTGAGCTCACAGAACCTGAAAAACCCTTATTTTCCATCTTTTCTATATCAGGTATGCTCTCATGAATGAATGTTGAATACCCATTTTTGATTCTCTAGTTAGAAATCACACAATGAGGGTTATAAGCCCACTTCTCCAATAATAACATATGTATTTCATCTAACATCCTAGTGACTTCATCAATTTCCTGTTTCATATTGACTATAAAAGGATCAACATTCATTGCCAACTTAAACATATGACCTTTCTTCATAGGAAAAAAATGTATTTGATTTTTAACATTGCCAAATGAACTCCAAAGAAAATAATCTCATAGGCACAAATATGGGAAGCCTATAAGTTTCTAAACTATCTCCATAGACCCTAATTTCATAATAATCTTTAAATAAATACCAATCACCAAACTTACAACTTGTCCCCAGCTGCAAGAACTCTTGAGCCTTCGGCAGGAAGCATGGGGGAGAGATTCCATTCAAAATTATATATGCAGTAGACATAAAATGACTTGAAAAATCACATAAAACCACATCATTCTGTTCTTTCCTTACTATGTTCATCCAAAATACTATTAAATGTCTCTTTTTATTCATATCCAAAATATTCAAACCTAGATGCATGAATTCCTCTACATTTTGATATAGAAAGAGATAAATAGCAAGAGAGGGGAACCTGAATGAACCCATCAGTGATAGGCTCATGAGATGAGAATTGAAAACTTCTTGCCAATAAGAAGGAATATCTAGCACCACTCCTGGCTTCATCATCAAAGAAAACATTCCCAGAACTGACTTTTCTATGATGTTGTCATCTTCTTTTTCCAATATCTTCGAAATGCATCTTAGCACCAACCGGATTTCTTCATCAAAAACCTCCATGGAAAATCCTTTACTGTTAGGTACAAACTACTTCATATATAGTTTCAAGAAGAATATGAATTTATTGAACTCTTGACCTGCAAGGCTATCATAATATGCTATCAAAGAATCATCAGTAAATTGGACATAGAACTCTGACTCATGGTAACAGAGAGTTTGACGAATTAGAAGAGAAGAGACCTGTAAGACATTTTCTCCTTGAAAATTCATCACAAAAAACTTGCGTGGGTACATGGCAGACACGACCCAATATATAAAATTAGAAAAAAAGTGTGTTCTTGGAATACATGTAGACAACACGCCTGTCTTGACCATGGTGGTAAAAATTTGAGAAGCTTTATTTTTTAAACAAACCTATTGATAGAACTGGAGGTGGTCCAAACAATATATTGTGTCTTGAATGTCCCTCTCAGTGTCCATGAGAGGAATATGACTGGAAGAACCCGAAAGGGATGGACTCTTGGCCATAATTTAGCTTGGGGTGGCAACTAATTGATAAGGTGGTAGAGAGAAAGGAAAGGCATAAAGCAGAAAAAACTTCAGATACAAACTAACAACAATGACCTTATAAAAATGAGAATCCATCTTAAATAGGTGGCATGGGCCTAAGACTTAAATGTTGTAATGACACGCCAAAATACTGTTAAAATTACCCGGACGTGGCCGATAGTTGTCACCAACTGGCTGCTCACATCACTGCGGGAGGTCTCACAGTATGGAGGGCTCGTTGGGTTCATGCCCCTGCAGTTAATCGCAGCCGCAGATCTGGATCGGCCCCACAGTCAACAGGGTCAATGGCGGAGTCACTCTCCTTGTTAACCTGCGCGCTGAAAGTGCCCGTGGGTTGTCACTTTGATTTCCTGTTGGATGAATCAGCAGATCTCGCCTTTGAACCTACTTGTTAATTAACAGAATAGTAGGACCTGCCTTCACGCAATTTTTAAAGTGTTAAACTTTAAACTTACACAAAAAGAGTATTACATATTTTATGCTAAAGTATATGAAACTTTATACTTTAACATACATTTTAACCATTTTCTATTTTTTTTATTTTTTGAAAAATTAAAAATAAAGGATATTTTGAATGAGCCACAACATTTGGCTCCACTCGGGATAGTGTTTTTTGCCACAAAACACTAAGAATTGCAGATTACTGCCTTCACTTCGGGCACGGAGTCAAATGATGTTTGATGAAATATGAACAATGAAAAAACCAAATCTGTACAATGGCGACCATGAACTCTTAATGCTGGAAATAATTTTTTAAATATTTCCCATTCACAGGAAGTTCAACTTTTTCTCCATCAAGATGTTCCAGCATGAATGTGTTATTTGATCTAGCTTCAACAATATTGTATGAGCCATACCAAAGTCAACACATAGCCTTATCTCTCCATTATTTTTCTCATAGGAACTAAGTTAGAAAACTAGTATGAATATCTAAGTGGGACTATAATTTTTTCCTATAGCAATTTCTTCACTTCCTTTTCAATTGGAGCAAGGAGTAATGGATTAATATGCCTAAGCTTCTACCTGTGAGGCTTGACCCCATCCTTTAATGGTATTTTATGTTGAATAATATCTAGATCATATGTTTTCAAATCATCATAGGACCATGCAAATACATCCATATACTTCTTAAAAAGATCATTGTACCTTTCTTTATAATCCTTCGGGACTCCTTTGAATATCTTGACAACCTTGGTCTCCTGCTGAGTTCCTAGATTACAGTCCCCCATCTCACCTTCTTGAGATACCTTCTTTTTATCCAATGCTACATCATTTGAATCAAATAGAATTTCAAGAGGAACCAAACCTTTGGGTAATACATTGTCTTTCAATTGTATTATCTTCTTATCACCTATTAATTACTTAATATTTTTCAAGTCCTCATTCTAATCAGTCTATTCACTTTCATGATCTATTTCACTATCTTCAAAGTTTCCAATCATTGTTAGAAAATTATTGATCTACTCATCATCTTCGAAGACCTGCCAATGTTTAACATTGTCAGGGATTGAGGGTCTATGCCCCAACTCAATCTCATATCTCAGTTTCGGATTAATAGGTGGCTTGAAAGTACTATCTGTAACTGCCAGTGAATCTGCCATTCTGTTTTCTTCTCTTGGAATGAATTGAAGATTCAAAGCCTTAAAATAATTCTCAATTAGGTCCCATACTTCATTCCTATATGATCTCAATCTTGGATGTTTAGTTTGACACAAATTTTTAATTTGTCTTCTAATCAATTCAGAATCACCAAAAATTCAAATAAACTAAATTCAAAATTGTTTAGAAGTTTGAAGACTCAAGATTAATGCCTCATACTAAACTAAATTATTGGTTGATTCAAATTCAAGCTTAAAAGAAAAAGGAAAAATATTACCTTATGGAGATATGAGTAAAAATCCAGCTCTTGTGCCATCCTTTGAATATGCATCATCAAAATAACACTTCCAAATTTTGTTTGAACCCAGCTCATTATGTACAATTGCTGAATAGAGCTGATTCTCTGAGTCTTCAACAAATTTTGCATCTTCATCCAGCATAAAACATGAAATATATTCCTTCTCTTGACCCTAAATAGGAGAATTTTCTGCATCTTTCTTTGTAGTAGTTTTAACAAATATTGTTTATTTGTATAACCTTCTTTCTTCCCCATTAAACACATGAATGATAGCATATGTAAATTACAACTTTAAAACACCTCCAAGCTTTTCCCCCCAATATCTGGACAAAAGCATACCAAATCTGGCTGGAATATCTGCAACTACTACATCCATCATAATACTTTTGGCTGGAATTTGGGCTAGGGATACCACCATGTCTTTGATAAGCCCAACACACTTTACCCTTTTAAAATAAAATTAATATAGATCTCTATAGGGATTATTAATTTGTAAATTCAATTCTTTCATTACAAACAATGGCATGAGATTATGTGATGCACCAGAATCTAACATACAATTATGAAGAATAAAATCATGAAGAAGCACTAATATATAAAATGGGGGAACAGAATAATCTATCTCTTTGACATTTGGACCAAAAGTGACCACTGGTTTTGCCTCTTGAAAATTCACATTATCACCAATATCATCAGGCTAAGAAAGATTAATAAATTCTACAATTTCCTTCTTGTAACTAGGTGTCTTAGCTAACTCAAGCAGGGGTACTTGAATTTTGATATTTTCTAATTATTTGGATAGATTGAAGGTTTTATTTTGTTTAATAATATTCTTAGGTTCTTCTTTATTTCTGTTAGGATTAGCATTCTGCTCAGGTACAGTAACAATATTCTCCAAAATATTAGAATCAATAGAATTATTTTGGGAAGCCTCATCCTGTTGTTTTTCATTTCCACTCACTGAATTCATAGGTTTTTTCCCATTCTCTGATTGATTTACTGAGTTCTTTGATTGAGGAGTCACCATTGGAGAAGGGAATGACTCAAGCTCTTTTTCCTCATCATCTTGAGTTCTTAATCCCTTTTTTGATCTCAAGTCATACTTCTTATACAACTCTGCTTGCACAAAATATGTGAATTTCTTACAATATTCATCCATTTCTTCCTGATCAAATGAAACATCAAATTCTGTGCATTATTCTTCAAATTCCTCTTCTTCCTCATTATATTCCATGTAAATAGAAAATATTTGATCTTCAAATTCTTTCTGATCATCCTCAGCAGACTATGAAGGTGTTGCTTCTATGTACAATGGTGCCTGAACTTGATCCTGATCTCTCCTTTCACTCTGCAAAATATGCAAGTGTTTCTTTCTTAATTGTGGATTGAAAACTCCTCTACTTTGTTGTGTAGGCTTCTTATTATCCAGTTCCATCTTCACTAGTTTATTTGAAAAGTTCTTGATAACCTTTGTCATGTCATCAATCCTTTGATCCTGTGGTGAATCTTTTTTGGCCTTACCTTTACCTTGAATTGATTGCTTTTCTTGTGTTTTTCCAATAGCAGTCATATTTTCCTTAATCTCCAAAGAATCAATCTAGATTTGTTCAAGAGTAGAAGATCTTCTCTCTCTCTCAAAGTGAAGCTAAAATATTATATAAAAGCTCTAGCAAAAACTACTCTTGCTCCAACAGGCGGAGGCTTCATTTCTACGGGAAAACTATTATACAATTTATTGAATATTTTAATCAAATCAGTCATGTTTTCATCTAAAATTTTCTTGATAGCATTAATCTCTATCAATGAATAACCATGATATCTCTTTTCACCCCATATTTAGATGAATTGTGTTTCTAATTCATCCCAATTATTAATTGAGCCATTCAGAAATCCTTTAAACCATTTTCGTGCCTCTCCATTCAGAGACTGTACAAAAAGTCTCATTACTACATCAAGATGTTCAACATTTAGGTTCTTAGCAAAAGTGAAAAACAATGTCAAGTGTTTTTCTGCAGTTACTTCATCTTCACCAGTAAAACAAGGTAGTAACTTGAGATATTCTTGGGGCATGGCATTCATAGGTTATGGAAGATTTAGTGGTGCATATATATTCATCAAGAAAGCAAGAACAGGGGCTGCCATGTTTATACCTTGGTTAATTTCTCCTTGAGTAGGTGGGGTTTGTATACCAGTTGTAAATGTGGATGGATGGGGTGAAACAACTGATATAGTAAGGGGTTGATAAAAAATAATAGAAGAACTGAAAACTGTAGTTAGTTGAGCTTATGTAAATGTAAATGAAACAAACTCAAAAGGTTGTTCTTATAACATTGGTTCTTGAAAATGAATTGGTGGGAAAAATGATTATTTTTCAGAGAAAATGAGTTTCTTGGAAATATCCTTGGATGTGATATTCCCAAAGGGGAAATGCAGCAATAAATGACAGTTATGCAAATAAATAGTGTTGATCATCTAAGACAAGGTAGAAGGCCAATATGGAGACTCTTTATTTACATTTACAACAACCAAATATATGCACAAGATGGCCTATAAGATGTATAACAAGAAATAGAAATCTCCAATAGAATGATATCCTCAGAAAGAGGTGCTGCAACCATATACCTAGACTGAAAAGAGCTTGACAGCATTATTTTATTAGGCCGCAACAGCTGTTGATTATACGTTAGATCTAGAGTAAATCAGTGCATGAAATTTCAGATCTATAACAGATCCATACACTAGATAGGCTCCTCTTTCATATCCCCTTAGGGTTTTTAGCATTACACCAAGTACAAGCAGTAGATCTAAGATCTAAGTCTGCAGATCTGCAGAAATATTGAGATGTTCTGAAGTATACAAAAGTATTTAGATCAGATCTGATATGACAAGAAATAGATATTCCTTCAATGGATATTCAAAGTGAAGAGCAGATCCCCAACACTTGAAACCAACTCTTCAAAGGATGTGCCAAAACACCCTGCAACAACACCTACAGGAATAACACAGTTCTGGAAGTAATACTGCACTGTAGGGTTTAGAATAAGTTTGGTCGCATGAAAATATCTTAAAATGATGCTCCAATGATCCAATACTCTCTTGCCAATGGGATAGAAGCCTTCCCCACTAAAAAGGAGCACTAGAATGGTCTAGATATGAGTAGATCTAGCCTCCACTTGCTGCAGCTTTCAAATACAACCAAACCCTCAATAGGATTTGCATTGTAGTTGGAAGAAGAAGCTTGGCCTTTAGCTAGATAGTGGACTATGCAATACAAGAATCTCCCAAGAGATACTCAATGGGAAGAGGTGGGATTCATGATCAGGAACACCCAATGCTAAAAAACATTTGCAATCTAGGCTAAATAGCCAAAGAAATCTACATGTCTAAATAGACAATACATCAAAATCCAATATCATTCAACAACCTTCTCATGCTACCATCCTCTTTCTTATATAAGTTGAGAGCTTGCAAACCCTAAACCACATTCAATGAAACAAATTCTTTCACACAAGCCATCTCCATCTAAAACTGCGTTGTGCCTCATTGATGGCCACTCCTTCACGACAACGATGTAGATTTGGTCATGGTTGACCTAGTCAAAACAACCAGCCCCTTTCACACCTAAGGGTGCCTGTTAAAATAGCCAAGATTTAGCATTTTCACATTCGACATTGATTTATTTATGGTTTTGGAGTGTTATAGACCTCCTTTACACTTTTATTATTCAAATAGAAAAATAAATAAAAAATGAATATTTCAATTAGCTCATGGCTAATTAGGAATATTACAGTCCTCCCCTCCCAAATGTTGCTTGTCCTCAAGAAAATGATAAGGTGAGTGCTACAACTCTCCTCCTCCTCCATTGGTGACACCATCATGTTATAAGCTTCCTCCATAAGCTAAGTGTTCACCAATCTAGCCCTCCATGAATTTCTCCTCCAAAGTTCTCATGAGATGCAAATAGTCCATCCCATAAGGAGATAATAGTTTACATGAGACAACCATGGTTTTCCCAATGTTCTCCCTGAAACATGTAGCATAAAGTACATGGATAATATTCATCCCATAGGGCACATACATACCTTCCCTCCTTCCTCCATACATACTCATAAAAATTACAAGCACATCATCAATGTAGCGGATCAAAACAACATATATACAAATAGAAATTTGTGCATATGGAGGTGGGTCATAGTCCTACATGTGGAACTAGCACAGTGCATCTCTTGCCTGCATTAGATCTAGATTTGGTAAGTGGTTTCCCAACTACTTATTTTTTGCCCATGAAATCTCACTATGGATGAAGGTGTGAGATATATTTGGTGCCTTAGGAAAGCACCCATCATGATGTAAAATCTCCCTTTTTCATCCAAGGGAGTGGCCATATTCAAAAATAGTTTTCGCCCAAAGTTGGCCATGAAGTTTATAAGGTACAACACTCCTCCTTGGATTCATGGCCTTCATATACATGGTAAAATAATACATACCATAAGAAAATAAAACATGATTTACATGAGTATGATCTTCATCGACAATCCTCCTCAAACAAATGGAGTGGTGCATAGATCTATCTCATCCCTCAAAAGAAGAAAGAGAGGGTTGAATTAACTCTCTCATAGAGTTATGTTGCTTCTCCATCTCCACATGGTACATACATCTTTGAAAATGCTGATATAGTTCTCCTTCAAATCCCTCCCAATGGTAACTCCTCATGACAATTTTGTTGAGCTTCATGGAATATGTGTGGCTGAAACAGAACTCTTCATAGGCCCTTTATAGAAACTTCTCCTTGTGCTTGGAGGCTTTAGAAAAGAATATCCTACCTTGATCATAGATGAATCCATCTTGGAATAAATATCCCTCATCATGTAGCTGGTCATCAAGAATCATGCATGTGTGAAGATCCTTGGAATAATCCACCAACAGTTGGGATTTCCAATATGGATATAGACTCCTCAACAATGACAGTGCTGATGATGTATCAATAGAAACGTCTATCATGTGGCTGCTCTCCTCCTTGAAATATCCCATGCCAAAGGTATATGTTGGAAGTTTATTCCTTCCCCTCTTCTCCTCCTTGACATATCCCATGCCAAGTGTATATGATGGAAGGTTACTATTCGCTCCTTGCTGCCCTTCTTGCATATGAACATGCTCAAATGTAGATGGAAGTTTTTGGAGGTTAGGCTCCCATGGAAGGCTATCATATATCCAAAACCTCCTTGGTCTTGCAAAAATATGCATGTGAGGCCACCATCTTCTATCATGTATGGAATATTTCTCTCCAAGTGAGATTATCTTTTGAGTCTTCATAGCTAAGGACTGCCCTCCTTTCCCCATGATGGTGTCTTCCTCCATTCTTGCAACATCTTCTCTCAGTGCAGTATGAGATGAGAGAGTGAACAATGGTGATAAGGGGAAAATATTTCCCTCCTCCTTGAGCTTCCTCGACACTCTCAACATTGTATTATGGTCTTCTAATGCTCCATTCCTTCTTGGATATATGAATGGAGCATCAAGGTGTGAGACATCTTTCACCAAATTTGAATCAAGTGCTCTCCTAGGTGGTTTAGCACAATATAATGATGTCTCATGGATCATTTTCATGTGCATAATAGATGGGATCATCATATCCCTGCTTCCATTGTGCAAATTTATCTATGTTTTTTGTGTGGAAGTTTCATGATAGTGGGGTATCACTCTTAAGGATGCAAGAGTGATTTTGATTGGATAAATTACTCCATTCTCACCTCCATGTGGTGGTGGATCATCTCCTGCTATGCCAGCGCTGTGATCCCTCCTTTGTTCTTATTCTCCTACCTTTTGCAAGATCTCACAGTCTAAGGTGCTTTCATCAGATGTAATTAACCCATGTACACCCAACATCTCCTCAGTGTCAAGAGTCTTGATGACAAAGGAATGATGTATCATAGTCTGTGTTCCCAAGAATGTATCCAATGTTGGAACACACTTCCTCCATTGTTTTGTCTCATTGCCTATAAACATAGACACATTCTGCTCATGATCTTCATGTGTAATATCCCTTGGAGCTTCTTGCAAAGACACAAGAGCCCTTCTAGTGGAAGCAATTGCTTCTCCTCCATCTCCAAATAGAAGTAGATCTCCTCCTGCAGTCATAGCGCTGGAGGATATTTCCAGCTCTTCCTCTTCCTTCTCCTCATCAATGGAGAATACATCATCATTAAGAGAGCCTTTTTCTTTATCTCCTCTTGAAAAATGAATACCCGTGTCTTCTTCCTGAGAAGAATGTTCTTGATGAAGTGAGGCCTTTTCCCTTGGAAAAGCATGTAGCAGATCTTTTACCCCCTAAATAATGTTATAAAATGGAGTTGGCTTCATGGATCCTTCCAACTCATGCAAGGTTCTGAATTCTTGGGCTTGGTTTTCTCACCCAAGGAAGTTTCAGATTGTTTTAAATCAAATATTTTCACTAACCTCCTAGTGAACTTTGCATAAGTAGATATAGTTGCATTTTTCAATGAAGAAGATTCAAATAACCACCAGACATAAGCCTTACCTTGAATATGCAACACTTATACTCTTATGGATTCTTCTTCTAAAACTTGATACAGCTGGAAATATGTGTCTAGCTTCCTTACCCAAGACTTGGTTGAGCTCTCGGGTGATCCATCAAAAGTATGTAGAAAGAATCTACCCAAAGTGCGCTGCATGCACCCTCTTCTTCTATTGTAGTTGCTAGATCTTCTCTCTTCTTTAAGCTGAAAAAACTCTTGGAAGCTTAAATTCTTCTTGAATCTTGAAGACTGAGATTCATATTCTTGGAGATAGTCACCAAGAATCTCCTCCTTTGGTGTTTCTCCTTCTACTTCTTCTCTTTCCAAGAACGTAGGTATGCTACAATGTTGTAGATATGATAGTATGGCTGAATGCTCACACACATAATATGAAGAACTTGGGCTTTCTTCATGTGCAAATATTCTGGAGGGATCTTCATGTCTTTCCTCCTCATTCCCCTGATTTCTCTTTTGAGCTTAGACATAGTTTGGAAAATATTTTTTGAGAACTCCTCCCCTTTCATTCATCTAGATAAAGAGGTTTTACCCATGTATTGTTTTTCATTATTGTAATCATACTTATTTTTTCTTTTCTTTTCTTCAACAAACATATTTCCTTCTCAAGAAGCACAGGCTGTGCCAAGATGATGCTCTAATACCACTGTAATATTCCCAAATGGGAAATGCAGCAATACAAGATAGTTATGCAGTGAAATAACACTGATCATCTAAGACAAGGTAGGAGGCCAATATGGAGACTCTTTATTTACATTTACAACAACAAAATATATGCACAAGATGACCCATAAGATGTATAAAAGGAAATAGAAATCTCCAATAGAAGGAAATCCTCAGAAAGAGGTGCTACAACCATATACATAGACTAAAAAGAGCTTGACGGTGTTATTTTATTAGGCTGCAATAGCTGTTGATTACATGTCAGATCTAGATAAAATCAGTGCATGAAAAGTCAGATCTATAACAGATCCATACACTAGATAGGCTCATCTTTCAGATCCCCTTGGGGTTTTTAGCATTACACCAAGTACAAGCAGTAGATATAAGATATAAGTCTGCAGATCTGCATAAATATTCAGATTTTTTGAAGTATACAGAAGTATTCATATCAGATTTGATATGACAAGAAATAGATCTTCCTTGAATGGATATTCAAAGTGAAGGGCAGATCCCCAAAACTTGAAACTAGCTCTCCAAATGATGTGCCAAAACACCCTGCAACAACACCTACATGAATAATGTAGTTCTGGAAGCAATAGTGCGTTGTAGGGTTTAGAATAAGTTTGGCCACATGCCAAGATCTGAAAATGATGCTCCAATGATCCAATACTCTCTTTCCAATGGGATAGAAGCCTTACCCACTGAAAAGGAGCACTAGAATGGTCTAGATCTGAGTATATCTAGCCTCCACTTGTTGTAGCTTTCAAAGAAAACCAAACTCTCAATAGGATCTGCGTTGTAGTTGGAAGAGGAAGCTTGGATTTTATCCAAATAGTGGACTATGCAATAAAAGACTGTCCCAAGAGCTACTCAATGGGAAGAGGTCGAATTACTGATCAGGAACACCCAATGCTAAACAACATTTGAAATCTAGGCTAAACGGCCAAAGAAAGTTGCATGTATAAATAGACAATACATCAAAATCCAATATCATTCAACAACCTTCTCATGTTGCCATCCTCTTCATTTTATAAGTTGAGAGCTTGCAAACCCTAAACCACCTTCAATGAAATAGCTTCTTTCACACATGCCATCTCCATATAAAACTACGTTATGCCTCATTGATGGCCACTCCTCCAAGGCAATGCTATAGATTTGGTCATGGTTGACCCAGTCAAAACAACTAGCCCCTTTCACACCTAAGGGTGCCTGTTTAAAGAGCCAAGATTTAGCATTTTCACATTCGGCATTGATTTATTCATGGTTTAGGAGTATTATATACCTCCTTCACACTTTTATTCTTCAAACAGAAAAATAAATAAAAAATGAATATTCCAATTAGCTCATGGATAATTAGGAATATTACATTGGATGAGGGACTATGTGAACTGCTGCGAGGTGCATGCAGTGTAGCATCAGGTACAGAAAACTTCCTTGGCTTATAAGGTTTTCTAGAAACCAATTTCTTACGATCTGACAGAATCAGATGTTTTTGTTGCGAAGTATTTGACCTTGTATGTGACCTTTTATACGCCATAATTATGAAATAGAGATACAGCCTGATATTTCCTCCTCTCTAAACAACTAGAGGAAATATGAAATAAAACCCAGGGAAAAATTTTCATTTCTTTGTCCCCGACAATGGCGCCAAGAAATGTTTTACCTTAAGAGAGAATCCTTTAGTTGTATTAAGGAATCAGTGCTTAATACATTTACACATGTATGCCACAGAATTTTAGTATCAAGGGTCTTTTCTTAAACACCTTCAGATATACTTTTATTGAACCCTCAAGAATCAAATGCAATAAATTATTTGCAATGTCATTATCTGCTGATATTAAATGGAATGATGAGAAGAATATGAAGGAAGGAAGCCCAAATTGATATGCTGGTAAAAAGTATCTATCACTTTAAACTTCAGAAGAATTTTATTACAAAATATTAGTTAAAATGAAGGAGTTCCCATTAAGTATTTTAACTCTTGTTCACTTATGTAAAAAGAGACTTGTAGCTTCATTACTTCATTTCATTCAAGGATAGAAAATACACAATGTAAAATGGAAAACAATTCAATATCAAAAAATGCCAGAATCTTGCTTTTCATTCATTAATCATTTGAAAACTGATTACAAAAATTTCGAGTCTGAAGGTTCAAAACTCGGAACCTTTTTCTTTCTTGTCTATATCTTTAAATACAATAGAAATTAGTTTGTAACTACTAAAACTAATCCTAACTTCTTCAACTACTTATGAATTTGTATACTACCTATTGCATGTCATCAAAATTTCCTATTACAATTACATTCTCTTTAAAAGAGAGAAATAACATAAAACTTAAATCCTAATCTATTTGCTGAATGTGAATTGATGATTTCGCTGCTGCATTTCCCTGACTAGATGGTTTATCTTTCTTTGCAGTTGAGGGATCCTTTGGTAGATCTCTCATCCAGGCTCTTCATTTCTTCCATACCTGAAATTTTTTCTTAGGTGAATGAACCATCTTGTGATATTCCAATCTAAAGGCAGTGATTATGTTGAATAATGGTTCTCTGTAAATATAGTCTTCATTAACCATAATAGTTGAAAGTTCCTTTGAAGGAAATTGATTATTGTTGCTCCTTTAATAATCTGAGTCTTTTCATGAGTGTTTTCCACCTTCATTTTTTCCAACACCAGTAATGGTTCATCGTAATGTTCCCAAATTTTAGCCTCAAAGCTAGATGGAACATTAGAGTTAGAAGTATCTTTAGTTGGTGAATAAATGGGTAGAAAAGCCCATAAGTCTCCTAAGGAGGAATAAAAACAATTCAAGTGTGAAAGGAGACACTCCTTGCAGCTTAATAAAACACCTCCATATGTGAAAAGGGATAATATCAGGTTGATTCAGTCTAATTTGACTAAGTCAATAACACAGTTATGGAGGAGCAGGAATCAAGGAAGGAATAACGCAGTTTTGGAGGGAGATGAATCTCTTGATGGACATGACCTAATTGGGTGGGGCCAAGGGCAAGAAAACTCAAATTTTATTTAAGGAAGAGGATGGAAGAATTATTCTTCATGTATTAGATTATTATTTTGGTCTGATCGGACTTTTTGCCTCCTCTTGCTGTTTAGCAGGGTTGCTGTGTTGTTTAGCACTAGGTGTTCCCAAGTGGGAATCCCACTTCTTTCCTTGAGGATCCTCTTGGAAGAGTTTGAATTCAATTTCCACATCAGGTTTCTAGGCCAAGATTTAGCCTACTTCATCAGTGTAGTTTCTGCAGGTGATTGTGCAGTGTTGCAGGGTGCAGTAGTGGAAGGGATTGGAATCCCACTTTTCTGAGCTAGTTTCTCATAGGAGGGAGGTTTCCTTCCATTGGGAGATCTATTTTGAGGGGTCTTGAGATAATGTCAAATCTGTGGCATCAGGCCACACATTTCCCCAACATTCCTAGTGTTGTTCCAGCTAGGGAATGCGTTATTTTTGGAGGCATCTTTAGTGGATGGTCAAGTGGATCTGTTTCAGTGTTTTCTTGTGATCGAGAGGTTCATCCTTTCATGGGAGGAGGCCCTTGAGGGATCTACATAAGATCAGAAATATTTCAGCCTTATAAAATCTTATTCTTCGGTGTTTCAGTTATTATTCAGTAATTTTCTGGAGATCATATTTGTATGCAGAGTGTATTACAAAAAACCCTTCTCGGGTTCCCTTGTATTTCGTATAAGGAGACTAGATCTCAGTTTTTCAACATTATTGATTAATATATGAGTATATCTACTTGTTCTCCTATTTTTTGAGTTCAAACCCTCATAAGACTGCGTTGTCTCTTTGTGCATAATTTCTAAGTAGCAATGTTCTGGGGTTTTAGTGATTTTCAGCTACACTAGGTGTGGGAGGTTTGTTTACCTCACCTAGTTTCCTTTGTTTCTGATCTCCTCTTGGAATTAGATGATATATGGATATATATAATGGATACAAGCGATGGTTTTAATTTTGGCTTATAATTCTGGAAATGCGTTTTTTCTGTGAAGGCATTGCTGAGCAGTCCATTTTTGGAATATTTTAAGATATTCCCAATGCTGCTTATTTTCCCTATTTTGGGATATTATAGTGGTATTAAAGCTTAAATATTGACTCAGTATGTGGATCTCATGCCATTATACTTTCAGGAGAGATGGACAGAAAAGAGAAGGCTCCATTATGTGAAGGGAGAAAGGAAGACAAGCTTACAAAGCTTCTTCCAAGATCTATGCAGAGATTTCAAGGAGAGCTGAAGAAAAGAAGAATCCAGATGGGATCTCCAGAGGATTTTGTATCTAGAGATTAATCTAGATTTTCGCATGGTGAGGGTGAGCATGCAGCTACACACCGTGATGCACAATGCAGTCAAGTGCCTAGATCTATCTTGAGATGGATGAGAGGAGGGAGAATACCTAAGAAGAAAAATCTTAGTGAATTGTTGTAGGAGTATGAATCTCAAACTGAGAGCTTTAGAGATCATACCAATTTCCAAGAGTTTTGCAAGATTTAGGTGGAGGAGAGAAAGCAGCAGGATGCAGATAGATTTCTTCTATCTACTATTGCAGGGTCACCTACATGTTCAGTTGGAGCTTGGGTGAAGGAGCTAGACTCCTATTTACAGCAACACCACATTTCTGAAGATGAAGCCATTAGAATTGTAGCGCTGCATTTCAGGGGTAAGGCCCATGCATGGTGGATTTTTGAATCTTGTTCTTTGAAAAATGCAAATACTTCCTCTTATGAAAGATTCATTGAAACATTGGTGGGAAGGTTTGATGGAAAACTTCCTGAGACACATGAGAAAGAAAAAAATGAGAGAAAAAAAACCTTGCATGTGATGGAGGAGACTCCACTTTAGCAAACCATGGGAGAAGCTGACATCTTGCATTACACATTGTTAGAGGCAAGACCTCTCGTTCATATTCCTAAACAAGAGGGCATGGGGGTCTCTTTTTCACAAGAGGATCCAATTGTCGAGATGTTGCCCATACACATTGATGAAGATGAGGGCAAAAATGCTGTCACATCTAGAGAAAATCCAGTACCTCATGCAGAGGGAGGAGGAGCACATGCTCCAACAGTAGGGATTCTTGTATCCTTGCAAGAAGTTCCCCAGGATCTCATACATAGAGGTCTAAGCACAATCAGTGAGCAGCATGATTGTGAAGCACTACAGCTAGAAGGAGGGGGTAGGAAGGAAGAGAAGCATCAATTGATGAGAGGAACACACCCTTCTCTATTTCAGGAAGCTAATGCAAGGAAGAGGCAGACTAATTTTCACTGTGAGCGCAAGGGCAAGGTTGCCCAACCATATGTACAGTCTACTCTTGACATTGATGTCTCACTACATGGAGGCATTCCACCTGGGAGGCCACCAGATCTAGCATTGATGAAAGACATCTTGTCTTTGGATTCACCACTCTTGGATTTTGGAGGAGTGAAGGGTTTTTGCATAGGGATGTCAAAGTAGCAGGAAACAACATGAGGAGTGCTTCACATGCCAGATCACCAACGTTGTCTCTTAGGAGGATTGATCCTTATTGGATATCTCAGCTCTTAGTAGAGTACTCAAAGGATCTTGGTGCATGCATGATTCTCGATGACCCAGATAGAGATGATGAGTATATGGTGGATGATATGGTCATCTATTCACATGGCATAGTCTTCTTGACTAGAGCTTCTAGTCTCAAGGAGAAGTTGCTACTTGCAGCACATGAGGACCTCCTTTCCATGCATTATGATGCATACATTTCTTTGGAAGATGAGTTCACTTGGGAGGGCATCTAGCATGAAATATTTCAGCATATGGAGAGATGCGTAGCCCAGATGGTGATAGATATGAGGTCACAACCACTTCCCTACTCATTGGAGGTGAGGGAAAGATTCCAGTTGAGCCATTTCAGCTCAAGATCTCAAGTACGTGATGGAGGAGGTATAATTTCACATTTTGTATTGTACTTCTTTTCCTTGTTTGAGCAACATGATGTATCAAGAAGAATTATCTCTTCTTCCATATTATAAGATGATGTACTTGCAGCTACTTGTAGCATTGATTTTTGCTACCTTATTGGTGGTTTATGGGGGAAGCCACAAGATTCTTGGTGTGCACCATTGAAACCACATTGTATCTTCATGTTTCCATCTTATGAGATGACTGTGGCAGCAAACAAGTGGCTGGGTAAACACTTGTTAATTTATTTTTTGATGCAGGGCGAGGATGCACTGTGCTGGTTCCATTGGTGGAGTTATGGACCACTCTTCGATTGTCATATGGTAGCTTGTTTTTATTGCATTTTTCTTCCATTTATTGCTGATATTTTTATATTCATGGGAAGCATTGTTTGGAGAGTGCTGGAGTTATTGGAGATGCCCATTAGGAGCATGAATCTCCCTAATTTACATGTTGTAAATTTCAGGAGAATCCATGGGAAAACCATGATTTCCACATCACACTTTTTCACCTCTTGTGGGAGGAACCACTTGAAGAACTTGAGGAGGCACTTCATGGCTGAATTTTTTGATGGGGGAGCTTGGGCCATTCTTGAAGGCCATGTTATTTCAGCCCAAGGATAGAGGCAACCCCATTTTTACCATAAATGGAGAGAGAAACCATCTCGATGGTAGAATCCAATCTCTCCATGCAGCCCCAAAACATTGTATAAAACCGGGGTTGATGATTCTTTTGATGAGCTACCTAGGATGGCTCATTTTATTTGGATGATAGCATGGGTGAGGGAGGCACTCATTCACCATGTTTTTCATGACTCCTAATTTTTGGAGGCGATGGGATAGCAAGTTGGTTTCCATTCACACTTTCTACCTTTGATTGATGTAGGCCATTTGGTTTTGCACACTTGGGAAGAAACTTTGGATGGCAGATTTATTGCAGATTATCTTGATGCAGTGATCAAGGCCATTTATGGGAGGCCACAAGAGGAGGGGAGAAATTTGGCTCTCCCTATACAATTTCTTGAGGAAAAGCAAAGATTCTGTAGGGGAGGACTGTAATGTTCCCAAATTTTATCCTCAAAGCTAAATGGAACATTAGAGTTAGTAGTATCTTTAGCCAGTGAATAAATGGGTAGAAAAGCCCATAAGTATCCTAAGGAGGAATAAAGAAACTTCAAGTGTGAAAGGAGACACTCCTTGCAGCTTAATAAAACACCTCCATGTCTAAACAGGGATAATATTAGGTTGATTTAGTCTACTTTGACTAATTCAACAACGCAGTTGTGGAGGAGTAGGAATCAAGGAAGGAATAACGCAGTTTTGGAGGGAGATGAATCTCTTGATGTACATGACCTAATTGGGTGGGGCCAAGGGCAAGAAAAATCAAATTTTATTTAAGGAAGAGGATGGAAGCATTATTATTCATGTTTTAGATTATTATTTTGGTTTTCTCATACTTTTTTCTTCCTCTTGTTGTTTAGCAGGGTTGCTGTGTTGTTTAGCACCGGGTGTTCCCGAGCGAGAATCCCACCTCTTTCCTTGAGGAGCCTCTTGGAAGAGTTTGAATTCAATTTCCACATCAGGTTTTTAGGCCAAGGTTCAGCCTACTTCATTAGCGTAGTTTCTGCAGGTGATTATGCAGTGTTGCAGGTGCAGCAGTGGAAGGGATTGGAATCCCACTTTTCTGAGCTAGTTTCTCATAGGAGGGAGGTTTCCTTCCATTGGGAAATATATTTGGAGGGGTATTGAGATCATTTCAAATATTTTACATAAGGCCACACATTTCCCCAACATTCCCAACACTATTCTAGCTAGGGAATGCGTTATTTTTGGAGGCAGCTTCAGTGGATGATCAAGTGGCTCTGTTGCAATGTTTTCTTGTGATTGAGAGGTTCATCCTTTCATGGGAGGAAGCCCTTGAGGGATATACATAAAATAAGATTTATTTCAGCCTTCTACACTCCTATTCTTCAGTGTTGCAGTGATTATTCAGTAATTTTCTGGACATCACATTTGTATGCAGAGTGTATGACAAGAAACCCTTCTCGGGTTCTCTTGTATTTTGTATAAGGAGACTATCTCAGTTCTTCAGCATTATTGATTAATATATGAGTAGATATAAATTTTCTCCTATTTTCTGAGTTGAAACCCTCATAAGACTGTGTTTTCTCTTTGTGCATAATTTCTGAGTAGGAGTGTTCTGGGGTTTTAGTGATTTTCAACTACACTAGGTGTGGGAGGTTTGTTTACCTCACCTAGTTTCCTTTGTTTTTGATCTCCTCTTGCACTTGGATGCTAGATGAATATATATAATGGATCCAAGTGATGGTTTTCATTTTTATGGCTTATATTTCTAGAAATGCATTTTTCTGTGAAGGCAATGCTGAGTAGTCCATTTTGGAATATTTTAAGATATTCCCAATGCTACTTATTTTCCCCATTTGGGATATTACATTCATAATAATCCCATGATAAAATATTACCTGCAAAGCCCCATCATGATGGTTAACCTGCCCTACCTCTTTTTTCAAATAAATTATCAAACTTGTTCACTACTTCCTTAAACTCTATCAACTTCCTCTCTGCGGACTTCCTGCAATAATTTTTAACAATCATCTTATTAATTTCCATAGCATATAAAATCTTGTATTTAATTTCATTCTCTTCCAACTCTTGATCACTTTCGGAATCAATGAAATCAATGAATTCTCTTTCCCAAATATCTCTGTTAATTGTGTTTTTCTTGTCTACCATAACCTGTTCCTGAAAATATCTAATGATACTTCTTTCTTCTGCTACAACAGTCAGAAAATCCCAAAATGCTTTCATTTCTTCAATGATATCATTCAAGATGATGTCCTTAGCCTGTATTAGGGATATATTTCCCTTCAATGTTTCCTTGATATTTTTAATCTCAGATTCAACAATTTGGCAATCTGATCTGTACTTACTGACTTCCCCCTCTTTGGCTTGCATTATTTGCATTGTTGTCTCCAGATCAGTTTGTGCCTTTTTTAAATCTCTCTCTGCCATCTTCAATTTAGTGGTCAATTGAGATATTTGTGCTGTTGGATATTCATTACCAGATGGTAAAAAAAAAGTAAAAGTATGAGATTCAATGTGTTTCTGCAATGATAATGTAGCTTGCTTCCATTTGGTGATTTCCTCTTCCTTCTGCAAGAGTTTCTCAAGAAGTTTCTCTTTCTAATTTTCTACTTTTGCAACCTCTGTGGACATAGAGTGCTCTCCTGTAGGCAACTTCAACTATTTCTTCAGCATAGAGATTTCTGATTCAGCACTTTGCAATGGCGTCTGTACAACAGACCTGTCATTTGGATCTACCCCAATCTTTACAATAATATTTTTGAGTTCTTCATCCTAGATTGTTAAAGCCTTGGAATTTGTTTTCTCTAAATTCAATTGCTTGATCACTTTTCCAAGCATGTTTTCAGCCTTCAGTGCCATTACATTGGTTTTGGTTAAGTCATTCACAATCAGTTGACCTGGTTGCATATGTAGATTTATTTTGTGAAGCAATGGAATTTTCTTTACATCTACAGTTAGATTCACAGTATTAAAATTATTGGATGAACCTATAGACATATCAGAAGGATGTGAAAAGGAAATATTACAATGATCCTTTTCAGGATCCATTGTAGTTAGAAATATTTTTTGATATGGGGTTATTTGATACCCATCTTGAGCCTCCATCCTTGCCTTCTGTAATATCCCAAAACAAGGATTTTCTACAACAAATGGAATACCTTAAGATATACCAGAGTTGGAGGTTCAAAAAATCATGAGCATGGAAATTTGTATCAGCTCATTAGATGTTAAATAACATCTCACCAAAAGATGTAAGAACCTCAACAAGAATATGGCCTATATCCTCCTTCCCAAGTGGGGAAATGAAGTGATATATGGCATAAACAAATTGTCTTTAGATAATAACGCAATATCAGTGGGGATTGGGACTTAGATCCCTTATTTTAGACAATATAAAACCCACTTTCATAATTGGAGGTGAAACAAATAAATCTAGCTACACTAAACAGATCTCCTCAGCTCAGGATGACTAAAAAACACCCCAATCCCATGACTTCTCAACAACAGAATTTCTGAAGACTGTGAGAGCGTAATTCCCATGAGGGTTTCTATATAAAATGGTGAAATAATACTGATATGGAGATTATATTAATCAAGTAGCAAATAAATCGAGGTTTAACCTCTTTTACACAAGGAATAACACACCCAGTAAGGGTTTCCGGCATTACACATTTATAAAAAGAAATACTGTAGAAAATAATGTATTTTACTGCAAATTTGTATTTTCCATGACTGAATACAACATAAATAACTGACAAATATAGAAAAATGGCCAAAGACCCTCCTTATTAGACCTACAGGAGGGTAACAAACACCTCCTCCTCAAACGCTAGCACAAAATCCAAGGGTGCAACCCTGCTGCTGTTGCACCTGCATAAAAGATGTAGTTTCTAAAGGTAACTGCGTTGTAGATGTTAATGGTTTTTTGGCTCTAATACAGATGATGGAATTGAAGCTCAGAACCCTCCCTTAGATCCCTTAAGTAAGCTGATCCAAAGAATAGGTTGGAATTCCTGCATGAGAATTATTTGCACCAAGCAGTGCTGCAACCACACTAAACAGCTGAAGTATGCAAGTAGTCAAAGACAAAAATATAGCTGAATACTAAAAATAATCTCCTTTCTGCTATGCCCTTATTTTTATCCTTAGTGAGCCTCCTCACCCCGGGCCCCACACAATGATGAGGTGACTTCATAGTAAAGATTCCTCCTTCAAAACTGCGTTGTCCTTGTTGACTTCCCTCCTCTTGTAGCAGTGCTGTTGACCTGGTCAATTGGAACTAGTTCACCTGCACTGCCTCCTTTCACACTAAGGGGTCTTTAATCCAGCTCTCATATGTGTGTTTAGGATTATCCTTGTTCATATTGAGCTAGTTTACTTCCGTGATCTCTTCCTCCTCAAGAATGCATGTTGACTTAGTCAAACTTGACTCTGTCCACATCTATTTTTCCCTTGGTCACACCTGAAAGTGTAAAATCTAGCTCCTAAGGTGATCCCCTTCCTCATAAGGTGGAAATTATTCATATTTTTATTGTTCATGGGCCTCCTTACCCATTTATTCCTCTCCTAGGTGAAAGCAACAAAAATCTAATATTCCAAATTGCTGTGTGCAAATTTTGGAATATTACAGTCCTCCCCTCTCAAATGTTGCTTGTCCTCAAGAAAATGCAAGGATAGGACTGAAGAAACTCCTCTTCTCCCCGTGTAGCATCCTCATCTGATAAGACTCCCCCATTCATAAAGGTGTTGTTGCATCAATTCATCTCCAAGCTGCCCCTCCCAAGTGTGTACGCTGTCCTCTGGTGAACATTCCAAATAGCTGACATCATGTGATAGTGAAACATCCATGGAGGTAGCAATGGGTTGTTTGAAGGTCCTCTTAAGGCATGAGGGCTGATATATATTGGGATTCAACATCCCCGTTTGAATCTCCCCTCCCAAAGCTATCAACCAAACAAAATGAGTCACCCTGCAGGATGGAAACTCATGAAGGATCTCTTCCACCTTGAGCTCATGCAAAATAGGTGAGCTGAAAATTTGAACATGGTAGACAAGATAGCCTACCCCACACTATCTTCCTCTCCACTCATGATAAGTGTGGAGTGCATGCTAATCATTGGCTGGAAACAAGTTGCCCTCAAGTGGAAATAGAAAGATTGAATCTTCAAAGATCCCCTCTCCAAAACTATGGATCATGCTTGCATAAACCATTCCATTCAAAGTGAATGGCACATCACTACCATATGTCATCCAAATCAGAAATTTGCTGAAGGTTATGTGTAAGTGAAAATGATACACATGGTCTCCTTGGTGGATACAGTGCAGTCTCCCCAACTGTTGATTTAGAACATCATGTGGTAAGTTGTTCTCTGATGAGCTACCAATTGTATATGTTTTCTCATCTACTATAATATAGCAAGAAATACTAGATGTACATAAACAAAACAACAATACACTTGATCGAATTCATGTGGAAATGGGTTATCAACCTTACAAAATTTGGCTCTAAAGTGACCATGAAACCCATGAATAATCTTGCTCTCTTGTGGAGAAATGCACTGTTTACATATGGTGAGAAAATACAAATACTCAATAGAGTAGTCAACAAGTACAGAAATGTATTTCTTACCATGCATGGTGAGCAGGCTAAAAGTGAGGTCCATGTATAAGTTCCCCCATGAGGATCTCCTTATAAAAATCTGCAAGAAGAAGGGACACATAGACCCCTTGGAACACTCCATTAATAAGAACACACTCCCATGTGACAGCGTTGTAGGCCTTAGTAATAAGGCTCCATGACTCCTCCCTTTGACATTCCATATGCCAAAGCCATCCACCATCATGATGCTATGTGAGAAGATATTCTTCCTACATGGAAGCCCCTCATAATCCTCCAATGCTGAAGGGTAGCCTCCTTGCACCATGAATGTGCCTTCCTTCTCTCCGGAAATATCATTAAAAGTATGGGAAAATTTATGCCCATACTCTCCCAAGAGAAGCCACAACAATAATGACTCTTGCTACCCTCTCACACCTCCATCATACAAATCATGAGGTGAAAATATTTTAATTGACGTGAAGAGGATAAAATCAACATGATACATCCAAACCCTAAGCTGCCATATGATGTTAGTGTCCTGCCAAGTGTCTCCCATCCTCATACCCTTCGGAGAAGGATATACCTCATGATGGCCAAACTCTCTCAAGAGTAGCCAACGCAGCTTTACCTCTTGCTGCCTTGTATCATAAATTTGCAAGTGGCTCACCAGCCTCTTGCTCTCCACCCATAACCACTCAACCCCATGTGGATGCCTCCCATCAAGCTTCATCTTGGCATTCTTCCAATGTGGGCTACCATCCTCCACAACCAGTTCTTCTCCTTTGCATGTCACGAAGTGCTGAAATGCATTTTATTAGAGATCCCTTAGAGAATATCTCATGTCCCTAACCATATTGAATCCATAAAGATCCAAATGGGATAAAGGCAAAGCCTCCTAATTTCTATTGTTTGACAGCGCTGATAGTCTCTCCAATGATATAGTTGCTGCCTCATACTCCATATCAAATATGAATCTATGTTCTTTTGTAGGAGTATGGTGGACATAGTTCATGACATCATCCAAAAGAGTACACTCCAACCTCAAGGGTTGTGTGCAACTCAATAGGGATACATGAGGATGATCGTTCATCTTTCCCTTGAAGCATTCAAGCTTTCACAGTGCAGTGCAATCCTGCTGCTCTATCTTAGCAATAATGTTTGACCCTAGGTCATATGAAGACAAATTTCCACAATTTTTAGAAGGATTTTATGCAATAATAAAAAGTGGAAATCTTCCCTTACCTTGATGAGATGCGGGAACCTCTTGTAGGGCTGCAAGGGCTCCTCCCTCCAATTTAATGTCTATCCTAACTGCTGATGTAGGTGGCTGCTCCTCCATGAGTGTGACAACATTAGTACAAGGCTCCTCAAGTGGAGAAGAGGACTCCTCCTCCTTTGATCCCTGATTGTTAAACCTTCTGATTACTCCTTGAGTGAAATATGCAAGAGTAGACATCCTTGTATGCTTCATATGGCCGAACCACCTCTCCCTCCAAGTGCAGTGCTGAGATCTCCACAACCTATTTTTCCACCACCGGATTTTGTAGGAAAAATTCCTTCAACCTCATCACCCAAGATTCTATTGTACATAGGGGTGATCCATCAAAGGTATACAATAGGAATCTATTGCCCCTTATCATCCTGCTTCTGCATGGCCTTCTTCCCTCTCTCAGTTGGATAAATTGAGGAAGATCTAGGATCTATTTGACAATCCTAGGTTGGCACTTGTATTCTACCAAATATCCACTCAGGATCTCATGCTCTAAGTGGTATTCCTGCTCTTCACTTCCTCTATGAGAACATGAAGTGAATGGATCTAATTCTTCCTCTTGAAACTTTCTAGAGGTCCCACTGCAGCTTGCTCCTCCTTGAAACCCTCTTGGAGTTTCAATGCATTCCTCTTCTTTCTTCTTAGATCTGAAAATCGATGAGAGTAATCTCATCCTCTCCATAATTTTTTTCTCCTCTTCTTCTTATCTTCTGATTGGATCTAAAATCCACAGGCTGAGCCAATATGGCAGCACTGATACCACTATAATATCCCAAAAGATGGATTTTCTACAACAAATGGAATATATTAAGGTATTACAGAGTTGGAGCTTCAAAAAATCATGAGAATTTAAATTTAGATCAGCTAATTAGAGGTTGAAGAACATCTTACCAGTAGATGTAAGAACCTCGGCAAGAATATGGCCTATATCCTCCTTCCTAAGTGGGGAAATGCAATGATATAGGGCATAAAACAACTGTCTTGAGAAAATAACACCATAATAGTGGGGAATAGGACCTGGATCCCTTATTTTAGAAAATATACAACCCACTTGCAGAATTGGAGGTGAAAGAAATAAATCTAGATACACTAAAAATATCTCCTCAGCTCAGGATGGCTCAAAAAAACCCCAATCCCATGAATTCTCAACAATAGAATTTCTGAAGACTGTGAGAACATAATTCCCATGAGGGTTTCTATAGAAAATAGTGAAATAATACTGATATATATATTATATTAATCAAGTAGCAAATAAATGGAGGTTTAACCTCTTTTACATAAGGAATAAGACACCTGGCAAGAGTTTCTGACATTACACATGTATAAAAAGTAGCACTGTAGAAAATAACGCAATTTACTGCAAATATGTATTTGATATGACTGAATACAACAAAAATAACTTATCAATATAGAAAAATGGCCAAAGGCCCTCCTTATTAGACCTATAGGAGGGTAACAAACACCTCCTCCTCAAACACTAGCACAAAATCTAGGGGTGCAACCCTGCTGCTGCAGCACCTGCATAAAAGATGCAGTTTCTGAAGGTAAATACACTGTAGATGTTAATGGCTATTTGGCCCTAATCCAGATGATGGAATTGAAACTCAGAACCCTCCTTTAGAACCCTTAAGCAAGTTGATCCAAAGAATAGGTTGGAATTCCCAGATGAGAATTCTTTGCACTAAGCAGTGCTGCAACCACAGCTAAATAGTTGAAGCATGCAAGTAGTCAAAAGACCAAAGATAGCTGAATACTCAAAATGATCTCCTTACTGCTATGCCATTATTTTTATCCTTAGTAAGCCTTCTCACCCTGGGCCCCACACAAAGATAAGGTGACTTCCTAGTAAATATTCCTCCTTCAATACTGCGTTGTCCTTGTTGGCTTCCCTCCTCTTGTAGTAGCACTGTTGGCTTGGTCAAATGGAACTAGTTCACCTGCATTGCCTCCTTTCACACTAAGGGGTCTTTAATCTAGCTCTCATATGTGTGTCTAGGCTGATCCTTGTTCACATTGAGCTAGTTTACTTGGGTGATCTCTTCCTCCTCAAGAATGCATGTTGACTTAGTTAAACTTGACTCTGTCCACATCTATTTTTTCCTTGTTCACAGCTGAAAGTGTAAAATATAGCTCCTAAGGTGATCCCCTTCCTCATTAAGGTGGAAATTATTCATATTTTTATTGTTCATGGGCCTTCTTACCCATTTATTCCTCTCCTAGGTGAAAGCAGCAAAAATCTAATATTCAAAATTGTTGTGTGCAAATTTTGGAATACTACACCTTCATTTTTTTATTTCTTTCTACAATTTGAGAAATCACTTGTTTAATTAAGGGCACTTGTTCCTAAGTGTTTTCATGTCTTCTTGGTGAAGCCGGGACATTTTCTCCTCTCCTAATTGTAGTGAGAAACCAGGCTGAACATTTACTGAGTCTTCACTAAGCTTTGTCCTCTTTTCAGTTCTTTGTTCTTCATCTTCTGAATCAATCACTGCTTCTTTACCTTTATTATTTGACTTCTTATATATTAAAGGAGTTTTTACATTTGAGCTCACGGAACCTGCAAAACCCTTATTTACCATCTTTTCTATATCAAGTCTGCTCTCATGAATGAATGTTGAATACCCATTTTCAATTCTCCTGTTAGAAATCACTCTATGAGGGTCATAAGCCCACTTCTCTCCTAATAACATATGTGTTTCATCTAACATCCTAGTGACTCCATCAGTTGCCTCTCTCATATTGACTATAAAAGAACTAGTCATTGGCAACTTAAACATTTGACCTTTCTTCATATGTACAAAATGTATTTGATCAACATTTAAACATTTCCTAATGAAATCCAAAGCAAATAATCTCATAGGCACAAATACAGGAAGCCTACAAGGTTCTACACTAGCTCCATAGACCTTAATTTTAGAATAATATTCAAAGACATACCAATCACAAAACTTACAACTTGTCCCCAGCTGCAAGAACTCTTGAAACTTCGGTAGGAAGCATGGGGGAGAGATTCCATTCAAAATTCTATATGCAGTAGACATAAAATGACTTGCAAAATCACACAGACCCACCTCATTATGTTCTCTCCTTACTGTGTCCATCCAAAATACTATTGACTGTCTCTTTTTATTCATATCCATAATATTCAAACCTAGATGCATGAATTCCTCTACATTTTGAGATAGAAAGAGATAAATAACAAGAGAGGGGAAACTGAATGAACTCGTCAGTGATAGGCTCATGAGCTAAGAATTGACAACTTCTTGCCAATAAGAAGGAATATCCAGCACCACCCTTGGTTTCATCATCAAAGAAAACATTCCCAGGACTGATTTTTCTATTATGTTGTCATATTCTTTACCTAATATCTTTAAAATGCATCTTAGTACCGGTCAGATTTCTTCATCAAAAAGCTCCATGGAAAATTATTTACTGTCAGGTACAAACTGCTTCATATCTAGCTTCAAGAAGAAGATGAATTGATTGAAATCTTTACCTGCAAGGCTATCATAATATGCTATCAATGAATCATCAGTAAATTGGACATAGGACTCTAACTCAGGGTAACACAGATCTTGACGAACTAGAAGAGCAGAGACTTATAAGATATTTTATCCTTGACAATTCATCACGAAACACTTGCGTGGGTACAAGACAGACATGAGCCAATATATAAACTTAGGAAAAAGTTGTGTTCTTGGAATACATGCAGACAACACATCTGTCTTGACCATGGCGGTAAAAATTGGAGAATCTTCTTTGTTTAAACAGAACTGTTGATAGAAATGGAGGTGGTCCAAACAACATATTGTGTCTTGAATATCCCTCTCAATTTCCATGAGAGGAATGTGACTGGAAGAACCCAAAAGGGACAGACGCTTGGCCATAATTTAGCTTGGGGTGGCAAACAATTAACAAGGTGGCAGACAACAAGGAAAGACACAGAGAAGACAAAACCTTAGATACAAACTAACAACAATGACCTTATAAAAATGAGAATCCATCTTAAATAGGTGGTGTAGGCTTAAGACTTAAATGCTAAAACGACGTGCCAAAAGACCGTTAAAAGTACCCTGACGTGGTCGATAACTATCACCAACTGGATGCTCACGTCACCGTGGGAGGTCTAACATTACAGAGGGCTTGTCGGGTTCATGCTCCCACAGTTAATCTCATCCGCAGATCTGGATCAGCCCCACAGTCAACAGGGTCAACTGCAGAGGTTCTCTCCTCGTTAACCCGCATGCTGAAAGTGCCCGCGGGTTGTCACTTTGATTTCCTGTCAAACAAATCAGTGGATCACGCCTTTGAGCCTACTTGTTAATTAACGGAATAGTAGGACCCGCCTTCACGCAAATTTTAAAGTATTAAAATTTAAACTTACACAAAAATAATATTACATATTTTATGCTAAAGTATATGAAACTTTATTCTTTAACATACATTTTAACCATTTTCTATTTTTTTGTATTTTTTGAAAAATTAAAAATAAAGGATATTGTGAATGAGCCACAACACACATCAAGAAAAATTTTGAGAGCAACAGTTCCAAACATAGACAAGGCATCCAACACCTCATATCCATTCACTTTGCCTTTCGTGTTACCTTTCTCATGATTTTTCTGCAACCATCCATTTACACCAATGGACTCAACCAATCCAATCGACTATCATATTCTTACCTTCCAATGTGATTACTCATGCAATTAGATCCATTCAGGCCTCACAGTACATATTGGATTTCAATCAGCTCTTCTCGAGCTCCATTAAATTCCTCTTTCCCAAACCAATTCTTGAGACTCTCAAAACATATAAGAAAATCACAAGAAAAAAAGAAGAAGACCATGGAAAAACAAGAGCTATAAGACACCAAAACAGGTAGTATGGCCATACACTAGATGCAGTCAAAACCACAAATCAAGTGCAACAATCACAAAATACCAAAGAAAAAGACTAGCAACAACCACCATGACTCAATCGCCATGGTTCCCAATACTTCCCAAGGAAAGCTCAACCCGAGCCTTCTTCAAGATTTTATGGCAGACCCTTTTCCATGCAATTCCCTTCATCCTACTATCATAGACACATAATTTTCAGCATATAAATACATATACAATATGCAAATTACCTTACCTTATTGTGCCAAGCACGTTGCCTGTAACTGAATACACATGTCAGTCGTATGTACCAAAAATCAAGACAAAATATTTATCAATTTTAAATCAACTTTTAACAAGACTAACATTAACCATGTCATAATAAAAAATTAACTCCCATTCATTAGTCATAATACATAATTCTACAACTATCACCTACTCACTCAAGTATATACCAACTATGTCAAGACATATGTGTTAGCACAACCATCTTAAAACAATATCATTCATTCATGCAATCTTATAGTCATATATACTCATATCATGAAATTAATAAAACATTTAGACAACTTGCAAACAAAAAATTCTAAATATATCAACTATATGACATAATATAACACTCAAAATAGTGAGTGCCACGTATAAGACATAAACAAAATCATACTTAAATATATCTGAGAGGATGCTATTTCGTCTACACAATCAATCTAGATCAGCACGATATAACTTCAAAACACCTCAACTCAACATAAATAAGATCAAGATATCCATAAAAGTAACTAACTAACAAGTTCACATCATAAAATCATAAAAAATTGCCATTCATGAATAACAAACACATATGCACAATAATCCTATATTAGTACAATAAAATATCACAAATATATCAACTCATACACGAATGTAATAACCCTAACCTTATGCACAAGCCAATCGAAAGAAATGCGATACATATAACATCAAGATCTTAATGAAATAAACCTAATCATCAAGTTAATAGCATATAACAACAACAAGCTATATATCATGCTCATAAAAAACATGTAACCTAATCACCAAGCTAACTTTCATACAAAAACAAGAAGTTAACCTATATCATATTCATCAACAACATATAACATAACTAACATAAAAAAAAAATATCAATGCATACCACCACATGTTGCTATCATTCATGAATATCTAACACATGTACATATAACCACATTAATCAACTAGCATCTATAATGTATGTTACCATAACATTAATAGAATGAAAGTAATACTCATATCCATAATCGATATAAATATAATTAACCTACATACCTGCATGCCCAACATCCAAATCTGTATGACGACATGCTCTTACCTCGAGGTCGAATGCTGCAACCTCACTTTGATGGTATGCACCTCTTGCTCTATATTAACCGACACATTAGCATAATAACATACCAATATCATCATTATGGCCTAATTGCATACAATGACCTTATGCACAACACATTTCACCAAACCAATGAAAAATTGACCATATGCACCCACTTGACATGTATAACCAGTCATGAATGACCAATTCATGTCCCACATATAGCATCACATAAGCAAGCATACATGGAAAACACACAAGCATGACCAAAATATGACCTAGCATATACAAGCAATGCATACACAACATGTAGCAACATGTAATCAAGTGTGCACAAACAGTACATACGCAAAACAACACATAACTAGTCATACACTCATGACAACATGTTAAAAACAACACCATCATCCCTTCCATGGAGACACCACTTCCACCATAGACAAAAAAACACAAATACAACAAGAATATACACCCTATGGATGAGAAACACATATGCAACCAACAGAAAAGCATGACCAACACACCTCCCATTGAATCCAAGGGTTGAACCATGCTCTCATACCACTCTATAATACCCTCTTCCCACACCTACCCAAGTAATGGGAGAATCAGGGTAAACATGTGACGAGAGGCTACTAATGCGAGATTCAACCTCATAGATGACCTGGAGTAAGTGGAACCATAAGAAACATGACAAACACACCTTACACAACATAAAAAACATCCCCAGAAAGTAACCCAACCTTACAAACCCCTAATCCCTAAGGGAGACTAAGATTTTGACCAATTTAAGCCTTATATGTGGGCATGCCAAGGAAAGGATGTGGCTAAAAGGCTATATCAATGGGCATGCCATGGCAAGGTAGCAGACAAAGCCTGATTTGGTTAGTTTTATTCCTGTAACTTAGGTATTTGTGCCACCTTTTCAGCCCTAGAGCCCAAGTCACTTCCTAAAACTTCATGAAACATTAGAGAATGATAAATAACATTAAGAAAAAGGTAAATAATCAATCACACCAATGAGAAATCATCTGTACCCCTCCTAGCCATGAAAAACATTTCATCAAAAATTTCACAAACATTACATCTACATGTGTAAACAACATAATTAAAGATATGTGTCTCTTACTTATCTGAGAATCGCTAAGAAGAATTTCTCCCTTACATCATAAGTTGCAATAAAATATATTTTACCATAGATGCATTATGTATTCATTTAAACGTAAAAACATGGATAGATTCATGCATCATCACTGATAAATTACATTCTTATAACTAGCATAATAACAACAAAGATATAATAGATACACGAAAAATAGAATACACATAACAATAAATACAATTATACATCAATTACCAAAGGAATGAATTTCTCATTAATGAATGTGAGAACCAAATGGGCATGGCACTACCACGTTCCACCTGACCATAGATTAGCTGAGCCAAATATCTCTTCATCTAATCACTCTCGTGCCATATTTCAAGCATGAATGTGGGACTCATAACCAAAAAAAAAGAACCAAACAAGCATGAATGATACCAGAGTTCTCCTCCTACTCTATGAGGAATTTGAGTGCCTCCTAGTCTCTTAGGCTTTACTGTAAACCACAGTCCGATCCAGAGGTCACTAGGCCCTACACCAAGAGCATCTCTCCAAGACTTACTGTACACCCCATATCGGGACTACTATCCCAAACAGAGATAAATCCACCTCTTTTCTTTATCATATATCCTTCCATTCAACGACAAGGGTTCCTTGGCCCACTGAGGTACACAATTTGGCTTTAACGCAATCCATAGTCTGGCTTAGGGGTTACTAGGCCAATGGATTTACCGTGATCCACAGTCCAGTTCAAGGACCATTAAGCCATGTGTTTGTAATTTTGGAGATCCACCCCACTCCGCTTCGAATCCAATCCGACCATCCTACTCAACCAAAGTATGAGAATCCCATCTCATCAAATCTATATGGAAATGGCAAGGCTAGGCTGAAAACACTGTCACACCTTGAAAAACCCATGCCAAGACAACAAGAAACTACATGCAATACCATGCATCCAAAATATAGCAAGGAAATTACACATGCAAATAATTACTTCCAAAGAATCATGTTGTATCTGTCTGATCCCGCTCTTCCTTTCTTGCTTCCTCCTTCTTCTTGCTTTCTTGCCTTTCTTGGTCCAATGCCAAAGTGCTCAAAGAAAACTGTAAGTGTCCAAGAGTGAGAGAGAGAGAGAGGGAATATTGAGAGAGCTTCAAATATGTGGTAAAAATATTTCCACTGATCCTCAGAAGCCTTTATATCAATGAGGTCTCTATTTTCTTCATTTTCCATTATTTTCCTTCATTTTCCTCCTCACATGAAACCTGTGACCTTTCATATCCATTTTCTCATAGTTTCCATTAACTTCGTAAATAAATGTGTGAAAAATTCCATTTTATCTTTCCAAAGTGTTTTCCTTTGCATTTTCCAATTTCCTTAGCCATAATAAACCGATGAACACCCACACTAGGATGTTTTTACCAACATTCATCTTGGAATACGTATGCCATAAACCATGGTTATTATTTTTATTTTTATTACATGGAATTCTCACCAAGGATGCTACAAAATCTCTAAATATTTTCTTTCTCCTCCTTAAGGTAAGGAACATATCTCAACAACTCTAAGAATCTGCTAGTATATTCCTCATTGGTCATAGATCCAATTTGTAGCTCGTAAAACTACTTTGGCCTATCATCATATTATCTCTCAGATAGATACTTCTTCCTAACAAGTCTCTCGAACTCAGTCTAAGTAAAATCCCATTCCTTAATACATTTGAAATTCTTTAAATCTTCCCACTAAATGTCTACTTTTCCTTTAAGACTAAAAGTAGGTATCCTGGATTTCATATTCTCTGAGTAATCATGTAATTGAAATTAGTTGTTCATCCCAAGTAAGAAAGCTTTTGCATATAGTGACTTATTTTTTTCTTTATCAAATGTATGACACTTTAATTTCATGAATTCCTATGGAAAATACTGCTTCTGATTCCTCTTATACAAAAGGTGACTGTGATGACGACATTGTCTCTCTAATCCATAACTAGAATAGAGCCCACAGTCATTATCCATCTTGTTAGGTGTATCCATGAACCTACCATATCTTACTGTAACATCCTTGTCAAAATTGTATCCTAGTTTATACTTTCTGCCATATGCTCCTTTAGTTATTTCCTCATGTACATTACTGTTACTAAGGGATCCCAGTCTCTACAAGTATGACAAACTATGAAGGATAACTGCATTAACCTCTGCTTTTTTTCCCTGTTCCCTAGCAATTCTCTCCTATGACTGAATTATTATGTCATTGTCTGCCTTACAACCCCTTATATCTAATTTAAAACTTCTCAGTGTGTTTGTTATGTGAGGGGAGAACTCATCACCATGCTGCTCATATGATCTATAGGGAGAATCATGTGAAATGTATTCTACCATGTTTTTTGTCATCTTCGATATTCTTCTTCCAACAAACATACCATGTCAGATAAACAAAATATAAACATGATCAAACATACCTTAGTAAAGTTCAAGGGAGCTTATTTCATCTACAAAATCAATCCAAATTAGCACAACATGTGTATATATAATAAAATCAATATGTCAATCATCACAACATCATCATGACGATACAATACCACAACAATGACCATTAGAATTCATGCATAGAAAATGCATTGACAACTAACATGCATGAGAAACAATCACACCTAACCCATCCAATCAAAGTGTTTGAACCTCAGAGCTCGGATACCACTCTGTAACACCCCACCCCACATTTAGCCATTTATACCTATGTAATGTCGTAAACATGAGATGGGAGTTACTATGCATGACCCAATTTCCAAGATGAATTTATGTGAAATGGGGTTCACATGTCCAAAACTAGCTGCAAACACTGAGTGACACATAATCACACTTTTATCAACTTAAATTGACCCCACACTATTATTTTTTAGTTTGGTTTCCTTAAATTTAACACAACTTTCTATATTTGTATTTTTTTCAGGACCTAAACATCCGCGGTAATTTTGAGGGAATAAACAATTTTTTTAAGGAAAACAGAGAGATCAACAAAGTGACAAACAAACTTGGTTGTATGTTTTCAGCCTCCTCATGGAGATATTCAAAACAAGGTATGATGACATTCAAACATAGATTATATGCCACAGTTACGACCCCAGGAAGTTGGTGGTCCAAATTACTCATTTATACAAATACTTTGCGTACATACTACCTATAGGTAAAAAAAAATATATGCTCACCAATACAATAATCTCACTAGAGAATCACCAAGAAGGCCCTATGCCCTCTCTAGCTATGTTAGTGTAAAATCTTTCGACAATTGTAGCAAAAATACCTTAAGCCACGAGTGATTAATGGCCCTAAAAACAGATATGGTTGTCTAAATCTTCATATCTACAACATAATGTTAGAGGAAACCTGCAAAAAAATAGATCCATGGTAGTAGAATACATTAAACAACAAATATTTAACTAATGTAAAAATCCATAGCATAGAAAAAGTGATATCAAAGAATTAATTATATATTATAAACATGTTACACCTGGTGAAGAAGACTCATGTGATGGCTATATGTCCCCCTGAAATGGGATGGGTCCTTTGGCTGTCCTCTATGCTTTAGTATATTGGATCTTTCTCTCTATGATGTATGAAACCCAAAATGTGTGTTGAACTCAGATGGGAGCTCAAATGAAAAAAGAAGATAATAACAACAATGATAATGATCATGGTGAAGAATGGATGGAAAGCCCTCCTATTTATAACAAAATATTGGGTTATTCTTGAATAATGGGAAATAATAAAATAATATTAACCATAATCTACATCAAACCGCTTGGAATTTTTTATTATATGTTTTGGAGGGAAAAGATATTTAAGTTGGTCAAATACCTTTATTGAGAAATAATAAACAAATAAATAATTTATTTATTATTTCAAGGAAGTGGTTAAGGAATGATAAAAAAATAAATAATTTCTTTAATCATTCCTAAGTGATTTAGTCAAATTTGACAAGGAATATTTAACTAAATAAGGATTTAATTAATTATTCCTACAGAAAAATCAAATAAACAATGATTTATTTAACCATTTCTCATGATTGGGTCAAATGTGACAAGGAATAATAACTAAATAGTGATTTTTAATTATTCCTAGATGTTGGCTTGAGAGGTCCTGACCCAGCTTCGATGTGCAAGGTTTGCCAACAAACCCCTATACTACTGGCCCTTTCGGCAGTGACCTGCTTGCGCAGGTCAAAGTCTCACCCGAAGTAGTATGGGTGGGTGCTAGAACCAGGTTTCCACACCTTGAGAAAGGATGGGTAAGGCAGGTAGAGCTGCATCATGTTTTTGTAATTCCCATATTACCTTGTTCTTCGTAGAGTTAAGTACATTTCTATTTGCATCCACGTGCACCAGATCTATAGTTATATGATTTTCATAACATCAACACAGTATTACATAAACAAAGTGGAATAGATCTAGATCCAAGCATTCAGTTACACAGATCTTCGCAGCTAAGAGGCAGAAAATATACAACACAACAATTATCAGCAATTCACACAAAAGTACTCACAGATTCAGATCTCTAATAATCCTTCGCATTCATTCATTCATCAATATATCCTTAAAATTCCCTTCCGTGCAGAACTGGTGGATCACAGTCTCAAGCTCCTCCTCTTGTGACACAACCTGAATTAATTCAGCAGCTTGCTGCACAATGGTGTGTTCGATGGTATTAAGCTATTGGGTTGTGTACTGAGTGCGGTGACTAATCTCTTGGGAGACAATGTGATTGAGGCTGTATAAGGATGCATGGGGCAGCTTAGCCAAGTCCAAATAAATTCTTGTGGCTATCGTGGGTTGCATTCCGACCACAGAATTGTTAGGGATACCCCAGAGATGACTGGCCTCTTTGAGTGGTGCCAGACTTCTGTCGACTGACAGGGGTTTTTCCTGGCCTCCGCTGGTCGGGGGGTGATTGATTTTGATCTGGAGAGCACAGAGGTCGGCTTGAAGAGAGTTGACCCCTGCCTTCCACTAGGCTGCGATAAGTGCCCACTTATCCTCCATAGCCATGGTGACTGCATCCAGGATCTACTCTAGGTCACCGTCCGTTAAGGTGACTGTCGCATCGTAGTGCGAGCGGTGGGCGCGATGCTTCTTTCCTGGTCCTGATGTCAATTCCCCCATCCTCTTAGTGCTGGGAGGAGGGGTGGTGGCGGTATCTACCTAAGTTGGATTTGTATCAGTCTGCTCTGGTGGGTTACCTCTAGGTTCAGCTGTAACTAATGCTGGAGTGTCGGGGAGACCTTTTTCCTAGGCGGTGGGCCATAGTGAGATGAGTAGATCAATTTATTCATCAGGTACCATATAAGGAAAGTCTGTTCATGCCTGACTGGTAAGGCTACGAATCCGGACCTGGTGCATGGTGATTTGAAATGCAACAATATGCTTATATTTTTCATATATGGTGGGGGATAATCGGGGTCGAGATTTTATGGCGGTGGCAGCGACACTGCTCTGGAAGAGGACCCAAAAAACCTAGTTATCCTCGATACGTTGCTTATCCTTAAAGTTCCACAAGTGAGCATACCGAGTGCCTTCGCACATCCTAGCAGGGAGATCCAGAATCACTGACTCCTCTGGTTTGTCCCAGGTGACTAGTTCTATGAGAAATAATAGCCACAAATAGAATAAAGAGGTCCCATGCTCTTGAGATTTGTGAAAATTAGCGAGAAATTCATTGCACAAGTATTGAGCCCAATTAAAAAACATGCCCTTCATGCACTGTCCGGCAAGCTGGATGACATAGGTGGGGACAGTCGCAACCTGGCACCTCTGCATTAGTTTTCAGGCTAACAGTTGAGTGCCCATCTGCGTAGCAGTGCCGTTGATGGTTTGGATCACAAACCCTCACTGATTGTGTAGTACTGCATAGGTCTCGTGGACAAACAGAGCGGTAGTGGCTTCGTACTTCTTTCTGATTTTCGCGAGAGGGTGCAACCCTTGCATCGGGAGGCCTGTAATCTTGTGGATAAACACAGCATCGATAGGGACCCTGTCGCAAATCCATAAGCAGCCATTGTGAATGAGGGTGAGTAACTGGCATGCCAACTGATCTATGATGTTGTAGCGGCCAAAGTGCGGCATACAGAGTAGATTCAAAAGTCTAGATCTCACCAAGCCACATACCCAGTGTTGAGGCACCATCATGATTCCATCATCCTCATGAATTGTATCAAAGTATAATGCAAAGGCAAATTCTAAGAAAGCATCATGGTACGCCAAATCATGATCATTGAACTTGACCTCATGGAGGCATTCGTAGGGATCAGCGAGGATGGGGACCTCTTTGGGGGTCAGCAGAGTCTACAGGTAGGTGATCAAGGCATCCAAGTTTTTTGGTATTGGCGTAGACGGTCTTTGTGGTCGGACGAAGGGGGGTAACTAGTTGATCGGGTTAGCCAGCAGAGCCCCATCCTAGTCATCTTGTTCTTAGGGTGGGGGCCTGGCACGTCTTGGGGAACTTCGGGGCCTTTTTTCTCCCTATGGGGTAGTCCCCGAACTTTGAGCTTTTTCCTTGCCTTTTCTTATGGTCTGTGGAGGGGGGACTTATTCTAACTCAGGCTCATCCTCCAAAACTTCTTCAACCTCAGGCTGAGTTGGGGCAGAGGTTTCGGGAGGGGCAGTAGTCGGAATCCTTGCACAGAAAATAAATCATGGCTCTGGGTGATTGCTATCTGATTGGGGGGGGTTTACCAGTCATGGGATCGATGCTGCAACTATAACAAAGTTCTTTGCCTGATTTCTTCTGCGAGATACTTAAGGTAGGCCACTTATTAACATGAGACAATACCGCTAACCCAACTAGCCTGCTACCCTTTAAGCACTTTCCATCAGATGATAGAGAGATATTTTATGTGGGGCGGGTTTCCCAGGGAAAGGTAAAAATCCCCCGTAACTCGACCTTGCAATGGCTCAAGGGCCACTCGTCTCAAAGGTAATGTTTGTGCTCAACCTAGTGTTCCTAAATTGAGTTCATTAATTGTCAACCAGGGTTGGTAAAATGCTGAAGTGTGGTGCACTATATGTGCCTAGGTATTTGTTTCTCACTACGTTGTGTTTAGTGTTTTATGATGTTTTTGGTTTTATGGTTTTATGTTCAAAAGAAAAAAAGAGCTAAATGTTGGAAAATAAAAGTGGATGGTTATACTAAAGAAAAACAAAGCCTAAACTATGGATGACAAACAAAAAATGCAAAGCTTGATAATGACTTCATTGCAAGAAAATAAATCACAACATTAGCTTGAACTTATCCAATTCATTCATTAAAGGTGTGTTGGAAGAGCTTGAGAAATGGACAAGTTAAGTGTAAATGAAGTTCTCCTAAATAAACAATCAACTCACAATATTACAAAATGATTATTTGTAACACAGTAAGGTTTCTATTCTAGATTAAACTATGATGCTGAAGTTACCCTATTCTGCAACTTGACTTATCAGTTCTAGGCCTTATTCATAAGTTTTGAGATTTTCTAAAATAATGCTTGGGAGAAAGGCTATAGCTGAATTTGTAAAAGATTTGCATAATGATCAAACCCTTAAATTGATATTACTGACCCATGTTCATGTGATGATGTATCAATATAAATTTAGAACAAAAGTAAGTTGTAAATAATGAAGGCTGAGAGACTAATTTTGACAACTAGCACTACTTGAAACACAATGGATAACACTAGGCTAGAAAGCAGTCTATCAATTTTAAAATGCAGTGACTACACTTAAACTAGAATGCTATTAATCTTTTCTTGAAACAAAATGAACTGAGACTGAACTAGAGTGCTTCTACTCTACTTGAATTACAGTGAACAGAGTTAAACTAAAGTGCCATTATCAAACTGGAAATGTAGTGACAGAGCTGAACTAAATGCAATCAACCTCCGGAGTGCTATAACTAAATTAACATGCAACTAGTCTATGGAATTCTACAACCCATCTCGTCCAATAGGAATGATATTTTGGAAGAGTTTGTAAAACAATTATGGCTGTATTATTCAATGCAATTGAACATAAACATAAGATTGAAAGCAAATACAACTAGAATCTAAGACACCACAGCTGTTTCTTATTCATTGTTAATGATGTTTTGGAAGAGTTTGTAAGAGTAAGACCGGCTGTGACACTTGGTGTAAACAAGCATAAATCATAAAATTCGAAAGGAAATGCAACTAAAACCTACAATACCACAGCTATGCCTTATTCATTGTGATGATATTTTGGAAGAGTTTATAAGAGTAAGTATAGCTGTGATAATTAATGTAAACAAGCATGAACATAAACTTCAGAAACTTGCCTAAGCTAGAAATGAAAACGAGACTAAAATACTTATCTAAACCATATAAACAAGGTTGCTCAGGTAGCAGGGGCCCTCTACCACTGGAGTAGCATGAAATCTACTTCAAGATTGACTCAATGCTTTCAAGGAAGTGATGCTTCTTTCATTAAAGAGAAATTACTTCAAAAATAGAGTGTTTTTGGACTTCTGAAATCTAGCAATCAACCACAAAATCTAGCCTTGTCCCTCGATTTCCCGAGCCATATTTGTGACAAAATTACATAACTGTCTTGAGATAACCTAGGGATAATTTTCTTTCCAAATAAAAACCAAACTAGGACTCTGATGGTGGTCACGTAATATAATTAAGGACATATGGACTGTCCTTGTCCTATTAGGAGTCTCTCTCCTAGTTTGAGTTCCCACATACATAACCGCCTACAGAATTCCGTTCAAACTTTGTGGAGAGAAAAAAATGATGAGGGAATGATGTGGAATATGACCATATGTGTTTTCCTCTGAGATGACACCTGGAACCTGCGTAGACATGAAGACAGCTGCAGAATCGGCAACTAGCTACAGAATGTCTGCATTCTGTAGCTAGATCTAGTTCAAAAAGTACTACAATGACAAAATCATAAAAACATAGAAAGTTAGTCATGATATATATTCTTAAAGCAATTTTAACCAATTCTACTGATCATTTGAGCCTGTGATTAGTAATGGAAAAAGGAAATGGAGTGGAATGTGGTGGAAGAAAGAACATCTTTGGAGCTCAACATACCCCCACTGCTAGATTCTTGCATGTCCTCATGCAACTATTCCATGAACTCTGAGACCTCTGCAAGGACATCCAACCCTCTTCTTCTGCTTTGCCTGGTAGTCAAAGGCCTTCTAGGCTTCCTTATGACTAACTTGAATCTCAAATTTGTGAGTGCCCTGGTTAAATTTTTATTTCTCTTCTTCAATTTTTCACTAGCCTTGTGTAACTTTTGCATTTGTAGAGACAGAGTTGAATTCATATCAGTTTTCAGTTTAACCTGCTCTCTCAGAATTTCATTCTCACTCTTTATATGTCTGTTGAGTATTTCTAACTCATATTTATCTCTCCTTAGGATATCAACTGCAGATTTTGGTGGACTAGGAGTTCTGTCTCTACTTTCTGAAGCTCTTTTCTCTAATGTCTCAACATAGTTGTAAATTTATTGCTGTGCAGGGTCTATTTCAGGAGCTCCTTCATCAAAATCCTCCTCAGTAGGTGTTTCTTCATCCTCTATTTTTATGACTCCAGTTTGTTTAACCTTCATTTTCTTTAGTATCCCTCTAAGTCTATGGCTCTTTCTCGATTGAGATGGCCCTTCTCCTTTCTCTCTGGCAAATTTTCTCATTATCCTCTCTTTCTTAAGCTGCTTCTTAATCTGAGCCAATTTCTCAGAAATCATTTCTTCACTGCTTTCTTGTGTTGTTTTACCAGTTTCGGTTTTGGAGGTTTTCCATTTTCTGCTTCTTTTTGTAGGTTTGTCTTCAGGTGGAGGTTCCTTGGGTTCCTCAAAGTGATTTCTCACTAAGAATTCTTCCCAATTATCTCCCATTTTTCTCAAATGTTGTTCAATCAAAATTTTGACTAAACCATGGTGGTATAAGGTTGTTTCCAGAAATTGAATTCTCTTTTGAACACTTGAGGCAATTTTCTTTAAACTATGAAGCAACAAAAAGGGCAAATTGAGTTCTTCTTCTAGGAAATGCATTATCAACCGAATATGATAAACATAGAAAGTACCATATCTTCCTTCACAAGTGATGAATTTTTGCAAGATAAGTAACATGTTCCTCCATTTGTTCTTTAGTGCAGAGCTAGGGATACCCTTTTTAAAAATGGTAAAATCCATACCTGGTGACTTGAGTATCTGCTTCCATGCTTCGTTATGAAATTCACTATTCTTGAACCACCTTTCTCCTTGTCTGGGAAATTTCGTTGCTTTTGCAATGAAGGCTTCAGTAATGGTGAATTTGATATCTCCTATCTCTACCTCAGCGCCATTGAAGGATCTTGCAAACGTTTTGGTCACCTCTTTGTGAAACCCACTGAATTTTTCAAAGAATTGCAACCACCCTGCTTGCTGCAAAATTTCTCTGATTTGGGGATAACCTTCCAAGTACTTAGTGCCAACCGGTTTAGTCCTCACTATAAGACCCATAACTCCTCTTTCCAACCTTCAAATTTTTTCTCCTCTGTTCACGGTGACAATGGTTGTTACAGAGATGCCTTTGTTTCACAGACCGGAATGGCTAAAAATTGGCTACGGGAAAGAGTGATATGGAGTGGTTACGGAATGAATATAATGAGATGAGGATGATGTATATGAGTTGAAAGATATCATGGAAGAAAATACCGTGAAGATATTTTGTAACGAATTCAAAATCATCATTAAATGATTTGGCCTAATGACGTGACTAATCCAATCACTTCAGCACTTTAACCGTTTAGATTTTTAAATGATGATCGGATATGGGTTTTGAAATGGCAGAATAGAAGGAGTTTTATCCAAAGTTTTTGCGGGAGGTTTGTCAGGCATGATCAACAAAATTAATTAAAAAAAACTTTTTGAATTATTCATAACTTAACTATACTAAAATCTTTCATGATATGTCATTATAATCAGAACTTTTACCTTTGCCTTTCCTCTTATTTTTTTATTTTTTTTTGTGTTCTTCATATGCTTTGTTCTCTCCTGAAAATCATTAATTTTTGAGTCTTCATAACCTTCTTGATTTTTATTGTTGTCATGGATATGAAGGATCATTTTATTGCAGATCAGGTGATTACTAGACAATGCCTTCAGGATCTCTGGCTGCAGAATGTCTGTCTGGCTGCAGAATGTCTGACTAGCTGCAGAATGTCTGATTGATTGCAGAATGTACCTGTAGAGAACTTGAAACATGAAATGGAATGGTTTGGAGCATGAGTGGAATGTTGTATGGAATGAGTGAATATGGATAATGAAATATGATGTAATGGAATATGAATGAAGTAAATAATGGAGTGGAATGGATCACAACTTATGAAATGGAGTGAAGTATGAGAAGTGGCCTGCAATTCATGATATGTATTATTCAATTGTAGAAAGACATCAAACTTTAAAAATCTAGAATGGAAATGAGGTGGACCATGGAGTGAAATGAATGAAGTGTGTATGAATGAATGAAATGGAGTATGGATGAATGAATGAAATGAAGTATGGATGAATGAAATGAAATGGACCATCAGTGAAATGGATCTGCACTTATGATTTTGTAACAACTGCTTGCAGAAAAGAAAATTTGAAAAGCTAAAGTGTCAGAAAGATTCTGATTTTCACTCTACCTTTTTTGTATAAACATTCTAATCAATGATTATTTTTCATGTTTATACGTTATTTTTATTTTCTTATTTTTTATTTTTTATTTATTTTTCAATAAAATGACTTCAGAAAATTCAATTAAGTTGATGAAGAAGAAAGATTATTCTTCATTAACTTCACATCACTGTTTTCCTGGAACTTCTTGACAAATTCTTCTCTTGAAAGTGGCTTATGATACAGCTTCAATCTATGACCATTCACAAGAAAAGTGACCTCTTCTTCATCTATTGTCCTGATTTTTATTTCTCCATTGTCAAAAATTCTTATAATTTCATATGGCCCAAGCCAATGTGTTTGGAATTTACCTTGGAAATCCTTGAACTTTGAATCAAACAAGAGAGCCCAGTCACCTTCTTTGAACTTCTTTTCTTTGATGTACTTGTCATGCCATCTAGTCCTTTGCTGTTGGACTATACTTGTTTTCTGAACTGCATCTTGTCTGATCTCATCCAATTCATTAATCTGCTCCAATCTGTGCTTTTGTGCCTCTATTAGATCAAGTCCTAGCTGAACTGCCATTTTGAAAGTTTGAATCTGGAACTCTATGGGAAACAAAACTTGCTTTCCATAAACAAGTTCATAAGGAGTATGACTTGTTGTGCTTCTCCATGTAGTTCTATAGGCCCACAAGGCTTCAGGAAGCCTATCTGCCCAATCTCTTCTATGTAAATGAACAGTCTTTGTTAGGATCCCTTCAATGACCTTATTAGTAGATTCCACTTGGCCATTTGCTTGTGGATGATAGGGAGTAGATTTTCTGTGTCTGATTTTGTACCTCTCCATCAATTGTTCCACTAGCCTTGATGTGAATTGAGCTCCTTGATCTGTAACAATTTCCCTTGGGACACCAAAATGAGTAAAAATATCCTCAAAAAGAAAATTAACTACAGATGCTTCAGTAGCAAAAAGTAATGGCTTGGCCTCTACCCATTTGGTAACATAATCTGTGAAAAATAATATATATTTCTTTTGTCTTGATGGAAGACTAATAGGTCCTACAAAATCCAAAGCCCATTTTTCAAAAGGTTCAATATGTACCTGAGGCTGCAATGGCATCTCACCTGAAGGAGAAGGTTTCCCTACCCTTTGGCAACTGTCACACCTTTTTACATAATCTTTAGCATCTTTAAAAAGGGATGGCCAATAATATCCTAAATGAAGGACCTTATAAGCTGTCCTCTTATCAGCAAAGTGTCCGACACAAGGTTCATCATGACATGCTTTGAGAATCTCAGGCATCTCATCTTCCCGAACACATATCCTAATGATAAAATCTGGACCTGTCTTGTACAACTCATTAGCAACCCATGAATATTTTGCACTATCATAAATGATTTTTATTTTATCTCTTGCATTCATTATTGAAGGAAATTTTCCTGAAACTAAATAATTAGCAATGTCATCAAACCAAGGAGTTTGGGTAGAAATTGCAAAAAGATATTCATCAGGAAATTGATCTTCAACTGGAGTGTCATCTTTGATGTTTTGGAGTCTAGATAGGAAATCAGCTACTGTGTTTTGTTTACCTGGCCTATCTAGAATAGTAATGTTGAATTCTTGTAAAAGCAATAACCATCTTATGACTCTTCCATTAGTAATTGATTTTTTCATTAAATATCTAATTGCAGAGTGATCTGTGTGAACAAAATTTTTATAGCATGTTATATAGTGTCTAAATTTGTTTATGGCATGAACAATAACTAAAAACTCTTTTTCAGTTACAGTATATTTTAACTCTGAAGGAGTCAAATTTTTACTGGTATAATAGATGGCATAAGGAATTAGATCTTTTTGTCCCAATACTGCTCCTAGAGCTGTACCAGAGGCATCTGTTGAAATATGAAAAGGTAACTTCCAGTTAGTTCCCCTTAAAATAGGTGCTTCAGAAGTTTTTGTTTTCAGGGTCTCAAAGGCTAACTGGCAATCAGAATTCCATTTGAATTCACAATCTTTGGTAAGTAATTTGAAGAGTGGAGATGCTATCTTGGTGAATTTTTTTATAAATCTTCGATAATAGCTTGTAAATCCTAGAAAACTCCTAACATATTTTTGACAACTTGGAATAGATAAGTTAGAGATGACTTCAAATTTTGACTCATCAACTCTAATCCCATCCCTTGAAATGTGATGTCCTAAAACAATTCCTTCAGTAAACATCATAAAACACTTCTCATGACTAAGTGAAAGATTTGCTTCTTTACATCTTTTTAAAACTTTTTCCAAGTTTTCTAAGGCTTCTTCAAATGTGTTTCCATAAACTATGAAATCATCCATATATACCTCTACACAATCATGTATTAGATCTGAAAACATTCCTAATACTGCCCTTTGAAATGTTGCAGGTGCATTGCATAATCCAAATGGTAATACTCGGTAAGCATAGGTACCCCAAGGACAGGTAAATGTGGTTTTGTCTTGATCCTCAAGTGCTACTTGAATTTGATTATAACCACTAAACCCATCTAGAAATGAGAAGTAACTTTTTCTAGCTAAGGTATCTAACACCTGATCTATGAAAGGTAGGGCAAAATGATCTTTGAGAGTTGCTTTGTATAATTCTCGGTAGTCAATACATACCCTCCATTTACCATTTTTCTTTGGCACAATTACCAAAGGATAAACCCACTGAATATCTGAAATAGGATAGATAAAGTTGACATTCAACAATTTCTGCAATTCTTGTTTAACAATCTCCCTAAGATTTGGATTCATCCATCTTTGAGGTTGTCTGATTGGTTTACAATTTTCCTCTATGTAGAAGTGATGAGTGAAAGTCTTGGGGATTATCCCTTTCATATCAGTGTAATCCCATGCATATGCAGAAGAATGTCTCTGTTCAAAGTTTATGTTCAAATTTTTCCTTGGAAATATCTCAATTATAGAGCTGCCAAATTTATCCATAGAATAAAGAGACATCTGTCTTGATGAAAAAAACTCAATGTTGGATTCTTCTTGAAATTGTTCATGTTTGTATTCCGAAGAGGATTCAAATTTTTCTAAAGTATTCAGAATTTGACTATCTTCACTAATTTCTGAAATTGTGAAGAGAGGTTGTAAGTCTTCTTCATCCTCTATCCATTAAGTATCATCTAAATCTGTAATTGTCCTTCCTGGAGAATAAAAAGTGAATTTCTTAGTTGAACTACCATCAGAGATGTACATATCACCAAATCTACAACTAATGAAAGCATCAGCTGTAGCTAACCAAGGTCTTCCTAATATAATAGGATGCCCTCCTAGATTATTCTTAGGAGTTAGGATCATGAAATACACAGGGTATTCCCAAGAATCTAGGGACACTGGAATGTCTTCTATTACCCCATTAGGTTTGATCATAGATCTGTCTGCTAATTGTAATAATGTGGGTGTAAAAATAAGATTAGGAAGTTTCAGTTTATCCATGATTTGTCTACTCATGATATTGATTGCTTCTCCTAAATCAATGAGTGTGTTTTGGATCTCAATTCCATTGATGTGAATTTTAACAACTGGATTTCCTGGGTCTAGATACTTTGGAATAGCAATCTTACCCATCATGATATCTGCTATTTTTCCTGCCAATTGAATTTTCTTTGTCTCTCTTATTCTTTTTCTTGTTTTCTTCATGCTCAACTCCTTTATTGTCTTTGCTAAAATTGGAATTTCCTTGATAGCTTGTAATAATGGAATCTTAATGCAAACATTTCTTAGCTCATCTAGGAAATCATAATTAGGCACCATAATTTTTTTTTTCTACACCCCTATCAATTTTTAATATTTCTGGAAAGGGAGGTGTAGAATTGGATGTTGATGGCTGCTCTAATACAGGAGTTGAAATGATTGGTTCTTTTTGTTTTGATTTTTCAATGTTTGGGTCCTGAAAAGATGTGTCTTCTTCAAGAATTTTATTTTCCCGTAGAGAATCTTCCTCAGAGTTGTCTTGTTCTTGTATGATCACAGAAGGTTTCCTCTTTTCAAGTATTCTTCCATACCTAAGTTGAACATCACTAAGGTATAGAGGAGTGATTAAATAAATTGGAAGTTTTTTTCCTTCTATCATGTATGTATTCTGAGGATTTTTATTGTTGGAGTTTGGTATGGGTTGAGCAGGCAACTGATTTGATTTCTGAGGAAATGGTAATGGAAGTGGTTGGTTTTGATGTTGTGGGTTCTGAGGATTCTGTTGACGATTTTGTTGAGGACTTTGAGGAGAAAAATGTGGGTATGGTGGATAGGATGGTGGATACTGATAGTACTGAGAGTATCTTCCATAGGGATTTTGTGCTCCTTATGCCCAAGCTTGAGATTGATTTTGAAATTGGGGCCAAGGTTGCTGCCAAGAATTCCAATTTGGTGGAGGTTGGTTATACATTTGATCATGGAATCCTTGTGTTTGAGGTCCTTGCCAAGGCCTTCTAGAGACAAAATTGAGAGATTCTGTGGAATTGGTAGGAGTTTCCTCTTGAAAGAAAGCTTTAAGACCAGGAAGTGAAGGACAACTCTTGGTCTCATGTTTTTCTGAAAAAATTACACAAGTCTCTACAACTTTTGCATCCAAAGGACATTCTCTCAAGGCATGATTCCTTCTACATTTGGGACAAAATATTGCTAAGGCATCAGATTCAGCTTTTTGCTTGTTTTGTAACTTAAGGGTGTTTATTTGTTCACTAAGACTCCCTAAGATGTAAAATTTGAATTCATCAAGCATATGCCCTATCTCTGCCCTACTCACTATCCCAGAAGCAGACTTACTTTCCCTTGCAAGAGCAGGGTCTCTTGGACCTTTTACAGTTTTGGATTTCCCTCTTGAAAGGTTGATACATAACTCATATATTTTAGGTAATATGAGTTGAGATATATCCCCTTTTCCCATCATGTTAAGGATATCCAACCATTCATCCCTAATTGTCTTCAACAAGAGAGCTTTTAAGGTGTCTTGGTCTAAGTTCTCCATTTTTGCTCTTTTGATGTTGTAATGAAATCTCTCCAAAAAATCTTCCAGGTTTTCATCTTCTTTTTGTAACATCTTAAACACTTCCTCCTTATGATTGATTGGCATACAATAATCCAAATACCTCTCTAGAAATGCTTGTTTCATGTCTTCCCATGTCCTAATAGAACTGTTGATAAAACTCATAAACCACTTCAATGCTGCTCCTTTCAATGTTGAAGGAAATAGTTTAAGTTTTTGACCATCTTGTAAGTAGTCATAAGTTCTACATAAGACTTCAAATTCAAATAGGAAGGTTTCAGGATCTTCAGTTTTAAGTCCATAGAAGTTTGGAAGGACAGAGGGTGAAATGTTTTTCATAGTTGTATTGGTTTCTTCATCTACTATAGGAAACCCAAAAGAGCGTCCCATTTCTCTTCTACCTCTTCCTCTACCTCCTTCGCCTCTACCTCTACCTCTACCCCCTCCAAATAATGTGTGTTATCCATCAAAGACTCTTCCTCCCCCTTCTTCTGCCATAGTTGATTCTTCTGTGGAAGTGGAAAAGTTCGTATCTCTAGCAGGGGTCCTTGAATATTCTTCTAAGAAAGGTTCAATGGATGAAGTGGAAGGTCTTTCTAATGGAATATCTGATCATAAGTATTCTGGAAGTCTAGGATGAGTAAAGGATGGAATGTGGGTCTGAGTTGGAGGTGTAATGGCTCTTGGTCTAGGTGAAACAAGTGGTGTTCTAGGAATCAAACTTCTGCTTCTTATGAATCTACTCCTTGAGTCTCTCTCTCTACGCATATCATTGTTTTTGGAAGTTAAGAAACAAGGCTACCTAGTTACACTTCCCCGACAACGGCACCAAAATTTTTGTGCTCAACCTAGTGTTCCTAAATTGAGTTCATTAATTGTCAACCAGGGTTGGTAAACTGCTGAAGTGTGGTGCACTATATGTGCCTAGGTATTTGTTTCTCACTATGTTGTGTTTAGTGTTTTATGATGTTTTTGGTTTTATGGTTTTATGTTCAAAAGAAAAAAAAAGCTAAATGTTGGAAAAGAGAAGTGGATGGTTATACTCAAGTAGAACAAAGCCTAAACTATGGATGACAAAAAACAAATTCAAAGCTTCATAATGACTTCATTGCAAGAAAATAAATCACAACATGAGCTTGAACTTATCCAATTCATTCATTAAAGGTGTGTTGGAAGAGCTTGAGAAATGGACAAGTTAAGTGTAAATGAAGTTCTCCTAAATAAACAATCAACTCACAATATTACAAAAAAAATGATTATTTGTAACATAGTAAGGTTTCTATTCTAGATTAACCTATGATGCTGAAGTTACCCTATTCTGCAACTTGACTTATCACTACTAGGCCTTATTCAGAAGTTTAGAGATTTTCTAGAACAATGTTTGGGAAAAAGGCTATAGGTGAATTTGTAAAAGATTTGCAGAATAATCAAAGCCTTAAACTGATATTACTGACCCCTATTCATGTGATGATGTATCAATATAAATTCAGAACAAAATTAAGTTGTAAATAATGAAGGCCGAGAGACTAATTTTGACAACTAGTACTACTTGAAATACAATGGATAACACTAGGCTAGAACGCGGTCTATCAATCTTAAAATACAGTGACTACAACTAAACTAGAATGCCATTAATATTTTCTTGAAACAAAATGATCTGAGACTGAACTAGAGTGCTACTAATCTGACTGAAGTACATTGAACAGAGTTAAACTAGAATGCCATTATCAAACTTGAAATGTAGTGACAGAGCTGAACTAAATGCAATCAACCTCCGGAGTGTTATAACTAAATTAACATGCAGCTAGTCTATGGAATTCTACAGCCCATCTCGTTCAATATGAATGATATTTTGGAAGAGTTTGTAAAAACAATTCTGGCTGTATTATTCAATGCAATTGAACATAAACATAAGATTTGAAAGCAAATACAATTAAAATCTAAGATACCACAGTTGTTTCTTATTCATTGTTAATGATGTTTTGGAAGAGTTTGTAGGAGTAAGACCGGCTGTGACACTTAGTGTAAACAAGCATAAATCATAAAATTCGAAAGGAAATGAAACTAAAACCTACAATACCACAGCTATGCCTTATTCATCATGATGATATTTTGGAAGAGTTTATAAGAGTAAGTCTAGCTGCGATAATTAATGTAAACAAGTATGAACATAAACTTCATAAACTTGCCTAAGCTAGAAATGAAAACGAGACTAAAATACTTATCTAAACCGTATTAAAAAGGCTGCTCAGGTAGCAGGGGCCCTCTACCACCAGAGTAGCACGAAATCTACTTCAAGATTAACTCAACGCTGTCAAGGAAGTGATGCTTCTTTCATTAAAGAGAAATTACTTCAAAAACAGAGTGTTTTTGGACTTCTGAAATGTAGAAATCAACCACAAAATCTAACCTTGTCCCTCAGTTTCCCGAGCCATATTTGTAAAAAAATTACATAACTGTCTTGAGATAACCTAGGGATAATTGTCTTTCCAAATAAAAACCAAACTAGGAATCTGATGGTGGTCACGTAATATAATTAAGGATATCTAGACTGTCCTTGTCCTATTAGGAGTCTCTCTCCTAGTTTGAGTTCCCACGTACATAACTGCCTACAGAATTTCGTTCAAACTTCATGGAGAGCAACAAATGATGAGGGAATGATGTGGAATATGACCATATGTCTTTTCCTCTGAGATGACACCTGGAACCTGCGTAGACATGAAGATAGCTGCAGAATCGGAAACTAGCTACAGAATGTCTGCATTCTGTAGCTAGATCTAGTTCAAAAAGTACTACAATGACAAAATCATAAAAACTTAGCAAGATAGTCATGATATATATTATTAAAGAAATTTTAACCAATTCTACTGATCATTTGAGCCTGTGATTAATAATGGACAAAGGAAATGGAGTGGAATGTGGTGGAAGAAAGAACATCTTTGGAGCTCAACACGTAACTTCTAATTTTTACCAGAGGGTATAGTTCCAATGGCTAGTTGTCACGTCCCCAACGATTTAGGCCTATTTTTCACGCTATGGTTGCCGATTTGTGATAGTTGTCTGTCTTCCCCCAACATAGGCTTGCTTCCTAAGTAGCTACTTGCACAAGACCAATATATTTTTATCACTTGTCCTACGAGATCTTTAAGAAGGGCTGACGTCGGAACCAACTGCCTAACCCCTGGCTGCGTCACCATTGTAAAGGTGGCCTGAGGCATGGGGCTATACCTGTGGAACCTACAGGTGTCATAGGGAACCTGTTGCTCACTTGGGGGTCGACCTATCCTTCTCTTCGGGTGGGTTCACCGAAGTTGCTTAGGCCTAGCTCTACTCCCATCCTTTCCTCTGGGGCCATAAAGAGGGATTCCTTAGTGATACGAAGACAACGCAACGTAGAGGCTTCTCCTAGCCGGGTCTACCAAGCTTCTAGATCCTTACTGGGATCCTCAATATCCTCCTCGTAGCATGGTACATTGTCCTAGGTGAGGTTGTCCCTATATCACATTGTCAATTTATAGATATAATCCCCAACCCCTTCCTTAGGTATAGGTTTTGCATAACATTTGCATTCTACCGGGTCTAGTGGTACAACGACCCATTTGCCCTTGTTTTCAAATATCATGCTGCAATTTTTGAGGTTGATGATGCCCCCCATGTCTATAGCCCAGTCCAGCCCGAGGAGCGTAGGGTAGGGATCCACATCTTCCACAATTTCCATCACCTCAAAGTCAACTAGGATCCTTACTCCTATGATATCAACCACGACACTGGGGAGTCTACCTAGAGGAATTATTTTTTGATGAGTTTCCATTCAAAGCTGAATGGTGGATCACTCCAGCTTAGGTTCCCCTAAGCATTTCCAAGTGTTCTTAGGCAGTATATTGGCGTCTGATCCATCTCGTAACCGCTAATCTGGACTGTCAGTCGCATTTCCATGCCAGTGCATATTTGATATTTGTGTAACATATGCACATCGTTGATGTCGATTGACTTGGTATCACGTGTTGCGCAACTTTCCAGTAAATCCTACAGATTTTGTACTGCCCGAGGGTTGCCCAACAGCCTCGTGCATGCTTGTAAGAAAGGTTTAACCTCCTCAATTACTTCCACATCTCTTAGGTATGTAGATGGCGAAACTTTAATCTCAAGGAAGTCCTTTTGAGCGTCCATAAAATTTTCCCTTGTTTTTCTCAAGTCTAGTCCTTCTTGGTTGCTAACTGCCCTGCAGATCAGTGTGTTAGTTTCGTTTTTCTCCTTAGGCCCCCGAGTCGCCAATCCACTGTGCGTTATGAGATTTACCTAACCCCTCGTCTTGGTCTGGACCCTTCCTACCTTCTATGCAGATGGAAGTTGCTTTCCCTGTATCTTTGCTTTTATGTCTGGGAAATCTTCCAGTGTATGGCCCAACTGTCTACAATACCGACAGGCCTGTCATAAGGGGTTCAGGAAATTCCTTATAAAATGCCCTGTGCCCCCACAGTATAGCAGATCGAATGGCCTTGACCCCGACCTGCACTTCCAATTTGGCTTTCGTCCCTTTTCCAAGGGGGGAGTTACCTGAGGGTATTTTTGGTGAGGTAGGGTTCCCTCCCCATTCATTGCTTCATTATGGATTCGATAGTCCTACTCCTCATGGCTAACTGACTGGAAACATCGGTACCAACGCTGCTTTGATGCGGAGATGGGGGTGTCCGAATAGGATCATTGGTTGACATCACACAACCCAACTGCGCAGCTCTCTCTGTGCCAGAGTGTAGGTCCCCTTGAGCCCTACTATTTCGGGCTATGCACTCCTGGTCCTACTGTGTGACCTCCTTTCATGCTAGCCCCTCTTCCCTTCTCTCATTGTAGATTCTAAATTTCCTAGTGCATAGCCTCAAGCTACCCCTAGATTTTCTATACTTCTAACGCAACATCTTTTAGAGGCATAGCTTCTAACTTCATAGAAGCTTCCAAGGCCTTGTCTTGTGAGTCAAATGTCTGGTGACCCATAGGTACATGTAGGTGAGAGAGTAGCATGGTGATAAATCATTTCGTAATCTATCTGTCATCGTACCGAAATCCTCCCTCCCTGATATATTTTTTTAGGTGCTGATCTAATTCCCATACAGACTTAGTTACCCCTTTCTTGAAGTCTTTGACGTATGCTACCAACTGAGAGTACGATTTCGGCTTCCAAAATTGTTGTTTCAGGACATCCTTAATATCTTCAAGCGAGGCGCTCCCTTTTCGAGATATATAACACATATACCAGTCCAGAGCCCATTCTTCGAAGGCCAGGGATAGCTGCGCCCTTTTCATAGTATCACTTACCACCCCTTGCGCAGTCCATACCGAGTCGGCTACAAACGAAAACTACTCCATGTCCTCGTCAGCTATGATTTTAAAGGTAGGTAATTTCAAATGTACTACCATGCTTTCCTCTGGTTTGTTTTAGCAAGCTATGAGGAGAGTGATCCGCTGCTTGATTGGTTCGATAGTACTTACCACTTCATGTCATGTTTTCACCCAAAGTGTCACTCATTCACCTTCGCGTTATATCTCCGTTATTTTATTTTCATTACTGATCCCTCTCTCAGACTTATTCCGGTCCTGGTAACAGAACCATTTGTTGGATTGAGGGGTCCTGAGCCAGGTTCGGTGTGCAAGGTTTGCCAAAAAACCCCTATACTACTGGCCCTTTTGGCAGTGACCTACTTGCGCAGGTCAAAGTCTCACCCGAAGTAGGATGGGTGGGTGTTGGAACCAGGTTTCCGCACCCTAAGAAAGTATGGGTAAGGCCAGCGGAGTTGTGTCCTGTTTCTGTAATTCCCATATTACCTTTTTCTTCGCAGAGTTAGTTACATTTCTATTTGCATCCACGTGCACTAGATCTATAGTTATATGCTTTTCATAACATCAACACAATATTACATAAAAAGAGTGGAATAGATCTAGATCCAAGCATTCAGTTACACAGATCTTCGCAGCTAAGAGACAGAAAATACACAACACAACAATTATCAACAATTCACACAACAGCACTCATAGATTTAAATCTCTAATAATCCTTCGCATTCATTCATTCATCAATATTTCTTTACAATTCCCTTCCCAACTTGCGTACACAGCAACAGAGTCGCACACAGCTAGACTAGGATCTCCGCGCACACAGCCAGCAGGAGTCCGTTCCCCAAAACCCAAGCAGATAGCTTAACAACAGATCACATCAATAGCTCATCGTTTCGTATCCTTTACAATATAAAATACATCTCTATTTATAACAATCTAGCCTTGACTTTCCTATGGTCCGCAACCCATGGTTTTCAGACCCCTAGTTTACCCTTTGACCCATTACAATGCTTTCGGGGCTTTGACCCACCCCAAAACCCCTACGCTAGACTAAATCTAATAAAAAATATTCAAAATGGACTAGTTTCACAGCTTGTTAGGAGACTTTGTTCCAACACTAGAGTAAACTCAAATAAATAATGATTTATTTAATTATTTCTCATGGGGTTTCATGTTTCAATTAGAAACAAATAAAATATGGTTTATCAAGTTATTTCCGGTAGTGAAAGAAATTTTACTATGGTAAAATTGGTCTTACATGATGTATTTCAATCCACTTAGTTAGATATGGCTAAGTGATAATTTTTTGGCGATAAAAGATTACCCCCCAATGTACGGGCATTAGGAGTAAATCGTATGACCAAAATACGTTGTAAGAACATAAACACTAGACACTGAAGGGGATTCATAGAGAGAGAGATACATAACTGAAGTGAAGTGAGGAAATAATTTAGGGGGAAAGACCTATTAACTAGTATAAGTCTCCTTTTGTTTTGGAATACATGACCTCAATGAGGTGGGGGAGGCATACCCATACCCGCTGAGATAACTATGTAAAAACAAAAATTATGAGCCCAACAATCTGGCAGTAAACTACAAAATGTATGATACATGATACATGACATTTTTGCACAAATGGGCCAAAAAATAATACAATGGATCACATATATATAATGAGCCTAGAAAAATTCCAGGACCGAATATAATAACACCCAAGTACATGAGACATAATTTCCATCCATATGATGTGGGGGGGGGGACCACAACCAAAGAATCCCTAATGAACAAGAAAGGGCTTTGAAGACCTGAATTGATCATTTGAATGAGACATGCATGCTAGGGGCGCTACACGTGGCTGGAACTGAACCCATGAAATTTACGGAACTACATCAAAGGCTAGACAATAATATGAGGCCATCCAGGAATGTGGGGGGCTACTTGAATGGTCGCCCCCTCATGAGGTCTGAAACATCTCACACACAGCTGGGAATCACTTGTACAATCTGTTGGATCATAGAACCATCAAATATATATAGTATTCCCAAATAGGGAATGCAACAATATAATGCAGATTTGCAGAAAAATAACACCGATCATCTAATACAAAGCAGGAGGTCAATATGGAGACCTTTCAAATGTATTCACAATAGAAAAATAGATGTATAACATGGCCCATAAGATGCATAACTTGAAATACAAGTCACCAATGAGAGAAAATCCTCAAAAAGAGGTGCTGCAACCATGTATATAGACTGAAAAAGGCTTGAAAACATTATTTTATTAGGTTGCAATAGCTATTGATTACACTTTAAATCTAGAGCAAATGCATGCATGAAATGTCAAATCTATAATAGATCCATACACTATATAGGCTCCTCTTCAAAATCCCCTTGGGGTTTTCAACATTACACCATGTACATGAAGTAGATATGAGATCTAAGTCTATAGATCTGCGGAAATATTTAGAAACTAATAAGTATTCAGATCTGATTTCATTTGATCAAGGAATATATCTCCTCCAATGGATCTCCAAGGTGAAGGGTAGATCCCCAACACTTGAAAACCAACTCTACAGATGGTATGCCAAAAGACCTTGCAATAGCACCTACAGGTATAACGCAGATTTAGAAGTAAAATTGTGATGTAGGGTTTATAAAATGGTTGGCCACATGCCAAGATCTAAAAATGAAGCCCAATACGTCCAATACTCTCCTCCTAATGGAATAGAATTCTTCTCCACTGAAAAGGAGCACTGAAATGGTCTAGATCTGAAGATATCTAGCCTCCACTTGCTGCAGCTTGCAAAGACAACCAAACCCTCAACAGAATCTGTGTTGTAGTTGAAAGAAGAAGCTTGGCCTTCAGCCAGATAGTGGACAATACAATGCAAACTATTCTAAGAGGCCTCTCAAGGAAAGAGGTGGGATCCCTGATCAAGAACACCTAGTGCTAAACAACACTATTCTCGGCTAAACAACAAGAGAATGATATATGTATAAATAGACAATATATTCAGAAATATAATCCCATCAAAAACCTTCTCATGCAGCCATCCTCTTCCTTTTATAATTTGAGAGCTTGCAAACCCTAAACCACTTTCAATGAGATCACTTCTTCCACACAAGCGATCTCCATATAAAACTATGTTGTGCCTCATTGATGGCCACTCCTCTAAGACAGTGTTGTAGATCTAGTCAAGGTTGACCCGGTCAAAATATCCAACCCCTTTCACACCTAAGGGTGCTTATTAAAACAACAAATATTTAGCCTTTTTACATTTGGCATTGGTTTATTCATTGTTTAGGAGTATTATGGACCTCCTTTACACTTTTATTCTTTAAACAAAGAAAGAAAACAAAAGTGAATATTCCAATTAGCTTAGGACTAATTGGGAATATTACAGTCCTCCCCTCCCAAATGTTGCTTGTCCTCACGAAGATGATAAGGTGAATGATGCAACTCTTCTCCTCCTCCATTGGTGACACCATCATGTGATAATATTCCTCCATAAGCTAAGTGTTCACCAATCCAGCCCTCCATGAATTGTTCCTCTAAAGTTCTCATGAGATATAAATAGTCCATCCCATAAGGAGACAATAACTCAAATGAAACAAACATGGCTTGCCCCATGCTCTCTTTGAAACATGTAGCATAAGATATATAGAGATTATCCATCCCATAGGGTACATACATACCTCCCATCCTCCCTCCATGCATTCCGATAAAAAGTACAAGTACATCATTAATGTATGGGAGTAAAAATACATACAAAAAAACATAAATTTGTGCATATGGAGGTGGTTCATAGTCCCACATGTGGAACTAGAGTAGTGGATATCGTGCCTGCATAAAATCAAGATGTGATAAGTGGTTTTCCCACAACTTAATTGCTTCCCATGTCATCTCACTATGGCTGAAAGTGTGAGATATAGTTGGTGCCTTAGGAATGCACCCATCTTGAAACAATATCTCCCTTTGTCCACCAAGGGAGTGGCCAAGTTCAGAATTTTTTGTGGATTGAAGTTGGCCATGAAGTTTATAACATAAAATAATCCTCCTTGGAGTCATGGCCTGCATAAACATGGTGAAAGAATAAATAAAATTAGAAAATAAATCATGATTTACATGAGTATGCTCTTCACCAACAATCCTCCTCATACAAATGGAGTGGTGCATAGATCTATCTCCTCTCTCAAAAGAAGGAAGATATGGCTGAAATAACTCTTTCATAGAGTCATGTAGCTATCCCAACTCCACATGGTTCATGCATTCTTGAAAATTATGATGTAGTTCTCCTTCAAAGCCTTCGCAATCAAGGCTCCTCATGATGATGTTGTAGATCTTCATGGAATATTTGTGGCTGAAACATAACTCTTCATAGGCTCTTTGTAGTAACTTCTCCTTGAGTTTGGAGGCTCTAGAAGAGAATATCCTACCATGATGATATATAAATCCCTCTTGGACTAAATATCCCTCTTCATGCATGCAGTCATCAAGTATCATGCAAGTGTTAAGATCCTTGGAATAATCCACCAACAGTTGGGATTTCCAATATGGATCTAAACTCCCCAACAATGATAGTGCTGATGATGTATCAAATGAAATGGCTGTCATGTGTTTTCTCTCCTCCTTAACATATACCATGCCCAAGGTGTATGTTGGAACGTCATTCCTTCCCTTCTTCCCCTCCCACAGCGTAGAATCTGAAATGAGAGTGGTTGATGATGATATTGGGAGAAGATCTCCCTCCTCCTTGAGCCTACCCCAGACTCCCAACCCTGTATCATGGTCTTCCAATGCTATCATCCTTCCTAGATTTAAGCTTGGAGCATCATGTTGTGAGATAACTCCCACCAAAACTGAATCAGTTGGCCTCCCAGGTGGTTTTCCACTAGATAAAAGTGTCCCATGCAGTAATATCATGAGCATGATAGATGGGACTGTAAGGTCCTTGCTTCCAGTACGCATATCCATCTTTGTTATTTGTGTGGAAGTGGTATGTGAGGGATATGTATGCATTCCTATGATCATTTGAGTTTCACCACTCTTATTTTCTACCCATTCCATTTTCAAATCCTCCCAATCAGTGGTGACTTTCCCCAATGTAATCAACCATTGAACAACCAAAATCACATTGGTGTTAGGTATGTCAACCACAAAGAAGTGATCAATCAATGTATAAGTCCCGATGGTGACTGAAAGTGATGGGACATAGTGCATGCATTGCATTTTTCTATCTCCTAGGACCAAAATAGAGAATCACTCAAAAGCATCAGTGGGTATTTCCCTCCTTTGTACTAGTTGGGCATCAATGAAATTGTGGGTAGCCCCACTGTCAATTAGAACAGAAACCCTATGATTCAACTTGGAACCTTGAACTCTTAAGTTCAAGTACTTAGGTACTTCTCTCAAAGATGAAAGAGGCCCTCCAATAGGAGAAAATGCTCCATTCCCATCTCCTGATGGTGTTGGTTCTCCTCCTGCAGTGTCAGCGATGTGATCTCTTCTTGGTTCATCTTCTTCTTCCTCCTCATCATCTGAGAAGACCTCTATGTAATGTACTTTTCTAGCAGCACATCTATGTCCAGGTGCCCATGATTCTTGGTAAGTGAAGCAAAAATTCCTTCTTCTTAGATCTCTTCGAACTTCATCATCAAGAGGCTTCTCGTATGAGCTCTCCTTGGAAGGAATAGCTTTTTCTTCCTTTCCCTTTGAGGGAAAAGAGGGCTTATGCTGAAAACTTGACTTTGCTTTTGGCAAGGCATCCTGAAGGTCTCTAGCCATTTCCATAGCATCATGAAGGGTAGTCGGCTTGGTAAATTTAACCAACCCATGAAGAGGTTCATCTAAACCATCGATGAACATGTACACCCTTCTTGCTGCAGAAAAATCAGGAACCATAACAGATAATCTTAAAAATTTAGAAATGTAAGATTCTGTATTACTTGATTATTTCAACATTACAAGGCTCATGAATGGTGTGTCTAGATCTCTTTTATCAAATATTTCCACCAGTCTTCTAGTGAATTGTGAATAAGTAGTCACTTTGGAATGACTCAATGTATACAAGTCGTGGAACCACCAATCATGTGTGTTGGAAATACTGAGAGGGAGGGGGGGGGGGGGTGAATCAGTATTCCTTTCAATTATAGCATTAGTTAATCTTTAATTATTATCAGTGTTTGTACAATGATAGCGACAAACAAGAGGAAAAAAAATGCACACAGTTTTTAAGGTGGAAACCCACTTCGGGACAAAAACCACCTTATGCTTTTCTAATAATTCTTTAATATTCAACTCCAATTGAAAATAAAGCTCCAACTTCCTAGAATCTAGAACAACATTCTTCTCCAACTCCCATTGGATGGATGCTCCAATGCCCGCGATTCTTTAGTGGTCAATTGAATGGATGCCCCAACACCCAATGAGCTACAACTCGACCTAGCACCACCCTACCACTCTATAGAAGAATAAAAGAAGAATGGACTCCCATACTAGGGAAAATGGTCCACTTTACAATGACATAGAATGATGTAGAAGAAGAAGATATACTATACCATAACCCCAACTTTGACACAACCACCTAATGATGATCCTAGACCTCCCAACACTTCCTCTTCAACCCTTGGCAGATAAACACTAGTACAATTTTTACAATAATGTATTTACAATGACTTAGTACAAAGATACATTTACAATGATTGTATGCAGTTCTGCCCACTTGAAGACTTCATATGATGAAATTCTTGCTGCTGTTATGCACCTTGGTTGCTGCTCTTGTCATGCTACCCTCTACTGCAACTTGCTTTGCTTTGCTTCCGTAGAAAGTCGGGTCCTTTGCAACCCTTAACAACACATGATCTAGCTTTTTCTTGCCTTCTAGGAGCTCGATATTGAATCTAGTGTATCTCTACTATTTCAGATCCTCAATATCTAATTTTTAGTCTTGTAGTATTCCTCTGAGTTTTATTTCCAATGCCATAGGTATGACCCAATTTGGATTCTTCAAGGGAGCGTTATACCCAATCTCTCACAATGCCCTAATTATGGACTGTTTCCGCAGAGTGCACTTGTACGGCATGCCACGTGTCACTGTTTCTTCATTTCGCTCTGAAATTGATAGATAAAAAACCAAATATTGTACAATATCTGCCACATTTTACAGAATTCCAATCTGATACTCAGAGAGAGAGTTATGATGATTTTACCAAGGTCACTTCTTTGAGATGAATTTCAGGAGCCTCCAACAACCCTAACTTCCACATATCATATCTCCAAAAATTTTGTGCACCTTGATCTGGAATTTTTACAGCAGTTTCCTTAGGATTTCGGCTTCACCTCATAACAATTTCATCTTTTGAACCTTCGTAGAAACAAAGTTAGAGAGAAAATTCCAGGATGACCTGTTTCATATGGCGAAATCCCTTGAATAAGGAGGAAATGAAGATCACAATTTATATAAATGCTTAAGTTAGAGGGGCTTCAACAAGTGAACGTGGGAGAGATTTTATGTGCTTAAAAAATATTAATTATGAATTTTCAATGACCCATTCCCCAACCCCATGGGGTTTTAGCCCACTAACTGGGGATACAAACTTCAGACATGAATATCTCTCAAACCGTGAAGAATTACATGGCATGCCATATATCAACGGAAACATCTCGACAAGTAGAAACCATCAAAAGGATTATTAACCCAGAATATATTAATTTGGTAGGTCAAAATTCCCATGCAATATTGTGTTATCCCGTGGTGCTACTTGGGTTGACATCAATGACAACCGCTGATCAACAATCTCCCCCTTTGGCATTGATGGCAACACAAGTACTCCCCCTGCGATCATGACACCTCTTCCTACAACATTCTATCCCCCTTTGACATCAATGGAAAAGGGTAACTCCCCCTGAGACACAACCATCCTGTGGACCTATACACACTTCCACTCCCCCTGACACACAATCGTCCTATAGAAATGTAATCTACTTCCACTCCCCAATTATATTCTGAAAAAAGTGAAATCTAATGAGAACTTGGGAGAATCCCAAGCTTCCGGCGAAGATATTTCAATGCTGGTGAATATCTAATATGTGATTTTTTTAGTGCTGTTGGAATCTTGCTACTTGTATAACTGCTTGCATAACATCTGGTTGGGAGGTTCTTACATATAGAATACTACTAATCATAGATCTGTACAACCTTTGATCCACATCCTTAGATGAGTCGTCTATGCTCAATTTGGAACCTGTTACCATTGGAGTAAGGATGGGTTTGCAATATTTCATTTTAAATTTCTTGAGCATTTCCTTGATGTAATTGGTTTGACATATAAATATTCTTTTCTCTTGCTGAGATATTTGAAGCCCTAAGAAGTATGTCAGCTCACCAAGTAAAGACATCTTGAAATCACTTTGCACCTTTGTAGAAAACTTCTTACTTAGTCGATCATCATTTCTACCAATTATTGTATCATCCTCTTTAGCTATTAGACATTCTTTAGTTGCTTCATCTAGAACATATATGTCATTTGGAGCTCGACTTGCTGTAGCCAAAATTTCACCATACACGCCTTTCCTGATTTCACATTTCGTGGAGTTGAATAGTATTCTGTGTCCTTGATCACACATTTGTCCAACACTGAGAAGATTGCGATTCATGTTTTCAACCAATAGAACATTCTTGGCTAGAGAATTTTTGCTTCTAAGAGTGACAGTACCTAATCCTATAACATTTGAAGATCCATCATTTCCAAAGGACATGGTTCCATCCTTCTTCTCTTTCAGAGATACAAATTTATTTCTATCTCTAGTCATATGCATTGAGAAACCGCTATCAACATACCACACATATTTGTTATTTTGAGCCATGAAAGCAAGAACACAATTATCATTCTTCTTATTATTCCATGTTCATTCGTTCTGCGGCTTCGAAGATTCTTCTGGAGCATTTCCAAGTCTGCAGTCTTTGGCTATGTGTCCAAAGTTTTGACATTTGTAACATTCAATATTATTTCTTAAATGTTCAAATCTATTGATGTTTCGTTGAGCCCTAGGAGGTTCATATTTGACCGATCTCCTGGAATTGTATTCATTCCTAGGATACGTGCGACATTCTACAGCTTTATGACCAAATTTTCCACATGAATAACAGTAGCCATAAAAAATATGTTGGTACCTGGATGGAAATTTTCGTCGAGGAATTGTCTTCCAAGACTGTTCTTGTGAATCCTGTCCAATGAAGTCTACATGCATGTCAGATCTCATAGGTTCATTTTATTTTGTTGTAGAAGGTCCCGCTTCTTCTTCTTTTTAACCGATGCCAATTTTGTCATTGTAAGATCGTTTATTTTTTATGAGTTCTTCTAATGCCCTTGAGCTATTGGCATAGTTTTGGATAACTTTTCCTTTCTTCACTTCCTCACGCAGCGAGACTACCTCGGCTTCTAAATATTCCCTTTCTTGGTTGCTTTCTTCCAACTTCTTTTGAAGTGACTCTTTAATGCATTTGTGTTCTTCAACTTCAATTTTGAGACCTTGAACTTGTTCTTCAAGAGTATTGGAACATATTTTCTCTGCCTCGAGAACTTTTATAAGCTTGATTGCTTCCTCATAAAATTCTTCTATGGTCCATCCTTCTTCTTCATTGTTTGATACCTCTTGTTTATTGTGCTTGGGTTTATTATGTTTGGCCATAAACAATACTCTCACATTGGCTTCTTCTTCACTATCATTGTCTTCATTGGATGATGAGCTATCTTCTTTAGAGAGAAAGTTCCTTTTGGATCCTTGCTTGTTGAATTTCTTAAAGCCTTTCTTTCCTTTTGAGTTTCCATTACTTTTGTTTGGAAATTTTGCTGCAAAATTCCCAACCTCATTACATCTGAAACATATCAATGGAAGTTTACATTTTGAATTGTCCCTTACCAATTTTTAGTTTTCTCCTGAAGTAAGCATATTCTTCATCTGAAATACCTTCTTCATCATCTCCCTTTTCTTCACACTTGCAGGTGCATGTCTTTTCAATTGAAGGTTGTTTATCTTTATTGGTTTTCTTAGATGCAACGAATGCAGTTTCTAGATGGGAAGTACCCTCTTCTTCATCAAGTCTTATTTCATATGCTATGAGAACTCCATGTAATTCCTCTTTGCTGAGTTTGTCCAGATTTGAACTGTATTCTAAGACTGATACCTTTCGGTTGAATCTCCCTGGTAATATTCTAATAATCTTCCTTATAATAGTCTTCTTGTCAACTGGCTCTCCCAATCCTTCCAAAGTACTGGTTATTTCATCAACGTATTGGAAATATGCAGCAATGTTGCAATATTTTTTCATTCTGAGTTGCTCAAATTTTTCTCTATAGATTTGAAGCTTTGCTTCTTTGACATTTGAGTCACCTGCATATATATTCTCAAGCTTATCCCATACATTTTTGGTAGTTTTACAACCCAACACCTTATGATAAGCAAATTCAATAAGTCCACTGATAATAATATTCTTTGCTTTTGCATCATTTACCAAATTCTTCTTACTTTGTTGATCCATAATTGATGTAAATCCATTTTGAACAGTGTCCCATACTTCGCAACCTTGCACCAAGAGATATACATCCATTCTTCCTTTCTAGAGTGCATAATTATTTTCATTGAATAGAGGTACACAATTCTTGGTATGATCAATGACCTCCTTCCAGATGTTAAACTGCTATTGAAGGAAACAAGATCTGATACCAATTGTTGGAAATACAGAGAGGGGGGGTGAATCAGTATTCCTTTTAGTTAGAGCATTAGTTAATCTTCAATTATTATGAATGTTTGTACAATGATAGTAGCAAACAAGAGGAACACAAATGCACATAGTTTTTAAGGTGGAAACCCACTCTGGGACAAAAACCACCTAATGCTTTTCTAATAATTCTTTAATATTCAACTCCAACAGAAAATAAAGCTCCAACTTCCTAGAATCTAGAAAAGCATTCTTCTCCAGCTCCCATTGGAAGGATGCTCCAATGCCCGAGATTCGTCAGTGGTCAACTGAACAGATTCCCCAACACCCAATGAGCTACAACTCACTCTAACACCACCCTATCACCCTATAGACGAATAAAAGAACAATGAAATCTTGTACCAGGGAAAATGGTCCACTTTACAATGATATAGAATGATGTAGAAGAAGAAGATATACTAGACCATGACCCCAAATTTGACACAACCACCTAATGATGATCCTAGACCTCCCAACACTACCTCTTCAACCCTTGGTAGATAGACACTAGTACAATTTTTACAATAATGTATTTACAACAACTTAGTACGAAGATACCTTTACAATGATTGTATGTAGTGCTGCCCACTTGAAGACTTCATATGATGAGCTTATTGCTGTTGTTATGCGCCTTTTTTGCTGCTCCTATCATGCTACCCTCTGGCGCACCTTTCTTTGCTTTGCTTCTGTAGAAAGTCTGGTCCTTTGCAACCCTTGACAACACATGATCTAGCTTTTTCTTGCCTTCTAGGAGCTCGATATTGAATCTGGTGTATCTTTATTATTTCAGATCCTCAATATTTGATTTTTGGTCCTATATTATTCCTCTAAGTCATCTTTCCAATGCCATAGGTTTGACCCAATTTGGATTCTTCAAGGGAGAGTTATACCCAATCTCTAACAATGCCATAATGATGGACTATTTCAGCAGATCACACTTGTACGACGTGCCACATGTCACTTTTTCTTCATTTGGCTCTGAAATTGATAAAGAGAAAACTAAAGTTTGTTCACTATCTGCCACTTTTTACAGAATTCCAATCCGATACTCAGAGAGAGAGTTATGATGATTTTACCAAGGTCATTTCTTTGAGATGAATTTTAGGAGCCTGCAAAAACCTTGACTTCCATAGATCATATCTCAAAAAATATTATGCACCTTGATCTGAAATGTTTACAACAGCTTCCTCAGGATTTTGGCTTCGCCTCGTAAAAAAATTGGCTTTTGAAACTTCTTAGAAACAAATTTAGAGTGAAAATTCCATGATGACCTGTTTCAAATGGCAAAATCCCTTGCATAAGGAGGAAATGAAGATCACAATTTATATAAATTATTAAGTTGAGAGGGGCTTCAATAAGTGAACATGGAAGGGATTTTAGGAGCTTAAAAAATATTAATTATGACTTTTCAATGACCCATGCCCCAACCCCATTGGGTTTTATCGCACTAACTGGGGGTACAAACTTCAAACATGAATATCTCTCAAACCGTGAAGAATTACATGGCGTGCCATATATCAATGGAAATATCTCAACAAGTAAAACCCATAAAAATCATTATTGACCCAGAGTATATTAATTTGGTATGTCAAAATTCCCATGCAATATTGGGTTAGCCCTTGGTGCTGCTTGGGTTGACATCAATCACAATCGCTGATCAACAATGTGCTTCACCTTCAAAGTGCAGCGCTACAATATTTATAGCCTCCATCTCTAGGAATTTTTTTAACTAAAATTAGATGTCAAGTTTTTCTAACCAAGATTTGGCAGAACACTTGGATGACCCATCAAATTTGGGTAAAATGAATCTACCCATAAAGTGGCATCGATCATGATTCTGAATGAATCCACCACCTCTATGATGATGCCCTGGTCTTCTTTTGTCCTTTATGTGAAAAAACTCCCGAAAAATCAAGTTATCTTTGAATCTATAATTTTGAGACTCATATTCTTCAAAATAGTATTCAAGGGATTCATGCTCTTGAAACCCTTCATTTCCCACAGCTAAAAAAGTAGGCATGGTAGAGCGTTGGGAAACTTGTGGCCGATGCACTCGTTAATCATTCTAGTGGTGAGACATGCCAGAGCCTTCTTCAAGATGAAATCCTTTAGGGGATTCTTTGATTATATCCAATCTCATCTCTTTCATATCTCTAGCAAGATCTTGCATGGCTCTAATAAGGATCTTATGAAAATCCTTTTCTTCTTCTTCACTTCCAGATACAGGGGCTTTACCCTTATCTTCATTGTCATTTGTGTAATCAAATTTCTTCTTCTGTCTTCTCTTTAGATACCTCTTCTCTCTGTCAGTAAGAGGCTCTTCTTCTTCAAAAGACATATTGGCTTCTTAGAAAGCACAGGCTGTGTGAAGATGATGCTCTCATACCACTGTAGTATTCCCAAATATGGAATGCAACAATACAATGCAGATTTGCAGAAAAATAATGCAGATCGTCTAAGACAAAGTAGGAGGCCAATATGGAGACCTTTCAAATGTATTAAAATAATCAAAGTGTATGTATAACATGGCCCATAAGATGCATAACTGGAAATACAAGTCACCAATGAGAGAAAATCCTCAAAAAAAGGTGTTGCAACCATGTATATAGACTGAAAAAGGCTTGACAGTGTTATTTTATTAGGTTGAAACAATTTTTTATTACACTTCATATCTAGAGAAAGTGAGTGCATGAAATGACAGATCTATAATAGATCCATACACTATATAGGCTCCTCTTCAAAATCCCCTTGGGGTTTTCAGCATTACACCATGTACATGAAGTAGATATGAGATCTAAGTCTATAGATTTGTAGAAATATTTAGAAATTAAGAAGTATTCAGATCTGATCTGATGTGAACAAGGAATAGATCTCCTCCTATGGATCTCCAAGGTGAAGGGCAGATCCCCAACACTTGAAAACCAACTCTACAAATGGTATGCCAAAAGTCCCTGGAACAACACCTATAGGAATAACGCAGATTGTAGGGCCGTTAATATGCCATTATTATTATCACTTGTGAACGCTTATTCCACCCATTTCTACCATTCTTCATCACATCATTTATTATAATTTATTATTTAAATCCATTTTATAATGATTTATGCTCTTATGAATGAATATTATTTATTCTCCTTTATTTCTAATAAATTGGTGATTATGTATGATTTTATCAATGATAGTTTTAATAAATCAGTTGTAACATTATTCACCATTTTTAGCCTCCAAGATAATTTTTAGATTGAAGATTTGATCATTAAAAGTGCCAACTCAGAAATTCGCTGGAATAAGAAGTGACGATTTTGCGGTTGAGATTCTGAGCAAATGAAGAAGAATCTGGAAAATCCGGAACATGGGTTTTGTCCAGAACGGACCCAATTAACTTTTAGATAGAACGGTTTGCCCAAATTTGGCTTGTACTAAGAGAAACGCAGGGTTCTTTGAGCACGATTTTCTCAGATTTGTTGTTGCGGCCGTCCTCCAAATCTCAGCTACAAAGCCAAATTCGCCTTGTTCTTGTTGATCAAATGGTTAGAAGCAAACCAATTTTGTAATAGAATCATGTTGTAATTATCTCTATTGTAACCACTCTCTGCTCTCTTTGTATTTAAATCAGAACAAAGATTAGAGAGGGAGAAGGACTTTGAGGATGATTCGGGATGGATTCGAATGATGGAATTGAGGATTCAGACTTAGAGATTCAAGAATGAAGATGGATTATTCATGATAGGATAGGGATTGTTGCATTGCCATTGTAATCTTCAAAGATTTTGCTGTTGTAATGATTTCACAATTTGAGGATGAATAAATAAAAGGGTTGTTGTTCATTCACCTGATCTGAAGTAGCCCAGCAGCATCCGCTGGCGGCTAAGCGCCCAGCCTCTGGTGGAGTATGCTGCTGTTGTATCATATCTTTCCAATTTCCGTCGTGTGATGGTTTGATTTAGTTCCTATTTCTTTGAATCGTAATGCTTTACAGTTTCATGTTCTTTACTTCGCTGTTTAGTTTGGTTGATTAATTACAAGAGTTTGCTTTTAAAGAGTTTTCCTAGTTTACTTTCAATGGCAGCTTTCCATTTCCTGTTATTTGCATTATCTTTGCTTTGGTGTGAAGAACGATCTGAAACTGTAGTGGGCATTGGCATTTGCTGTCTAGTCCCAGTTAATGATACGATTTCCTTGGACACTTTTGGTTATCGAGTTTCCAAGGGATGGTTATTATTCTTGGACCCTTATTTGATACATTGCTTGTTTTCCGAATGCATGATTTAAGTCTTAAGTGCTTTGTTGTAGTAGATTTTATTTCCGGCTTTCATTTATTTTGGATTTTAAAAACAGCTATCTTGCAAAAAATTACTCTTGAGTAAATAGCCGCCTCAGACTGAGTACACTCTTGAAACAAAAAGTCGTCCCTGGGTTGACAATTAATGTGAGGTAATTAGGAGTTACAAAGACACCTTTTTATCGCTCCACATTTTGGCGCCGTTGCCGGGGAGAGTGTAGCCATTTCTAAAGAGTAGTGTGAATCTAATGAGTACCTGCTAGGGAAGAGTTGGATCTTAAAAACGGAAGGTAAGAACCTACGCGCGGAGCATGTAAAAGCCCTGCTCCACTGTCCGCTTTCCTAACAGATTTTTTGTTGCTTTGTTGGGTAGAAATAGATGTTTGAATTTTTGTGTGAATGATTAGGAAAAAAATAGAAATTTTGAAAAATGGATCACATGATCTCATGCAAGTGGTGATGTAAGCACCACCCATTTCACTAATTGATTGACAGGAACATTTGAAGAAGGAGCCTCGAAGAAACACATGAAAAACATCTTATATTATGGTAAGAAATGGCTCACGTTTCTACTTTTGAATTTCCTATCAAAGATCTAGGAGGAGTGATACAAATGCACATAATTCCCCCATCTTTACCAAATTTTCATGGTTTAGCAAATGAAGATTGAGATACATTCTTATTTGAGTTCGAAATACTTTGTAGAGGATATGATTATTGTACTAATGATCAAAGATTGAAAGTGTTTCCTCTTACTCTAAAAGGAGCAGCTCTCCGATGGTTCATGAGCCTAGGTGGGAATTGCATCCAATCATGGGAGGACATGAAGAACATATTCTTGAAGAAGTACCCAGACTATTGCAAATCCAATGAAGATATTTTTGGTATGATACAAGGGGAAGATGAAAGTTTGGAGGACTATGTAGATCGATTTCATTATAACCTTCAAAAATCAAAGCATAAGCATTTGGAAAAAGAGATCTTAAAAACACTCATTCTTAAAGGAATCAAAGATGAATTTTTAGAACTCTTAAATCTGATAGGAAAAGGTGATGTTTTTCAGTTTTCATATGATGATGTTTGTGAGTTGTGCATAAGGTATTCAAGAGGAATCTCCAAGGCTGGTAAGAATTCTAGAGATGTTTGTTCTTTCTTTTCCAAATCTGCTACAAGAATAGGAGACATAAGAGCTGAAATCAATGATTTATTTGAAAATTTTAAAGTTGATTTTATTCGCTCTCTAAGCTCAAAATTGGACGTTTTGCAGGTTCATAAAAATGAAGAATTTGATGAAGTGTTTTTCCCTCATGACCAAAAGGAGCAGCCCATAGATGGTTACTCTTCCTTATCTAGGATGGAAGTATCATATCAAAGAGGTGAGGAAGCTGCAACAAGGTCAAAACCATGGAAATCATGGCCTACGGGTATGGTTCAAAACACTTCTTCTCCATTCTCTTACTTGCATAATCCATTATGGAATACTCATGTTCTAGGGCAGCCATGTCAATTTCAATATAACCACCAATCTTATCTACAAGTTTGGCATGGTTCACCTTATGATTGCATGAATACTCTCCCTCATCTTGTAGCACAAGCACATTCTCCATATTCTCCACCAGCTCTTTCACAACATCCTGCTTGCATATCAAATTTATCCACTCAACCCAACCAACCACATCATCACAATGCTCCATTCCATACACAATTTTCTGCTCAACTAATTCCACACCCTCACCACAATAAACTAGTACAACATACTTACAGTGTTGAACTTCCAAATTTACCCACCCTTCCCACCCATTCTATCTCACATGCGCCATTAGAGAAAACTTACAATGAGATTCAGAATGTTTCAAATTCAAAAATTGTAGAAGTTATGGAAGAAAATGAGCTTACTTCTAGTTTGCATCAACAAACCATTTTAAAAGTTCAAGAACCTCATGGTATGATGGGAAATCAAGAAATTAATGGATATATTGAAGATTGGTTTCACTCCATCACGTGTTTTCATCATCACTCCATACTTCAACAATTTTTGACAACATCTTTTCAAGGGAAGTTGGCTTCTCATACCCTAATTTTTATCAACATGCATTTTTCAAATTTGGGTATGTATATATTGGAAGCCTTATTTCTAAAATGGTTCCACTGGAAATACTCTTATACATAAATATATTCGATTCTCAAAGAAGAGTAGGATAATGGAGAAAATAAAATAAAATAAAATAAGGACATAAATAAATGCATTTTGTTTTTTTTGTAAAAATAGTTGTTTTTTTTGTTGCAACACGCTATCGAAATCAACATCGGTGATAAATATTTCAATTTATTTGTGTATGTAGATGAATTATATTGCAAATAACAATTCTATAAACACTTATATTCATTTTTTATCACCAATTTGAAAAAATGTTTGAATATCATTTTTTTGGCTTGCGGGCTTGATGAACTTTCTGGAAAAACAGTCGGGACAGTCATGTTTTGAGGGACCAAAAATGAATATTTTTAAAACATGTTTCTACCCTAGATAGCCCTTGATGTCTACTTTCTAACCCAATTTGAATCAGTCAATTTGGATTTGAAACGAAAAAGTTAGAACCAAAACATTGACCGGATGTCTAGCGGGCAGCTCAGGAACAGAGTTCGGACAGTCCGTTTTTGGAGGCCTAAATGACCATATTTTTAAAACCTGTTTCTCTGGTAGATTCCCCTATGAATCTAGTTTCCAATGTAATTGGAATCACTCATTTTCGATATCGTATGGGGAAGTTATGATCAAAACACTGACTGTCTATCGTAAATCAGCACCCTTAAAACTCTGTTTTTCCGGATGTTCCTTACAGTGTTTGACCTATCAATTCTTCTTTTCTTCAAAACCTGTTTCTATTGGAGATAAATAAATGAATCTAATTTCATTTCCAATTTGAATCATTTGAATCCGACATCAAACGAAGAATCTATGCTTGAAATATCAATCGTTGGTCTAGATTGGGTAATTGAAAATGACTATGTTATGCAGGCTGTTCTAACTAAAATTGACATATCATATCATTGAATTTCTAAAACCTGTTGCTACTGGAGATAAAACTTTGAATTAGCTCTCATTTGGCTTTGGAATCACTCAATTTCGATGAAAAACAAAGAAGTTGTGATTAAAACACTGCAGGTTAGCATGATTGGCCACTGCTCTCCCGCAGGTGACAGATAAATTTTAATTTGTTATTTTCTCAATGGATTTGTTCTACAGAGTAACTACTTGTTGTTTTTTGCATAATTTTTGGATTAGGGGAGCCCGATCACCTCTCTTTCTCCATGATTTAATGTTTTATTGCAGGTAGATACTCGTTTTTTCCAGGTCCTAGGAGAAAGAGAAGGTCAATTTATGGACGAGTGATTCTTGAAACAAATTTTAATAAAACAAAGGAATTTCATCCAACTCATTACCCAACGGATTCATAATAGAACAAATGAAGAATTGATTTCAATTTGAAGATTCATGTCTTATCCCTGCTGCCAAAACATTTTTCAAAGAGATCATTTTTTTGACATAACATCATAGTTGTTGTAACTTAATTTAGTTATTTACATATTGTTTTTAAATAAAATGTTGTTTCTTTTCTAATTTCTCTTATATTTTGTGTTTCAGGTGTTGCTTCATTCAAAGTGTAACTCATCCTCAGCATCAATGCTGTGAACAACGAATTTGTTTTTTTGCATGTTTGCATTTTATGATCGACATTTGCATTTTCACACTTTTTTTTTTGTGTGTATTTTTGTTTTTTTTTGTGTGCATTTCCTTTAAGGAACACCACTTTTTGAGTGTTTTTGCTGTTCATTCAAAAGAGCAACACTTTGGGATTATTTTCGAGAGCAACCCTTCCTTCCTCTTGTGGGACTATTCCTAGTTCATCTGAACCACATTTTACTGATTCCCCTTCATGGCATGAAGTACACTATTTTTACGAGGACAAGAATTATGGATTCTATTGAAGCGAGTTAATATCCTTCACGTTATGATCTTTAACAGGACAGCTCCTTGATGATAGATTATTTTTAAAAAGGGACACAATTATTTATATACTACTTTAGTGCATTGTTTTCTGTTGAACATGATATTGATTGATCATCTTAATACCATGCTGGTTCCACCCTTCTGGATTATAATCTTCTCTGTCTGTAATAAATGAGATTATGGGTATATTTTTCTATTGACATGTTCAACTTCTTCCACCATCCTTGCTCTTAAGGAGTACTGAGCCTCCCTCTTTTTATCATAAAAATGTGTAATAATAACAAAATTTTGTTCACAGATGGAGGATAGGGGGTCTCATTACGAGCCAGCCTACCATGTTCATAAGGTTGTAAGAAAGTGACATTCCCATTATGGCCACCACACCAAGGTTATGATCCATTGGATAGTCAAATTATCCTTGGAACAGGAGGTCTCATCACGAGCCGGCCTGATCACTTTTGCTACATCCCAGTGAATGGCAGTGTGGTTATCTAGTTACCACGCCAGCACACTGGTCTCTTCTGTAAGAACAACACTGAAACTCTCTAGTTATAAATTGAGGATTCTGGCTCATATGGGTTAAAAAGCAACCCTGCCGAGGCTATGGACGCCTGCTGGCAGCAGCGGCTCTGCTTATGGTATTGAAGTTATATCTTATCGTCAATTATTATTATTATACCCTTTTCTTATCAGAGAAGTTATTTCCTTACTTTTTTCCCTATTTTGAACCTTTATGCATGAGAAATTGTTTTATGATCAATCACATCATTTTCAGCTAGCATACTATCAGTAAAGCATCTTTTTGGCATATTGTTGTTCTTTTTCTCTTTTCGTAACTTATCATCAATCCAAAGCGTCCTATCTCTTATTCATAACTATCTTTACACACTCTGCTCTCATTATAATCATAACCCTCGTTGTCCTATCATTGATATGTGTACTCTGCTTCATTCACTGATATATTGTTCATTCCCGTGCCTTGCCGTCAGCATAACCCCTCTCATACGCTTTATGGTCATGGCATTCCTTTTCCAATTGGAGGGGGGAATGTATGCATTATTGGATTGCATGTGATATGATTACTGCACTCTGCCATCACTTGTTGATTTGCCAAAATATTAGTATTGCATGTATACATAAGTTTTTCTGATTGAAATTTTTGCATGCATCTTATCTATTGCTTACACTATGGATTCAAGAACATTGTATGCCAAATAGTGCTTTGTTTGTAGGAAAAAACAAGTATGGGCAGAATTCTATCCACAGCTGACCACACTATTGCACTTAACAGAAGAGGCTCGCGAACGTGAACAATTCTTCAGACATGATGTGCTTACCTGGATTCCACCTTTTGTATCACTTTCAACACCAACTCTGCCTACATCAGCTTCAACAAATGCCAGTCCATATATGTCATTCCACATTTTTGGAGGTAAAACTTGAGGTAAAATCACATAATTTTCTGATTTATTACGAATTTAGGAGAATTTCAAAAAAATCCATTTTGAGCATCATTTATCATCCTTCAGTCCACATCTATACCACTCCCTATTTTTCAGCGGCGTATCATTTTCGAGTATGGGAGAGTGTTCCTTTCATTCATTTATTTCTTATGACTATGCCATTCATATTCTTTATTATCCATTGCTATTCTTATTCATTCTCAACACCTCCCTTATTCCATGTTGTTTTACACCAAGCATAGAATTCAACAGCTGGTAGCAACCACCTCTATTTGTTTTCTAGCATCGCATGAGAGCATGCTAATTTTTCAGAGAGGGGGAGGAATTGCTACGCATGATGGATGTTTTCTATTTTCTTTCTCATTTAAGGCATACAATTTCAGTGTAGAAATTGATTTCCATAATATTTTTAAAACTATGAACTCAATTCTTGTGATTTTTTGGAAAACACAGACGTATCATTAATACAAACCCAGACAATTTCAAGATAAATTGGTTCATAAAATTTCGGAAATCATGCACTCTCAGCTACAGTCATTTTGTTTATATCTCATGATCCATGCATCAAAACAGTCTGATTTTTGGTTCATAAAGGCATTCATATATTATAAATTTACTTGCCAAATTTCAACAAAAGCTGGTTTGTAGTTTTTGAGAAAATGGTTAATGAAGTTTGCTGTTACTTATATCATATTTTGTTGCAACTTCATACATATAGTTGAATGTCAATGTAAAAATTGTTATGCATTCATCAAGATTGCTAAAATTGAATATTCATTAATTAAGGAAGAATTCATTTGTTCTATCCATTTCATGAGCTGAGATGAACATATTTTTTATTGCTTGGTTAACACATGGGTTTTTGTCTTTGGGTTGCATGAGGACATGCAATATATTCAGTTTTCGTTGCATGAGGACATGCAACATATTGAGTGTGGGGGTATGTTGGGCCATTAATATGCCATTATTGTTATCACTTGTGAACGCTTATTCCACCCATTTCTACCATTCTTCATCACGTCATTTATTATAATTTATTATTTAAATCCATTTTATAATGATTTATGCTCTTATGAATGAATATTATTTATTCTCCTTTACTTCTAATAAATTGATGATTATGTATGATTTTATCAATGATAGTTTTAATAAATCAGTTGTAACATTATTCACCATTTTTAGCCTCCAAGATAATTTTCAGATTGAAGATTTGATCATTAAAAGTGCCAACTCAGAAATTCGTTGGAATAAGAAGTGACAATTTTGCGGTTGAGATTCTGAGCAAATGAAGAAGAATCTGGAAAATCCGGAACATGGGTTTTGTCCAGAACGGACCCAATTAACTTTCATAAAGAATGGTTTTCCCAAATTCGGCTTGTATTAAGAGAAACGTAGGGTTCTTTGAGCACGATTTTCTCAGATTTGTTGTTGCGGCCGTCCTCCAAATCTCAGCTGCAAAGCCAAATTCGCCTTGTTCTTGTTGATCAAATGGTTAGAAGCAAACCAATTTTGTAATAGAATCATGTTGTAATTATCTCTATTATAACCACTCTCTACTCTCTTTGTATTTAAATCAGAACAGAGATCAGAGAGGGAGAAGGACTTTGAGGATGATTCGGGATGGATTCGAATGATGGAATTGAGGATTCAGACTTAGAGATTCAAGAATGAAGATGGATTATTCATGATAGGATAGGGATTTTTGCATTGCCATTGTAATCTTCAAAGCTTTTTATGTTGTAATGATTTCACAATTTGAGGATGAATAAATAAAAGGGTTGTTGTTCATTCACCTGATCTGAAGTAGCCCAGCAGCATCCGCTGGCGGCTAAGGGCCCAGCCTCTGGTGGAGTATGCTGCTGTTGTATCATATCTTTCCAATTTCCGCCGTGTGATGGGTTGATTTAGTTCCTATTTCTTTGAATCGTAATGCTTTACAGTTTCATGTTCTTTACTTCGCTGTTTAGTTTGGTTGATTAATTGCAAGAGTTTGCTTTTAAAGAGCTTTCATAGTTTACTTTCAATGGCAGCTTTCCATTTCCTGTTATTTGCATTATCTTTGCTTTGGTGTGAAGAACGATCTGAAACTGTAGTGGGCATTGGCATTTGTTGTCTAGTCCCCAGATTAATGATCTGTTCCTTGGTTACTTTTGGTTACATCAGTTTCCAAAGGGATGAGTCATTGTTACTGGACCCTTGACTGATATATTGCTTATTTTTCCGAATGCATGATTTAAGTCTTAAAGTGCTTTGTTGTAAGTAGATTTTATTTCCAGCTTTCATTTACTTTTGGATTTTAAGCACTATACTGCAAAAAATTACTCTTGAGTAAATAGCCGCCTCAGACTGAGTACACTCTTGAAACAAAAAGTCGTCCCTGGGTTGACAATTAATGTGAAGTAATTAGGAGTTACAAAGACACCTTTTTATCGCTCCACACAGATCTGGAAGTAAAACTGTGCCATAGGGTTTAGAAAATGGTTGGTCACATGCCAATATATGAAAATGAAGCCCAATACATCCAATACTCACCTCCCAATGGAATAGAAGTCTTCTCCACTTAAAAGGAGCACTAAAATGGTCTAGATATGAAGAGATTTGGCCTCCACATGCTACAGCTTGCAAAGACAACCAAACCCTCAGTAGGATCCGCGATGTAGTTGAAAGAAGAAGCTTGGCCTTCCTCCAGATAGTGGACAACACAATGTAAACTATTCCAAGAGGCCTCTCAAGGAAAGAGGTGGGATTCCCGATCAGGAACATCCACTACTAAACCTCACTATTCTCAACTAAATATCAAGAGAATGATATATGTCTAAACAGACAATATATTCAAAAATATAATCCCATCAACAACCTTCTCATGTTTCCATCCTCTTCCTTTTATAAGTTGAGAGCTTTCAAACCCTAAACAAATTTCAATGAGATCACTTCTTTCACACAAGCCATCTCCATCTAAAATTGTGCTATGCCTCATTAATGGCCACTCCTCCATGACACCGCTGTAGATCTGGTCAAGGTTGACCCAGTCAAAATATCCAGCCCCTTTCACACCTCAGGGTGCTTGTTAAAACAACCAAGATTTAGCCTTTTTACATTTGGCATTGATTTATTTGTTGTTTAGGAGTATTATGGACCTCCTTTACACTATTATTCTTTAAACAAAGAAAGAAAACAAAAATGAATATTCCAATTAGCTTAGGACTAATTGGGAATATTATAGTATATGATTCTAAATCGTGTGATAATGAGTTGGGTCTGAGCACATGAGAAACAACTAATTCAAAGGGAAATAATGATTCCCTTTTCTTTATCTGAGGTACTGAACAATGATGAAAGATGGAACCAAGGTACACTTCCCTCTAGACCTTTCTTCTGGAATGAATGTGTTGAATTCTATGGAAGAGGGCCTGCCATAGCTGAGGAAATAAGGAATAATCAAGTAAGGTGTGAGGGATCATAATATATAGAATGATGTAATGACACTAGGTATAATTACGGAAGGAGGGAAACTTAGAGGCATAATGATGACTTCCCTTTTCAAAGCATAAAATGCATGTTTGACCTGGCAACGAATGACTCGATTCCAGAGAGGATGATGAGGGATAGTATGGATGGAGGCCAAAAATGTACAACATGGGCTGAATGCAATGCAAATATGGATGGAATACTATAACTGGAGTTAATGGGACTCAAGACAGACTCCATTAATGTGAGGACAACTCAACTTAGATGCTCTGAAAAAGGGTAACTCGATGATGCTATCACACAAGATAGACCCAGGGGGCCAATAAAAACAAGAGTAAAGAATGGCTGCTCACCACAAAAATCGACACATGAGGCAGCAAGTGCCAAGGAAAAGTGGTACCAAATTACATGCAGCTCATATGAATAAATTTGGTTTAAATTGGCAGCAAAGTGAAACTTCATGGAAAAAATGGCTTTCGAGTGAAGTGTTAAATTACCAAAAAAAAAAATACCCATTAAAGTACTCACTGAGACCTTTTGGATGATGTTGATGGTTCGTCAAACTAAGCTATGGTTTAGTCATAATGGGCGACAGAAAAACTAGTGTTTTTCCTATAAAACAACATTTTCCCTCCAATTTCAATTCATTCGCTAAGTGAGATATGGTGAATTCATAGAGGAGGAGGAGATCATAGTGGAAAAACCTACCATGGGAATCAGGATCTACGACTTTCAGTAAGGTAGTATTACTTGTCTAAGGATGACCTTAATGCTTCTTATAAGAATGGCTCCTGATGAAGAATCAAGATAAGAGAGGGATACATGAATGAACTGCTAGAGACGGTCTAGAATCGTCCCTGCCCACTAAGTAAAACATGGGTACCAAGTGGTAAGTGTGGTATCACATAGAGTATAATGTTTGAAAATATGGTATCAAGCATCTACAATATGTGATGTATGTATATGTCTCGCCGAAGAGGCTGATAGGGAAACCTAGCCAAGTAATGGAAGGATAATCGACCATACCTAGATCTGTGGGGTCTAGGCCGAGACTTATGTTAATAAGCTAAGAAGGTGGCAAGGGGAAATCATGCCCTCAAGCTTGGGATACTTTCCCCAAGCATATGTGATGGAGGGGACTAATCTGCTATGCAAAGGTGGGAAAGATGCCCTTAGATAAAGGAGTTTGTGGAGCACCATGGTGTTCCAAGTGTTGAAATAATGGATTCAAGCATTCAGTATCATAGGAACTAAATCCTCAAGAGGAAGACATGAATATCTAGGGGCATAGGTGCCCCCAAACATGCTATGGACATTCCAAATGTATTTATAATGGTGGACTCTAAACAAATTCCGATGTTGTGGTTCGTCATTTGTTTATGTTATGATTATCTTCTTGTGGGAAGAATGGATAGATATGGTTAGAGAAAGAAAAGAGTGGATTACCAATATCATTTTGAATTGCATATATGAATCAAATGGACTGAGTTTCTAGGTTCGCATACATGGTGTCACTATACCAAAGAGCAGCTTCAGGTATAATGAACTGGTGCTCACCTAGAAAACATAGAGGTTGGTCAACAACAATGTATAAGGGACTGGGTTGTTGATGTAAGATGAAGGAATGATTAAGTGGATCATCCCTAGAGTGATTTTAAGTGATACGAGAATCTATAGTTTCTTCTAAATGGGGAAGAATAACGGTACTAGAGTTGACGCTACCATATACACTAGGAGGGTTGGGGAGAATTTCTTCTCTTGGACCCTCAAACATGGGTGCCCCCTTACCCAAACATTGGGTGTCAATGTAATGACCCAAAGGTGTGTGTGGTTCAAATGCATGGGTTTGAGGTAAGGGGTTATTACTAATCGACCTCACTATGGATGAAGTCTTTGAACTCCACAACATATTGGTCATGGGTCTGAGGCATTAGGATATATGCACAATGGTGCATATCTTCCAAATGATAATAAAGTGTGGTAATGGCTTACATGATGTCTTCATCTGACTGGAATATGGGAATACTAGAGGAATAGAGACCAATTGATGTGGAGGGACTACCTGAAGCATCATCATGAGAGATATGGTTCACATACGCATCACCACTAGGGGTTGACGAAGAGCTACTAGATAAAACATCTATGGATGTTTAGACAAGGGTATTTGACGAGGGAGGTTTGGAAGAAGAACTATGGGAAGCCCTTGGGGGGTCTTTCTTCAAGGATATCATGGATGACGACAAATAGAGGATAGCAACTGACTCATCTGTCATCTCGACATCGGGGGTGTTATCACTCAGAAATTTCCCAAAGGTTGTTCTTGCATTAAAATGAAATATGAGAGGTAACTATCAACCACTTTTGGAGATTAGGATCTAGCCTTCCTAAACTCAGAGAGGGCTCTCTCTTAATGATTTAATTTTTTTTAGTTAATAGATTTTAGGTTAGTTATGCAAGTTTAATTGAGTTGGTTTTTGGTTGGTTTTTGATTGGTTTTGGTTGGTTCATGGAATTAATGATTCAGATGAAGAGGTGCTTATCAAATTTCCATTGGGTTTTGGAGTCAATGTGCTTTGAAACAAAACTAGATCAAATTATAAGGAAAGTATTCCAGGGAAAGATAGGTGAGAAATATCGGATCTCAAGGCTGAATGGTGAAGTGATTTTTCAATCAGGATCAAGGAGAAATTAAGAATTCCTTAAAAGAGATAATGAAGAAGTTTGAAGGAGTCAATCGGGATCAGAGAGAAATTAAGAATTCTCTAAACTGGATATCAGAAGAAAACATAGAAATTAATAACAGTTAAAAGCAGAGTGTAATATTTAAACAAATTCTACAGCAAAACTCTTGTTATAACATTCAAATTCAGAACACATATAATTGTATGGAATACTTAGAAAGAGAACATGAACAATTGAAATTTATATTTCAATGAGATAGCTCATCACATTAATCCTCTAAAGAAGTTTCTATATTACTTGTTTATTCTGTTGACTGGAAATTTGTATAATAACCCTTTCAAAAGAGATCAGTCAGCTACAAAATTTTCAGAAACCCACACTTGACCAACCCTTGATACTTAAAATGATGAAGTATTTATAAAACATATTACAAAAAATATCTTGTCAACTGACTAGGATTTATTCTAGGAAAATCAATATCTTTATGCAAAAAGATAGTGACACCTTTTAACTGACTAAAATCTGTCTCTAATCCTTTGTTTGTTGTCATCAGTTTTTTTCTTTCATCTGTCTTTCTTTTACACTATCTTTATTTCACCTTTCATAGTAATTCACACCATTTCTCCCATGTTTCTTCATATGGAAGTTTGATTTTCATCATCTTCTGGTAAATTTCATCTGCCTCTGTATATTTGGAAAACGTGGGTTTATTTACAAAAAGGTAATTTGCCTCATGCTGGAGGTAAAATAAGTTTTCTAAAGTTTGAAGGAGCACTTTTCCTGTGGGTACGCCCTTCATTGATGAACTGTTGGAAGTTTATTTGGCTACCTCCCTCATATTATTATCATAGTCTCCATGTCTCATGAGTTTATCATTGATTACTAAAGGATTAGGAAGACCCTTCTCTCTCAATACATCGAACTTGTTCATAAAATTGTTCACTGTGAGTTCCATATTTTGACATTTGTCCTCAAGTTGTATCATCAGATTTCTCTTTCTTCACCTCTAAGATATTTTTTGTTCTGTCAGCTATCTTGAGTTCTTCTAATTCATATTTGTTTTTTTAAATCAGTAATTTTATTATTTCAGAGGCTTGCTCTGGTTTCTATCCAAGATAGGCTTTGAGATTTTGAATTGCATCACCAACTTTCTTTATCAAGTCATTCTGCTCAAATATGATTTGTATAGAAGGCCAAATATCATTAACAGAGTTAATGATATTGGCCCACAGTTGTTGTTTCGCTTGGGCTAAAGGCTCTTTTAATGTCAATTCTTTTCTAGCTTGTGGATTCTTTTAGTTAATCTATTTTATTTTTGTACTTATACTTGGTGCATTACTTCTGCAAATTTCTTTCCATCTTCTGAACTCTTTACTTGTTATTTGAGCTTGTTAATTTCAGTAGTTTGAATGGAAATATATTCCATTGCTTTGATCAATTTGCTGGCATCATCAGTGGGATGGGCTATTGGTATTGCTGATGATGTTTCTAATTTAGTTTTTGGAACTAATGTTGATACTAGAGCTGTTGTAGACAATGGAGTTGATGTAGACAATGGAGTTATTGTAGACAATGGCGCTGTTGTAGATGCTATAGGAATAGAAGTAATGGGAACTGCTTCTAGGCTGGCTTGTTTTTCCTACACAGGTTTATTCATTTATATTTCCATTTATTTTAGTTGAGATGTCAACTAAATGATTATATTCATCATTTCATCCTTTTTATTATCAGTTTCCAGAACCTTCTTGGTTTTTGGATGTTCAGTAGTTGGTAACTTTACTTTTTTCTTTAGTGAAACTATGTTTGCATTCTTCTTCTTTATCATTTATTCTGCTGCTTTGATATATTTTGGATTATAACCAACTTATATTACCAAATCTTCAAGTGAATTTATCATGTTATCCTTTGCTTGTGATGAAGCTCTTTCTAGCTTTACTTGTGACTTTATATTTTCTAGAGAAGTCTATAAATTTTGGACACTTAAAGCTTTGCATTTCATGGTGGAATATATCATTTCTCCTGCCTATTTGCGAAATTCAATCCGGTTAATTGGATGCACATATTTGGAAAGAACTTAAAAGGTTGTCTTTTTATAGTCTTCTACTGATGCTTTTGGGGCCTACGCTTTTGGCTGTAGAAATGTCATTTGCATATTCCTTGTTTTGAGGTCAAAAGCTGAAAGAAATCTATTATGATCATTGGGATTTTTCTTCCAGTATTGTGCATATGTTATAGCCTTTAATTCTGCATTTCTAATTTTAATCTCTTTGTATTTCTCCACGATATATTTTTCTTTCTCAAGTGGATTGTTGGATGATGAAACCTATGAACTATTTTGTTTCTGAATTATTTGTGCACTGGAAGTTGATGGTAAAGGTGTTTATTTTGAATGTGTTATGAGAGCATCATCCCTGATAACAATATCTGTTTGAATGGTTTCAACTGTCTCTTCTTGTTCTATCACTGGATTTAGCTTTGTTTGCTTTTTGTACATAAGATTGAATTTAGTATCAAATGTATTTTCTGCTGAATAAGATCCTTCTTCTCTAGCCCTTTTTGAATTTCTATCCCGTGGGGCTAGAGTAAGCAGGATGGAACTAGTATCAAGATGCTTTTGCACCTCCTGTAAACTGTTTTCCAACCACTCTGTCTGGTTGGCATATTTTTCAGTCTCAAGCTTTGATTCATGAATGCATGGGGTCAATTTGAACTTATTTATTAATTTTCTTATGAGACCCAAGGGGTCACATGACCATTTGAAACTACTATTGAACTTTAAATCTTGTAGACATATTTCTGATTCTGTTCTAGCATTCCTACTATTGGATTAAAAGGCCCTAATTGATTTTTTATTTTGAATTGGGTCTTCTTTTTGGCTAAAAGGAAATTGATCTCACCAGAGTTCAATATTTTTCTAATGTATTCTAAAGAAAATATTTTCATTGCGAGGTATTTTGGAAGCTTGTATGGAACTATTTGGCTTCCATACAGTTTGATTTATGTATGACTCTGGTATAAATGCCAGACTCCTATTTTTCTCTGATCTGATAACTAAATAACCTTTTTGATTTCTTCGTTGATTCTAGGCTGAATGTTATTGCTAAGAATTTAACTACTTGATATACAAAAGAACCAATAAATTCTTTAAAACTAAATTCAGCGGAATCCTTTTTGATCAAGGATGTCGAAAAGATAACAGAATTAGGATTTCCCTATGTGTCTAGATTTTGCAGGTTAAATATAAAACTTTCTGATTGAAAATATCTGAAAAAATGAAACAATGCCAAGGAGTATTTGAATACTCCTTCTTTTGGTAGCTTGATTAGTTGATCATGCATGGCATCTACCAGGTATTGGGAGAAATTGAAAGTTGTAGTTGGAGGCTAACATAGGAAAAATATGGATAGGAAACAAAGAATATATTGATCTACATGCTCATTAGTGAAATATCCTAAAATATAGAACAACATGGTCACAATTTTTCTGGTTCTTTCTAAAAACATGGCAGGTAAGTATGGAGGATTTTTTTTAGGAGTTTCTACTGATGGAGGGAGGAAAGTCTGAAAGATTTGAAACCTTTTGGCAAAGTCCAAATTTAAGTAAAGCTCAGTAAGGGTTTCAATGGAGAAAGGCAATCCCTCTAGTTGTATTTGAATCTAAAACATTTGATTAATGGATTGAGCAGTGACAGTAAATAGGATTTCTTGGTTAGGGGTGACTATGGCTCTTTCATTTGGAAAATAGTTGATTTGGCACAGTCTGATGAGTTCAGGGAACTGACAGGTTTGTGGAAATGTGTACTTGGGTAGATTAGAATCCCATATATGAATATCATCTCCTGGATTAGCAAATTTTTCATGAATCCAACAATGGAGATCCAAAAGGTTGCTATCAATTATAGTGTCATTAATTTTTAATTCTTTATCGGCCAAAGGAGTGTGGTCAACATCTAATAGTGGTGGTTTTAAAGGGTTTACAGTTAGGACGCTCTAGGAAGCCATCAATCTAGTTAAATTATTAATAAAATGGCTTATTTAATGGTTTCAGGCTCTGACAATTACCTGGAATATCGTGAATTTGGTCTGCAGAAGGGTCTAGGTAGCAATGGGCTTAAATCTTAGTCGACAATAGCATTTTGTTCTTTTCCGCAATTCAACTGAGATAATGAAATAACGGTTGGGGGGGGGGGGGTTATTATTTTTTAATGTTGGGGTTTATCGCATGGCACGATGGTTTTAATATTTCAAATAATGGTAGTTTATTGCAATGCACGGAATTGGTTTAGAGGTTTATCGCATGGTCTATCGCACGTCAAAATATGGTTTGGTGGTTTCAGAATGGGGGTTGTTATCTGGATTTTATGAAGAATGCAACAGAATACACATATAGCCATACATATAGAGATGCAGCGGAAATAATGCTTGATTTTATTATAATAAAATGACTGAAATAAAATAGCTAGGGCATTGGTAGTGTATCTCTGAGAAGAGATGTGGTGGCTACAAGCCTCTGAACTGTGTTACAATGAGACATAATGGAAATGAACAGCTAGGGTACTGGCAACGCTTATCTATGAGAAGAGATGTGTCGGCTACCAGCCCCAAAACTGTGTTACAATACAGACATGATTAGAACAAGCAAGCTAGGGAAATGGTAGCACTTATCCATGAGAAGAGATGTGGCGGCTACCAGCCCCTGAACTATGTTACAACACAAACATGATCAGAACAAGCGAGCTAGGGCACTGGTAGCGCTTATCCCTGAGAAGAGATGTGTCAGCTCCCAACCCCATGAACTATGTTAAAATGAGGCTTGAAGGCCTATTTATTGTCGAGAAACAATGTAAAATCTGAAATGTCCAAAAACCAAATCCTAGGAGATGAAGCGCCAAAACTGTGGGCCCCGTTTGGGTAAGTTGGTGTTTCAACTTCGCAGGGACGTAAATTTGGCATCCAATCTCTGTTTGACGCGCTTAATAGTTTGTTAGAAATATATATCCGGGGAATACAACTTTTGAGTGAGAAACATCAGTCTACGACGCATTTTGCTTCCTGTTTTCCCAAAAAACGTCATTTAGGGCCTCAAAACGACTTCTGAAGTTCAGGACCCAAAAAACTGCTAAAAATAGTAAGTTGTGCTAAAACTTACAAAATGAAAAAACTAATGGTGGGGGTTCTAATGGAATTTGTGGGTGGCCACCAATATCCACCTAGATCATTAAGTCCCCAAAATAGCTCCGGGTGTGCAGGACCCGAAAACCTGCTAAAAATAGTAAGTTTTGCTGAAGCTGAAAAACTGAAAGAATTGATGCTGCAGGTCCATATTGAATAGGTGGTAGGCCACCGATATCCACTTGGTTCAGGGTCCGATAAAATGTGGTAGCTCCACATGGAAACAGAGTGAGGGAATCAAACCACCCATTTCGCACCCCCCTCCCCCCTCTGTTTTAAACTTAGAACAACGGGGAGTGAGAAAAGGTTTAGGGGATGTTACATTTGATCGGTCGTGATTGGACGGTTGACGGGTGTTGCGGGTTTTCAAAGAGGTGGGGTTGAGTAAATATATATGTGGAGAGTTAAAATGATATGGGGGTTTATGAGATATATTAAGTGGGGGAAGGTTGAATAAACAGATAGTGGGGCCCGATTAATATATTTATTATGCGCTTTAAAACTTTGAATAAGTGGGTCTAGTTGTTTTATGAAAACACAATGTTTATTTAAGCAGAAGAGGGTTTTAATGAGAACAAAAGGGTTTTTAGAAGGCGAAAAGGCTTTTTTGGAGGGGAAAAGGGTTAGGATAAGGGAAAATGGTTTCCAAGAGAGGGAAAAGGGATTTAGCAAGGGGAAATGGTTTCTAGGATAAGCAGAAATGTTATAAAGATAAGTGATAAGCCAAATTATGCTTTCCATAACTTTTGAAAAGTATTTTACCTACTCTTTATTTATCCTAACATTTTTTATTTCCTTTATTGGGTGCATTTGAGCTTGTTAAACCTTTTATTTTCTTTTTATAAGAAAACTAACTTATTTCTAACCTTATATATTCCAATGGCTCAGATTAAACTTATGAGCTCATTTTTTTCTCTACCTAACTACTGATCTACCAAGATTAGATTGTTTGGTCAGATATTTATTCACTAATTATCATAATATGAAATTTAAAGGCTTGAATGATCAATATTAGACTGTATGATCATCATGAATTTTTTCATTTTGGACAAGCTGCACACAATTTTATTTGCAAAAGTAAAGTAAACTAAACTAGTGGCATTTGAAAGTGTAACACTTTGAGAATTTATTTTTGTTTCCTTTTGGTGAGGTTCATATTTTATATCCTTTTTTATCTCTCTTTCTTTTGGTCCTTTGATTATTCTTTTACGACATAGCCTCTTTTTATTTTTTAATATGTAAAGAATTTGTTGAAAGAAAAGGTATGTACAATATTACAAGACTTAACATAGCCAATTCAAAATTATTATCCCTATTATTATAGCACACTAACAGTCACTCCACTTGGGGATGGCATCTCCTTGTGAGATGTCAATAAATTTCTGATCAATGGTCTTGGAAATTTTGGCTTTTCTTTGCTTGGAATTTCTTTCTGTGATCTCCTCTATTCAAACATATGATGTTATATGTTTTAAAGCTTGAGATTTCCTTTTTAGGCTTGAAATTTTTAGGATAATCATCCACTACAATCTAAAATTTGCTATGGTATTTACAATGAGTAAAATAAAACAAATGAACTATTGATTAGTCTCATGAAAAATAGTTCTTCGACATTCGACCATTGACTGGTCCACCTGGTAGATCCCTTCCATCTAATTCTCTTAAGAAAAATGCATTATTGCCTCTGTAACCATAAATAATGTGTGGACCTTTCCAGAGAAAGTCAAACTTCACATGTTTTCCTTTGTATTCCCTTCTGGAATCCCATTTGAGTACTTGATAACCTATGAAGAAATAATTTCCTTTATTTTTCTTATCAAATATCTTCTTGATTTTGTCTTGAATTACTTCAGATTTGATATAAACTTCTTCCCTGGTTTACTGCAAATGAATTGTTTGATTTATCCTCATTTGGATGTCATTTGGTTCTACTTGAAATTCTTGAATCATTTTCATTATTGGAACTCCTAATGAATATGGAAAAAAAAATCCATCCCATATACCAATTAATAGGGAGATGTACCAATATATTTCTTAATAGTTAGACTGTCTGCCCTTAGGTCATTCATGAGCCTCTTATTCTAGGTTTTATTTTTATCTTCTAACAACTTCTTGATGATGTTGACTAGGATTTTGTTTGAATATTTTTCTATTCCATTACCTTCAGGGTAATAGGCAGTGGAAAGCCTAGGGTGATATGGTATGTGTTACAAAAATCTATCATTTTATTGGATTTGAAGGCAACAACATTATCAGTAATGAGCTTTTGTGGGCATCCAAATCTAGAAAGGATGTTGTTCTCAAGAAATGAAATAATGATAGAGCTTATGGCTTATCTAGAATGGATTTCATGTATCCACTTGGTAAAGTAATCAGTGGCTGTCAATATCCATTTATGTTGGGCAGAGGAGGGTGGGTTAATTTCACCAACGAAGTCTAAACCTCATTGTTGAAATGGAATTTGTACTGAGATAGGTTTAAGGGGTAATGGTAATATTTTCTTCTTCACTTCAAATATTTGACATTTATGATAGGAGGTCACATACTTTCAAACATCTGCAAAAAGAGTGTGTTAGTAAAAACCTGCCCTCAAAATTGTCAGCAGTTGTTTTCCAATATAGGTGTCCTCCACAATCTCCTACATGAAATTCCTGCATGACTTTCTTAGCTTCATATTTTAATAAATAATTTAATATGATTCCACCATGATATTTCCAAAATAAACCAATATCTAAGAAACACTATTTTATTTCTTTCATTTTTAAGAATGTACCTTTGGTTCTAGATAAACTAGGAGGAGCTTGTAGATTGAGTAAAACAAATGTAAGTTCTGCATGCTAGGGTGAATCTATGAAAGCTTCACTAATATGTGGAGTCGTATCTCTTCCTGATCATCTAGGGCAGCAATGAAATTTATGTCTAAGGCTTGACAGTTCAATTCAACCATGAGTTTGGCTAAACCTTGGCCTTTAATAAATTATGTAGGCTTTATTTCAATGCCACATTCTAGTGTTGTGCCAATCCATTTGCCTCTATTTCCATCAGGCCCATTCTGAGTTAGAATGTACTTTACAATTGAGTTTGGAACATATTATATTATGTGAGAGTATAGAATGTATACTCTGAAATATTTTATGGCTTTCACTAAAGCAAGATCTTGTTTTTCCATGATATTATACTTTAATGTTGCATCTCTCAAATATTTACTGAAGAAAGCAATGGGTTTTTCATAACCCTCATCGTTCTTTTGCAACAAGACTATTGCAATGTTGTGTTCTGAAGAAAATGAAAAAATTATGAAATCTTTGTTGAAATTAGGACTTATGAGGATAGGTTTTTTAGTAAGGGCTTCTTTGACTGCTTCAAAAGACTACTTAGCCTCTACTCTCCACTTAAGTATTGAATCATTTTTTATCATGTTGTTTAAATTCCTAAGTAGTTCTGCTAAGTTAGAGATGAATCTTCTAAGAAAATTTATTTTTCCTAAAAATGTTTGTAATTCTCTAATGTTTCTAGGATGATTGATATTACGGATTGCTTCTATTCTATATGGATCAATTCTAATGCCCTCTTTTGAAATAATGTGTCCTAGGAGTTTTCCTTCTTGTAATCCAAAAAGTGACTTTTTAGTGTTTAAGGATATGAAAAACTTTCTACATTTTATGAACACTCTTCTTAGATGATCTAGATGTTCATTATCTAATTTGGAAAACACTATGATATCATCCAAGTAAATGACTAAAAATTCATGGATTTCCTTTGCAAATGCAATTTCCATGGCTATTTGGAATGTTTCTCCAGCATTCATTAGTCCAAATGGCATTTTTAAGTACATGAAAGTTCCCCAGGGAGTGGTGAATGTATTATTAGCTTTATCTTCAGGTTGGACTAGGATTTTTTTATATCCAGAAAATCCATCAAGTAATGAAATTATGCATGATCCTACTACCCTCTGGAGAATATGGTCCATTTTAGGGAGGGGATAGTTATCCTTCAATGATACTTTGTTTAAGTTTCTGAAATCAATGCAGAGTCTTATTTCTCCTATTTTCTTTCTAGTGGGGACTAAATTAAGAGACCCAATTAGAATATCTGATGAGTGCTATGGTTTGAGCATTGTACATCCTTTTAACTTTTTTTCCTGTTAATGGAATAAGGACAAGGTTAGTTCTCCTAAGATTTTGTTTAAAGGGCTTCTGAATTTCTTTAATTGGTATTTTATGTTGGATAATGTTGGTATCATAAGAATTGAGGTCTTCATAACTCCAGGAAAATATATCTTGGAATTCTTTAAACAAACTAATTTATTTCAAATTTTCAGCTCGAGGTAATTTCTTGTATATCTTGATAAGCTTGGGATTTTCCTTTGTTCCTATGTTTCATTCCTCTACATCTGACCTTAGAGGCTCCATTTTAGGTTTTATAGCTATATCATTGAGTCAAAGAGGTCTTCTAGTGGAGCTAATCCTTTAGGAAAAATATTTCCTTTGAGGTTCAAAACTTCTGATTCATCATTAATTAATTCCTTAATTTATATTGTTTCTAATTATTCTATTTCTAATTTAGTGAATTTAGTTAGCTCTATCTTATTTACATCATTTACATCTATTTCATTATTTATGGTATAATCTAATGTACAATGAGTGTATATATTACAATTTTGAAATTCTCCTTCACAATTCATAAAATCATAAATTTGTGAGTCTTGTGAAAAGATTTGCCAAAAATTCAAATTATCAGGTATGATTGGCCTATGTCTTACCTCAGCCGTGTACTGATGATTTGGCTGAAAGGGTGACTTGCATGTGTTGGCAAAAGTGGCCAAGCTATGAGCTTGCATATTATGATTTCTTGGAATAACATCAAAGTCAATCTCAAGAAAAAAATTCATCAATTCTAGGATGGGTTCTCTGTAAAGGCTAAGTCTAGGGTTACTAAAAATGAACTCTCCCTTGAATTTTTTTATAATTATTTCTGAGTCTCCCATGATGGAAACTATTTTAGCTCCAAGTTTTCTCATGATTTGAAGGCCTAGCACTAATGCCTCATATTCTGCTATGTTATTAGTGCATTTGAAATTTAATCTAAATGCATGTCCTTCTGAATGATCATTTTCTAAATTTGAGATCCATATTCTAGCTCATGCTCCTAGTATATTCATAGAGAAATCAAAGTCTAAATGCCACAAATATTCAAGTGTTATATTTTCAGAATCGACTTCTTTGTGTTTCTCTTCTACAACTGTGATATTATCTTTGTCATTGTCTGAATTACATAAGGTAAATGAGTCTATATCAGAATGCATGGAATAGATAGGGAAATTTTGTGGTCTTTCTGAACTACTTACCATGTATTTCATCAAGGTTTCTCTATATATCTTCCTTTACTGACGAAATACAGAAATGGTAGCATATGACATGTCTAATTGTAGTGATCCCTATAATTTTTCTCCCCATGAGAGAGATAATAACATACCATATTTGGGAGGGGTATCAACAACTACTATGTCCATAATGACACTCTTTGTTGGGCACTGGACTAGATTTACACATAGATATTTTATCAGGCGAAGGCATTTGACTTGACTAGAATCAAAGGAGAAAAGGTCCTTGTAGGGTCTGGTGATGTCTAAATTTATTTTTTCCATGACTGCTTTAGGCATTAAGTTATGAGATTCTCCTCAATCCAACATAGCATTATGTAAGATTTTATCATGAATGTTTAATATGATGTAGAATGGAGGGACCACCCCTTGTTTATGTTTTCCATCTACTTCAGGACCAAATAATAACTCAAGTTGATCATCATTTATGTTGACAACATCTTCACCTTCAGATATGCTTAATGTTTCAGTAATTTGTGCCTTGTATGAGTCATTTTTCACCAGATTTGTTAAAGGAATTGGTATTCATAATTTGGCTATCTCAATTTGAATATTTAATGACATTTGAGTTTTTCCTAATTTAGTGATTTCATATTTTTTACCAATTGCGGTTTGTGTGTTCTTGTCTTCTTTATCAACAGTTTGTAATTGATTCTATGTGTCAACTGCTTTGTTTCCAATTTTCTTGTCTAGAACATTTTGAGTAGTGGTTGAAGTTTGAGTAGCAGTTGAAGTTATGTATATAATATTTGTGCTAGAAGTATTCTGAGTTTCTCTAGGGATAATTTGTAGAATTTTGGTCACAGGAGCTTCTATTGTTTTCTTAGTTTGGGTTTGGACTGATTTCTTAATAGGAACCTCTATTTTCTTTTTGCTTCTAAGGCTATATTGTTTATGAACTTCATAGATAGGAGATTGACAGCCTTGTTTGTATTCATAGGACTCTCCATACTCTAATTGTAATTGTTGTAACATGGAAAACTCTTGTTCTTCCTGGGTAATAAAAATAGGATCTTCATTGTTTACTCCCATCAAGTTTATCTAGGTGTCTTGGTCTTCTTCATTCTACGGTGAACTTTCAGAATAATTTTTCTGGAAAGGTGGTCTAATCTGTTGATTAGGTACAAATTATCTTGATTTACAAGTATTGTGATTTTTCCTAAAGTTGGGCTTTCTAATTTGGGGACCTTGTTGATTTTCCCAATGAGGTTTTATTTCCATGTTTTATAGTCTATCCATTAGTCTTTCTACATTTTTGGCTAATATATCTATCTTAACATCTTAAGTGGAAGGTTATTCCTTAATGGTCACTCTCCTCTAATTCCTCATCCTAGCTCTTTTAGCTAGTAAGTTAGCTTCTACACTAACTACATTACTTTGCATCTGTTCTAAAGTTTCAGGGTTTCTTTCTCTTAACCGATAGGGCATATCAGTGCAAAACCATCTGGAAATTTGATTAGGGCTAAGTCTGGTGGAGATTTGATATTCATTGGAATTTCATTGTAAATGTTGTTAAACCTATTACAGTAATCCTAAACATATTCATTAGGAGTTCTTCTAATGTTTTCATATTCAGATAATATATGGAGACGGTTTTTATTTCTTTCCCATATACTATTAAAAAATTGGTGGAAAGCAGTTAAATAAAAAATATGGCCAACATGTAAATATTTAAGCCCTTTTTTAACATCTCCTGTGAGTGTTTGTGAAAATAATCTCATTTGTACATCAACCTCATCAATTTCATGTAACTCAAAAATGTTTGTCATTTTACCTACATGTTGTTGAGCATTATATTGACTAGTACCATCAAACTAAAAAAATTTACTCTGGTAATATTGTGGCATGGATGTAAATGGGCCCGTAAGACCAAAGGTGCAAATCTGGATGCCATGGATAAGATTTTAGCTTGTATTGGAGGTAAATTAGTGGTGGTTGAAGATGGACTTGAAACTTTTGAAGATGAAATTGAAATGTTAGGTTGGAGAGGAATTTTAGGTATGAATGGTTTTTTCGAATGAACTATGGTGGAGGTTATGGATGAGGTGGTACTGAATGGAGGTGTATTTATAGTTTCTGAAGATACTGTAGAACGCTTAGGGGTAGCAGCAGTTAAGTCAGCTAGTTCAACTAACTGTTGAAAATAAGCTTCATATATGTCTTTTATCAAAGCTGAGGTAAAAACATCAAGTTTGTCAAAAGTATCTAAAATCTGTTGATCTAAATCAAGTTGTATAATATCCTTCTTTGATTCAATAAATTGAATAAAATTGGGGTCTATTATAGTATCTTGGACTAATTTTTCAGATTTGGTACTAAATAAAGAATTCTCATATGATAAATCAAATTTAATATCCTTTATGCTTGATAACTATTTAGGAACTTAATTTTCTTTGATTAAATGATTACTACTTCCTAGACTTTCTACGTTTTTAGGTTTTCTTAAAATTCTGTTAGGATTATGAACAATTGTAGAAGGTTGTGGATCAGGATGAGCCCTGGTATAATATGTTCTTTTAGAAGCCAACATTTTATCTTACTATGATAAATTCAAACAACCTTTTCAAATCTTAATGAAAAAAATGAGAAGAATTGTTTCTTTTAAGATTTATTTTAACTAAGGACTGATTTTTTCCCTAGTATGGTCGCCAATATGTTATCACTCGAAAATTTCCCAAAGTTTGTTCTTGCGTTAGGAATAAATATCAGAGGTAACTATCAACCACTTTTGGAGATTAGGATATACCCTTCCTAAACTCAAAGAGGGCTCTCTCTTAATGATTTAACTTTGTTTGTTTAATATATTTTATGTTAGTTATGTATGTTTGGTTGGGTTGGTTTTTGATTGGTTTTGGTTGGTTGGTGGAATTAATGATTTAGATGAATAGGTTCTTATTAGCTTTCCATTGGGCTATGGAGTCAATGTGATTTGAAACAGAACTGGATCAAATTATAAGGAAAGTATTACAGGGCAAGATAGGTGAGCAATATCAGATATGAAGGCTGAATGGTGAAGTGATTTTTCAATTGGGATCAAGGAGAAATTAAGAATTCCTTAAAATAGATAATGAATAAGTTTGAAGGAGTCAATCGGGATCAGAGGGAAATTAAGAATTCTCTAAACCAGATATTAGAAGAAGACATAGAAATGCATAACAGATAAAAGTAGAGCATAATATTTAAACAAATTCTACAGTAAAACTCCTGTTATAACATTCAAATTCAGAACACATATAAGTTTATGGAATACTTAGAAAGAGAACATGAAAAATTGAAATTTATACTTCACTGAAATATCTCATCACATGAATCCCATAAAGGACTTCGTTATTACTTGTTCAGTCTGTCGACTGGATATTGGTACAATAACCCTTTGGCAAGAGATCAACCATCTAACAAAATGTTTAGAAACACACACTTGAACGACCCTTGATACTTCAAATGATGAAGTATTTATACAACATATTACAAATATTATCATGTCAACTGACTAGGATTTATTCTAGGAAAATAAATATCTTTATGCAAAAAGATAGTGACACCTTTTTAACTGACTCAAATCTATCCCCGATTCTTTGTTTGCGGTCATCTCTTTGTTTCTTTCATCTATATTTCTTTCACGTTGTATTTCTTTCACCTTTCATAGTAAGTCACACCATTTCTCACATGTTTCTTCATCTAGAAGTTTTATTTTCATCATCCTCCGATAAATCTCATCTTCCTCTGTATATTTGCCAAATGTGGGCTTATTTACAAAAAGGTAATTTCCCTCATGTTGGAGGTAAAATAAGTTTTCTAAAGTTTGAAGGAGCACCTTTCCTGTGGGTACACCCTTCATTGATTTAATATTGGAAATTTATTTGGCTACTTCCCTCATCTTCTTATCATATTCTTCATGTCTCATGAGTTTATCATTGATTATTAAAGGATTAGGCAGACCGTTCTGTCTCAATACATCAAAATTGTTCATAAACCTGTTCACTACGAGTTCCATAGTTTGACATTTGTCCTCAAGATATATCATTAGATTTATCTTGGAAACTAATTTCTTCACCTCTAATATATCTTTTGTTCAGTCAGCTATCTCGAGTTCTTCTAATTCATATTTGTTTTTTGAATTCAGGAATTTTATTATTTCAGAGGCTTCCTCTGGTTTCTTTCCAATATTCGCGTTGAAATTTTGAATTGAATCACTAACTTCCTTTATCAAGTCATTCTTCTCACATATGATATGTATAGAAGGCCAAATATCATTAACAAAGTTAATGATATTGGCCCACAAATTCTGTTTTTCTTGGGCTAAAGGATCTTTTAATGTCAATTCCTTTTCTAGCTTTTGGATTCTTTCAGTAAATCTATTTGCTTTTTGTACTTCTGCTTGGTGCATTACTTCTGCCAATTTATTTCCATATTATAAAATCTTTACTTGTTCTTTTAACTTGTTAATTTCAATAGTTTTAATGGACATATCTTCCATTTCTTTCATCAATTTGCTGGCCTCATCAGTGGGATGGGTTGTTGGTATTATTGATGATGTTGCTGATATAGTTACTGGAACTGATGTTGATGCTGGAGCTGTTGTTGACAATGGAGCTGATGTAGACAATGGAGTTTTTGTAGAAAATGGCGTTGTTGTAGGTGCTATAAGAATAACAGTAATGGGAACTGCTTCCATGCTGGATAGTTTTTCTTGCACAATTTTATCCATTTCTGTTTCCATTTATTTTAGTTGAGTTGTCAACTAAAATATTACATTCATCATTTCATCCTTTTTATTATCAGTTTCTAAAACCTCCTTGGTTTGTGGATGCTCAGTAGTTGGTACTTTAGTTGTTTCTTTAGTGCAACTATGTCCGCATTCTTCTTCTTTATTAGTTTTTCTGCTACTTTGATATCTTTTGTATTATAACCAACTTATATTCTCAATTATTCAAGTGAATTTACCATGTTATCCTTTGCTTGTGATGAAGCTATTTCTAGCTTTAACTGTGACTTTATATTTTCTAGAGAATTCTGTAACTTTTGGACACTTAAATCTTTGTGTGTCATGGTGGAATATATCATTTCTCCCACCTGTTTGTGAAATTCAATCGGGTAAATTGGATGCACATCTTTCACAAGAACTTCAAAGGATGTATTTTTATAATATTCTGATTTTTTTGGGGCATACAATTTTTGGCTGTAGAAATGTCATTTGCATCTTCCTTTTTTTGAGTTCAGAAGTTGAAAGCAACCTATTCTTATCATTGGGAGTTTGCTTCCAATATTTTGCATATGTTACAACCTTTAATGCTTGATTTCTGATTCTAATCTCTTTGTATTTATCCATGATATATTTTTATTTCCCAACTGGCTTGCTGGATGATGAAACCTCTGCACTATTTTGTTTCTGAATGATTTGTGCATTGGAAGTTGATGGTAAAGGTGTTTCTTTTGAATGTATTGTAGGAACATCATCCATGATAACAATATCTGTTTCAATGGTTTCAACTATATCTTCCTATTCTATCACTAGATTTAGCTTTGTTTTCTTATTGTACATAAACTTGAATTTAGTATCAGATGTAGTTTCCGCTGAATAAGATCCTTATTCTCTAGCCCTTTTTGAATTTCTATCCTGTGGGGCTGGAGTAAGCAGGATGGAACTAGTATCAAGCTGCTTCTCCACCTCCTGTAACAATAAGGGGGTTACACTAATAACAATAAGGGACTGTACTAGTAATATAGGGACTATACTATTCTCATCCTCCCATGTAGAATATTCAGTGGGTAAGTTCTTCCACTTGATGAGATACTATGAAATTGATCGATTCCGTAGCTGTCGAGTTCTTATTTCCATGACCGCTTCAGGTTCCAATATGATTTTTCCTTCCTCATCAAGTTCTCACAATATTGTTTGAACTGGAATATTTTCACCTATAACCTTCTTTAAGCATGAAACATGGAAAACTGGATGCACTCGTGAAGAATCATGAAGCTCCAACTTGTATTCCATAGTACTAATCTTTTGCAACACCTTGTAAGGACCATAGTACTTTGGCGATAATTTATTATCCTTCTTAACTTGCTTTAGGGACATTTGTTTGTATGGTTGTAGCCGTAAAAATACCCAATCTCCTACATCAAAACTTATCTCGCTGCGATGTTGAACTACCTGTTGCTTCATTTGATTTTGTGCCCAATTCAGCTTATCCTTTAAGAGTTGGAGAACTTCTTGCTGATGCTCGATGTGATCTTCCACTGCTTGAACCTTCAAATTTTCCCTTAAATATGATGTGATGGATGGTGGATGATATCCATAAAGTGCCATAAATGGGGTCATTTTTGCTGCAGTATGGAAGGAAGTGTTATACCACGATTCAGCGAGAGGTAACCACTTGAACCATTGTGTTTGTTTATCAGATACAAAACAACAAAGATATCCTTCCAAAATTTTATTTACTATCTCAGTTTGACCATCAAATTGAGGATGATAAGATGAGCTATGAGCTAATTCAGTACCCAAACAAGAAAATAACTCCGTCTAAAAATTTCCAGTAAAAATGGGATCTTTGTCGCTCACAATAACCCTTGGTCTTCCATGTAGCTTTTGAATTCTATCCATAAATGTAGTAGCAACCGTACTTGCTTTAAATGGATAAGATAATGCACAAAAGTGTGCATACTTGGTAAGTCTATCAACTACCACCATGATGACACTCTTTCCTTTGGACTTAGGTAAACCTGTGATAAAATCCATTGAAATCTCCTCTCAATGTTGACTTGGAATGGATAAAGGTTGTATAAGTCCTGGGGTCTTAATTGTTTCCACTTTATTCTGCTGGAAAACCAAACATTCCGCCACAAACTTTTGAATATCAGATTTAAGGCCATCCCAAAAAAATTCTTTATTCACCCTGTGGTAAGTTTTTAAAAATCCCGAGTGTCCTCCTAAAGGAGAAGTGTGCAATTCCAGAAGAATCTTTTGTTTTAGTTGGGAATTCTTACAAAGATATAAGCGATCTTTGTACCATAAGGAATCATTTTTCCAACTAAATGTACCAGATGTACTAGGATCTTGCTGCAACTTTTGAATGAGTATCCATACATCTTTGTCCTTCTTCCATTCATCTCTTGCTTCAGTTATCCAATCTGGTTGGATAATAGAAATTTCACAAAGCAATGCTTCCACTTCTTCATTCTTTCTTGAGAGTGCATCTGCAACAACATTTAGCTTCCCTTTTTTGTAGATTATTTCAAAGTCATAACCCAACATCTTGTGACCCATTTTTGCTGCTCTTCTGAAGATAGTCTTTGTTCCAAAAAGTGTTTAAGACTATCATGATTAGTTTTTACCTTGAAGTGTCTTCCCATTAGGTAAGTTCTCCATTTATTTAGTGCATGCAGTATTGCTAACATTTCCTTCTCATAAATGGGTTTCTGTAAATACTTTCCTTTGATTGGACGACTTTCAAAAGCAATGGGTCTTCCTTCCTGCATTAAAACTGCACCAATTCCATTTCCTGAGGCATCACATTCCACAATAAAGGTTTTTGTGAAGTCTGGCGTAGCTAAGACCGGTGCTATGCACATTGCCTCTTTAAGATGTTCAAAGGCCTTAGTTGCTTCAGGAGTCCATGAAAATGCATCTTTCTTCAATAATGTTGTTAGAGTTGCTGCTATTCTCCCATAATTCTTAACAAACTTGCGATAATACCCTGTTAACCCGAGAAATCCTCGCAACTGCTTTATGGTTGTGGGGACTTTCCATTCCTTAATAGCTTTAATTTTGTTAGGGTCTACTTTAACACCCTCGTGAGATACAATATGACCCAGATATTCCACCTCTTGTACTCCAAAGAAACATTTGGATATTTTTGCATATAATTGTTTCTCTTACAATAGTTTGAGCACCCTGTCAACATGTTCAACATGATCCTTCCAAGACCTGCTATAGATTAGTATATCATCAAAAAATACGAGCACAAATTTTCTAAGGAAGGGTTTGAAAATGGAATTCATCAACCCTTGAAATGTAGAAGGTGCATTGGTAAGGCCAAAAGGCATGACCAAAATTCATAATGACCCTCATGAGTTTGAAATGCTGTTTTTGGAATATCTTCAGTCTTCATTCTAATTTGATGATATCCTGAACGAAGATCCAACTTGGTAAAATAAATTGCTCCATGTAATTCATCCAATAATTCATCAATCACCGGAATGGGAAATTTATCTTTAATGGTGAGCTTATTGAGCTCCCTATAATCCGGACACATTCGCCATGATCCATCCTTCTTGTGTACCAATACTACAGGAGCAGAGAAAGAACTTTGACTAGGTTGAATTATACCCGGCTCTAACATTTCTGCAATCATACGTTCAATTTCGCTCTTTGGGATGTAAGGATATCTGTAAGGCCTGATGTTTGGAGGAACACTTCCTGGAATCAAATGAATAGCATGATCATGATCACGAATAGGTGGGAGTCCTTTGGGAGTTTCAAACACCTTGGAATGATTGTCCAAGACTTGTTGGATATCTACAGAAATAGATGATTTTGATGTTGGAAATTTTAGTGAGCATAATTGTGCAATTACACCTCGTTGTTCTTTCTTTAGAAGCTTTTTCATGACATTAGAGCTTATTATCTTTCCCATCTTCCCTGCAATACCCCATAATTTGACTTCCTTTCCTTCTAAAAAAAATTTCAAGAAAAGTTCTTGAAAATTAAAAGCTACCATCCCCAAATATTGTAACCATTGTACTCCTAGTACAACATCAGCACCTCCCATAGGAATGGAAAGCATTGGACTAGTCAATACATATTCCCCCATGGTTAGCTTGATATTATGGCATTTTCTAGAGAAATTTATAGTTCCTCCGTTTGTAACCATCACTTGACATTCTAGTGCTGGGTATAGGAAGAAATTTAATTCCTTGGCTACCTTACAATGAATAAAATTATGGGTGCTACCTGAATCAATCAACACTATTACCTTTTTCTTCTTGATATGTCTTTCTATCTTGAGAGTTTGAGGAGTGGCGATTCCTGCCAGTGCATTACATGATATGGTCGGACTCATTTCTTCCTCTTCTATGACTGGTTCCTGGTGTATATCCTCTTCTTGTTCACTTTCTTCTTCCTCTTCACAATCTATATAAAATAATTTCTTCTCAGCACACTTATGAACTTTAGTGTATTTTCTATCACAACTGTAGCAAAGCCCTTTTGCTCTTTTTTCTTCCAATTTTTGTGGTGTCAACCTTGTAGGTTGTAGAAATCTAGGCGTAGCAACACTTCCTTCTTTATAGAAGTGAGTGGTAGGCTTCATTGTCGCCATAATTTTACATTCAATTTTTGTTGCCAACCTGAATGCCTTCTCCAATGAATCTGGTTCCAAAACACGAACTTCATGTTGTATGTTATCCTTTAAAGTGCCTATAAAGAGATCAATCATGTGTTCCTCTGGAATATCAGTTACCCTTATATTCAATTTTTGGAAGTCCTTAATGTGCTCCCCCACTAAACCATTTTGTTTGAGATTTATCAATTGGCTAAAGAAGGTGTTGCTCTTTGTATCGTCATAATTTTCTATCATTTCCTCCATAAAAATTGACCAAGTGACCTCTGATACCAAATGTTGTGTAACCAACTTCAAGAATAGAAGAAAAGAGATATCAACACCTTAGAAATAGGCCACTTCGATACCATACAAATGTATTTTGTTCTAAATGTAAAGTTGCAATGCGTACCTTTTGTGTGTTTTGCACATTATGGAGATCAAAATATTGCTCCATCTGTAGTATCCATGTTACAGGATCCTTTCCATCAAAATTCCTCATATCCATTATTGGAATATGGTGGTTCTTCCCTCCAACATTAGAGTTTATGAAATCACGATTAACATTTATTTTGTTCTCATCATGAGTTTCCTCTACTATCTTTTCACCATTAGGAAACATTTCTTGTATCAACCTTGCCAAACCTTCAATGTCTACTTTTAGATCCTTCTTCATGCTTTCCGTGTTGTCTTTCATTTTTTCATCGATCTTAGCTTCCATGTCATCCATCTTAGCTTCCATGCCCACTTCCATGCCATCCATCTTAGCTTCCAAACCATTCATCTTAGCTTCCACGCCTTTCTTCAAACCGTCCATATTAGTTTCCACGCCTTTCTTCAAAACTTCCATTTCATTTTTTGTTGTTCTTTGCAAGAGAAAAATTTGTTGCAATTGCTCTTGTAATTTTGATATGTCATGTTGCCATTCTTCGTCTTCATGAGTCATAGTAGAGCCTTCTAAAGGCTTGATGGGTGTTGAATTATTTTTTGGGGCCATTATTTAGAACCAAATACTGATATATATTCTACAATATGCCCTTGGAATCAATTCAAATTGATTCTTCAAACAAGAATTATGAAATTTGGAAAAAAATACACACCTGTTTCTTTCTTTTGAGGAGCTCGATATTGAAATTAGATTATCTCTGTGATTGTGTCTCTTCAATATCTGAAATTCAGCACTAAAGTAGCCCTCTGAATTCTATTTTGAATGCCATAGGTCTGACCTGATTTGGATTCTCCAAGACAAAGTTATGTCCAATATCCCACAATGACCTAATTATGGACTGGTTCAGTAGAGTAAAATTTTATGACTTTCCACGTGTCATTGTTTCATCCTTCGCCTCTGAAATTGATAGCCAAGAAACTACAGTCCATACACTTGTGACCACTTTTTACGGCACTCCAATCCGATGCTCAGAGAGAGAGTTATTGAAATTTTCCCATGATCACCTCTTTGAGATGAAATTCGGGAGCCTGAAAAAGCACTACCTTCCACAGATCATATCTCCAAAAATATTGCGAACCAAGCTCCAAAATTTTGCGATGAGTTTAATCAGGATTTCAGCTTCGCACCCTACAAATTTTAGACTATGAAACTTCGTAGAAAAAAAATTATAGCACAAATTCCATGATGACCTATTTAGAAGCCTGAAAAAAGACCTAACTTCCACAAATCATATCTCCAAAAATATTGTGACCCAAGCTCTGAAATTTTTAGATGATCTTCCTCAGGATTTCATCTTCACACCCTAAAAATTTCAGCTTCTGAAACTTCGTAGAAAAAAGTTATAGAAAAAATTCCATGATGACCTGTTTGGAGCAGCGAAACCCTAGAATCCAAAGCTCTGATACCAAATGTTGTGTAACCAGCTCCAAAAATAGAAGAAAAGATATATCAACACCTCAGAAATAATCCACTTCGAGGGGGAAACCTCCAATACATTACATAAATGAAAAATTCTTGGATGATACAATTTACAAAACCTCCTTTCTATCTATATGAGTCCATGTGGCCATAATGTATTCCTAGTGGGCCACAATGTAATCCTAGCCGACCTAACAATAATAATTTAAGGGCACAATAATAACAAAATGGGGTTTACAAGGGTAAAATAATAAAAATAAGGGGGTTACACTAATAAAAATAAGGGACTATACTAGTAATATAGGGACCTAACACTTGATCAGTTGATCATGCATGGTATCTACGAGGTATTGGGAAAAATTGAAAGTTGTAGCTAGAGGCTAACTAGGGAAAAATATGGATAGGAAACCAAGAATAGATTCATCTACATGCTCATCAGTGAAATATCCTAAAATACAGGACAACATGGTCACAATTTGTGTGGTTCTTTCTGAAAACATGGTAGATGAGTATGGAGGATTTTTTTTAGGAGTTTCTACTGATGGAGGGAGGAAAGTCTGAAAGATTTGAAACCTTTTAGGGAAGTCCAGATTTAAGTAAAGCTTAGTAAGGGTTTCAATGGAGAAAGGTAGTCCCTCTATTTGTGGTTGTATTTGCAACATTTTATTGATGGATTGAGCAATGATACTAAATAGGATTTCTTGGTTAGGGGTGACTATAGCTCTATCATTTGGAGAATAGCTAATTTGGCACTACCTGATGGGTTTAGGGAACTGATAGGTTTGTGGAAATGTGTATTTGGGTAGGTTATAATCCCACATATGAATATCCTCTTCCTGATCAACAGATTTGTCATGACTCTAGCAACAGAGTTCCAAAAGGTTCCAATTAGTCACAGTGTCAATAATTTTGAAGTATTTATCAGCCAAAGGAGTGTGGTCGACATCTAACAGTGGTGGCTGCAAAGGGTTTACAGTTAGGACGCTTTGGGAAGCCATCAATTTAGTTCAATTATTAATAAAATGGCTTTTTTAATGGTTTCAGATACCTAAAATTACCTGGAAAATCATGAATTTTGTCTGCAGAAGGATCTAGGTAGCAACGAGCTTCAATCTTCGTCGACAATGGATTTTTGGTCTTTTCCACAATTCAACTGAGGTAATGAAATAACAGTTAGGGTGGGGTTTAATTATTTTTGAAAATTGGGGTTTATCGCATGGCACAAGGATTTTAATATTTAAAATAGTGGTGGTTTATCACAATACCAGAAGTGGTTTGGTGGTTTATCACATAGTCTATCGCATGTCAAAAGATGGTTTGGCGGTTTGGGAATGGGAGGTGTGATAAAAAGTGGTAGTTTCATGTGGCAGGGGAATAGGGGAATGAAAGCAACCATTTCACACCCCGCCCACTCTGTTTTAAACTTCGAACAGTGGGGAGTGCGAAAAATTTTGGGGGTTGTTAGATTTGATCGGCCATGATCAGATGGTTGATGGGTGTTGCGGGTTTTCAAAGAGGTGGGGTCATGTAAATTTATATGCAGAGAGTTAAAATGATATGAGGGTTTATGAGATATATTAAGGGGGGGAAGGTTGAATAAATGGATAATGGAGCTCAATTAATATATTTATTTCGCACTTTAAAACTTTGAATACGTGGGTTTTGTTGTTTTATGTAAACACAAAGTTTATTTAAGTGGAAGAGGGTTTTAATGAGGAGAAAAGGGTTTTTAGGAGGGGAGAAGGGTTAGGATATGGGAAAATGGTTTCCAAGAGAGGGAAAAGGGATTTAGGAAGGGGAAATGGTTTCTAGGATAAGGAGAAATGTTAAAAAGATAAGAGATAAACCAAATTATGGTTTCCATAACTTTTGAAAAGCATTCTACCTACCCTTTATTTATCCTAAATTTTTTTATTTCCTTTTTTGGGTGCATTTAAGCTTGCTGACCATTTTATTTTATTTTTATAAGAAAACTAACTTATTTATAACCTTATATCTTCTAATGGTGCAAATTAAACCTATGAGCTCATTTTACTCTCTACCTAACTACTAATCAGGTAAGATTAGATGGTTTGGTAAGATCTTTATTCACTAACTATCATAACATGAAATTTAAAGGCATGAATGATCAATATTAGACTGTATGATCATCATGAATTGTGGCATTTTGGACAAGATTCACACAATTTTATTTGTAAAAGTAAATTAAACTAAGTAGTGGCATTTGAATGTTCAACACTTTCATAATTTATTTTTGTTTATTTTTGGTGGGGTTCATATTTTATATCCTTTTTTATCTCTCTTTCTTTTGTTCCTTTGATTATTCTTTTAGGACATACCCTCTTTTCATTTTTTAATATGGAAAACATTTGCAGAAAGAAAAGGTATGTACAACATTACAAGACTTAACATAGCCAGTTAAAAATTATGATCCCTATTATTCTAAGACCCTAACAGGGGGGAGGTAACACAATGGGTGGATCAGAGTCCTCTGATTCCAGTGGGACAGTGATGGGAATAGTAGCCATAGTTCTCCCACAAAGTGCATGAGTGGTTTATGCATAACAACTTGTTTCTTTTGGCAAACTCAGGTAAGGTAACATGGACCTCTGGGGTGTTAAAGTCGAGAAACGTATCGTCGACCATAGGTTTGAGTTGAGGGAGCTCATGATACTAGTTATTCATGGGATGCCCAAAAACATCACACAAAGCGCACAAAGGTGTCAGCTTTGTAGTCTTAGGTGGAGATGGAGTTGTTTGGGGATCCTTATCCCTAGGTTCCTTATTTTTGGCTTTGCCCCCATCTCCAAATTTTGTCACCACAAGAGTAGGTTCTCTTTGAGGTTTCTGTGGAACTGTAGCAAGGGAAGGGGTCATTGTAGCTAGTTGAACTAGGTTCAAAGAATTATATGGTTTGAGTTGATCGAGTGGATTTTTTGATGGGGGATCAATGTACTAGACTCGGATCCTTAGGGTTAAATTGGGTAAACTCAACTTAGCCATGAAAAGAACAGAAAAGTCTCCAAATGGGGGAGCTAAAAATGATATCTAACCTAAAGGATAATGGCCTGACAGAATGGCTCCTGGATGGTTAAGAATTGGGGGAACTGTTCCTAGTTGAAAAATATGAGGAGAGACACCAACATAAGGAGATGGTCCTTGAGGAGCTGGTCCTGATGGTTGGGTCAAGAGAACAGCAACAGGTTACGAAGGCGTTGGCCAGTGGATAGTCATATCAGAATGCTTGTGGCTATCTCGTGATGCATGCACCATGAAAACACTAAAAGAGTTGGGATCAGAAGGGGTAGGTGTTGGACCATGATATGCACCAAGAAATGTGTAATATTATAGAATCCTAGAGAGACATTGGTGAGAGGCGAGACAGGTCAATTTTCATTCATCAACGAGATGGTAGACTGGGGGGATTTTTGAGACTTTAGATCTTAATATGTCAACTGATCAATGGTGGCAATCTTTCCGTTATGGGGAAATCACAGCTTGCAATGGACCGAAGATGCGACAAATGACATCCAATAGGTATAGGTGTGACCCAAAATAATATTGTAATCCGAGGGGACATCGATGACTTCAATGTCAATACAAACAACCTTGCTAGAAAATATGATAGGACAATTGCGATACATTCCAAGGGGTTGTGAAGGATGAACATCCCAAGTGTGTAAATTCATGGTGGATGGGGACAGATAAGGTGACCCGAGTTGTTTCCAAATAGTGGCAGACATAACACATATGGACTCACCTTCATCTATGATACACCACTAAACAATGGTGTTTCTAATGGCAACTGGTATTTGAAAAGCAACGAAGGAGGGTAGAGGGAGATGTTCTCACTTGTCAACATTAACAATGATCAAGAAGTCCTCTAAAGGGTAAATAGTGCCTATAGTAGATAGTAGATATTTCCATTGGGATGGGCATGTATGGAGGACTTCTAGCATTGACATGGAAATAGGGGATTGCGCCAAGTCATTTGATATATTGTATATGTGGGCAGCTTTGGCAGATGCAACATTACGATGCAATGGCCCTTTGGGGACGTTTGGAATGACCTCTACCTTAGGATGAGAGATCTGTAAGGGACCATTTGGTGTTGAAATAGACTCAATGGACACTATGGGTTGGGACTTGGTTGTAAACATAGAAATTTTATTGTCATACTGGCGTGGCTGGGTCTGAAGGTTGACATCAATGGTATTGACCTCATCAGAGTTTATCATGAGAATATGGTAATCAGTGTGAGGAGATTGTTGAGGAGGGGGAGCGATATGACTTTTTTGAGGTTGGAAAACAACATATCCTTATTGAGGTAAATTATTAGTGAGCATAGCCAGTTGAGCAAGAGCAGTGTTCAGAGGAAGTGACACTATGGGTTGTTGTCCTTGAGACGCTACTTGGGAATCCCATATTTGACGCATCTGAGGTAGAAGTGGACAATCATGAGCCTAATGGCCATATACACCATAACATTCACAAGGATTATTCATATGAATTACCTTGTTATGCCTGGACTGATCACCTTGTTGTTGGATTGTAGTATTTGGCCAGTTACCCTGGGGTGCATTCGATTGAGTACCGTAGCGACCTTGGTTACCCTCGAGTTGTTGGTTCTTTTTGCCTTTCCCCTTATTATTTTTTTTGGAATTTGGGGGATTATTCATGCTCTTCTAAACATACACATGAGCTTGGGAGGGGGTTTCTACTGTGATAGAGGTTGAGAAGGCATGGGAGGTGGGGGCACTGATGCTTGAGGGTTTAGAGAGTTGGACGGTGCATAAGGATGAAAAGGAGTCAAGAAAAAATTATGGCAAGAAGGTTGAGAAATAACTAGCCCTGTCATTGGTTGATGTGGTTGGGAAAATGCATAAGACATGCTTTGATCGGGATACAAGTTGTCTAGAAGGGGATATGTGTTAGAGGAACTATTCCCCCCTTGAGGGTGACAATAAATCATCTAAGGAGGTGAATATGGAGATGGGTGTGAAAGGAATCCAATGATACTATTAGTAGTGTGAGATACCCTTGGTGCAGTGGCACCACCAGACCTAAAAGGTCTGGTAAGATGGTATAAAAATAACCTGACTCGGCGTACATCAAGTCATATTTTAAAGAAATTTAGAGAGCTTCTTCCTCAGTCTCACGATAATAAGATGCAACATCTTTACCTATGGGGGATAAGAGAATTATAAGAAACCAATCCATATAGACACGATTATTGAACATAGGGGATCTACACATGCTCCTCTTTCTACACCATTCTTATACATGGTCAGAAAGGCGGGTGGCAAAAACTTGATGGAATGCAGTCAAAAACTCTATACCGGTATCATAACGGATGGGTGACTAGAAATATGACAGAAACACTTTTGCAAGAGTTACAAAAGCAGAATGAGATGTGGTGGGCTGGTCAATGTACCAGATTGTAGCTTCTCTGGTGATAATACATTGGAATAATCAAAGCTGAAAGGAGTCATAGGTGATGGAGTTTGATGAACACCACATGTCAAAGGAGAAAATGTGATTGGTGGGTTCCTCTCCACTGTTTCCTTCAAACTTAGGGATGCCATAAGGAAACTTGGTTGGCATAGCTAGCCAACCAACATCATGATAAATAGGAATATTGATAAGCTGGTTAAAAACTCAGAGACTTAAACTAGTCATACAGGGTAGAAATGGAGTGGTAGAAACCGTAGTTGTAATTGTTCCTCTAGTGGCCGTGCCTGAATTGGGACCGAGAATACCACCTTTGGGTCTTGGACCTGCATTGGTGCCAAAAATGGTGGCGATATGAGGATGATAGGATGAAGAACCAGAGGAATAACTAGATGAATTGAAATAATCTGATTCATAAGAGGGATTCAATGGAGGACTTCGTGGATTATTTCTAACCCGATGGGCTAGAGAAATATTTCATAATTGAAACTGAGGACGTAGACCTTGGATTATCCACAAAAAACACCTTAGCGGCACAATGATACCAAGGGATAGATAAAACTAAATGTTATAGAATGATAGAAATAGAAGAGTAACAAACAACAACAGAACACCTAGTGCACTGGTGCCAAGTGCAAACTAACTGTTCTATGAGCTACACTAATGTAGGAAATCACACCCTATCAAAAGAAAATTTACCTTTAGCCTAAAGGTGATCTAAATCCTAAAACAATACTAGATTTTATTTTTTAGATGGCCTTTCACACAGAAAGGTAGGGTAGAGAACCAATTGCTTCCTATAGCTAGTACTATAAGGATTTTTCCTAAGATTTGCCACTAAGATTACCTTCATCGCACATGGGTGGTTGATTCTTGATTTTCTTGGTAAATAAAAAAACTCACATATTTCCATGCCATGGGTTGGGTAGCCGCAAGGAGAACCACTCATACAATTTCGTAGCCTAGCCACCTTTGAAATGGGTTTCTAACACAATTCGACTTTGACCACGGGATGGTGAAGGATTTTAAGCTCCCTATTAACTCAAATTTCTATGTCTCAATGTATGCGATCGATGGTTGTTATTGGAATCCTATCCCATCGATGATACACCTAACTACAAAGATTGTTTGGCCTTGATGCGAAAGTGGGCTTAATATGTTGTCCAAGATAACACCTAGGTTTGTCTTTGAGTCATTAGGTTTAGTTAAATAAGGTTTTGATTTCTTTTTTTTCACATGAATAAAGGTATTTTTGGCTTTTTAGTCATCTTGTAGGGTCATTATGAATTTAGTAGGGGTCATAATAAATGGAAAAATCATAGAAATTCATGTACCTCAAGCTTATCTATTCTTTGGAATTTTTTTCCAACTTTTGCATCAACTTCAGTTCAAACAGGTCAAGGTTTTCTACGGAATTTCCTCACACTTCCATAAAAAATTTACCCTCCCGAACATTTTTTTTTTTTACGAAAGTCTATTTTTCTGTTAACAGTAGAGAAACGATACATAAATTTCAAAAGAAGAATGGTCAGAGGCCATTGGGTCATGATTACACCTCTTTGCCTTTATCCACCATTCCCAAAACACGTGCACCATACAACTACTCATTCATTTCATTCCCTTTCCACTTTTTAATATATTTACTGTCACAAACCCATTCCCATCTCCTTACAAAATGGTATTTCTCTCCATTGCTCGATCTTGTTGTCCTGTGAGATGGTTTAAATGTCTTTAGGGTAGGTTTGATGGTGTCAAAAATTGGTCTACTATCTTTAGGATATTTTCAGCCATAAAAGAAGAAAATCATTATGTGTTGAAGCCATGGCAACTCAAAAGAAGCAATATAAAGGAGGATATATCAAACCAACTTGAATTTTATAATAAGGTTGCAGATGAATCTGGAAAAATGTTAAAGAGAACATATCCTTTGCATATAATGAGGAAGAACATGTGCAAGAGGAATATGATAGTTACAAATAGACAAGAGAAGGTTGAAGGGGCAAGTCAGAGCTTTAGAAGCACAAATTGAAATGATCCAAGATTAGCTTTTGAAGATGACCCTCAAATTCATTGTTGTAACTGATGATACTCCATGAGTATGGTAAGACCATAATTTTTTTTCTTATACTATGGCTAATAAAAATGCTGGGTAATATACAATCTTATATATGCTTTAGAATTAATTTGGAGGTGAAAAAAATTTGAAAATGAAAAATATCAAAAACTAAGTACTTTCATAGCAACTCTCCATATTGAAGGTAGAAATTTGCTAGGGAATTGTTATATCTTTCAATGCAGGAAAACACCAACCTAAAATTTAGAAGTAGGAGGGATAAATGCATTTATTTAACTTATAAATCTGAGATAAGACCCCAAAACAATCAGAAAAATGAAATATTTTGTAGAAGGGTGATTTTGGAATTTGCTACTGAAGTTTGCTACCAAACTGCCAATACTTTGTTTTTCCTACGTAATGAACTTTTTGAGAATAAACAAGCAAGGTATTTTATGGAAAACGGGTCATAAAAGTGTCTACATCACCATCCTTATGAATTCCTATTTTTCAGGGAGACATTTGAGTAGGTCAGCTAATTCAACATCCACGTTATTTGCTATCGAATTTCTGGAAATGACAGTTTTAGTAGTAAACTAAAAGCTCTCTTTATAACTAAATGGAAAGGAATTTTAGAAATTTGAAGGAGGTTTTACTTCAAAATGAGCTCATATACAAAAGCCTCTCTCAGTTGTTACACAACTATCAGGGTTTGGAAAATACACACTTATCGTTGAGGCTTATTTTACAAAATGTTTCCTAGACAAATTTGTGCAGAAATTTTGAAATTCGAATTGGTGGAGGTCCAGCTCAGCAATGTCAACACCCATGTGGCATAATGAAACATTATAAGTATGACACATTCATAAAATCAGTTGGTTTCATTTGATAAGGGTTGTTAAAATAATTTTTTGAGCTATTTAATGAGAGAAGAGCCATTTTTGTATTCAAAATCTTTTGAAAATAATATATCCCTGCAAAGACTTCATTGTTTTGTAAATCAATTAGGCTTAGGACTCTTTGATGTGAATCGAGTCTAGCCCAGGTAGCAGACTATTGTAAATATACCTCACTCTATAAAGGAGGGACTCTTTCACTTTGAAGGTGTTTATGAATGCTATGAGAGAGCTACTTATGTAAATTTTCTTTCTGAGCTAATATATGTTTTGCAGCAGACTATTTTACAACCTGAGATTCTCCTTGGCTTATGTGTTTTTTGCTTATTTTTTATATTTTTATCAGCTTCATGGAAACATGATTACTTGGAATTCATGATTAAATGCTCCAAATTCCTTCATTTGTTGTGTTTTTTTTGTGATAGTTAATTTATGTTTCAGCCAACTTTCCTCAGCTTCCATGAATACAGTTTGTGTGTAATTGAATTTCCTTAGCTTACTCCATGCCCTATGGTAGTTTTCATAACACTCTTCCACCCTCAAAAAAAAATCACATGAAGTATAAATAGACATAGCCATCTACAAATTGATTTTATCTAGAACACTTCACTATTTTCTTTGAGAGAGCCCTCTCAGATTGGAAGGGTTAACTTCCAGTCAAAATTTGGTTGAAATAGTTATGCCAGGTTGATAGTTGATACAACACAAATTTCTCCAGCTTGGTGATAAAATTTTGGTACGTCTGCCGGGAGCTAAAATACTCCATTTCCCATATTTTCTTTGAGTGTCTTAATTCTATTCGTGAGGGTAACAGGAAATCACTTTTTTTTTAAAGGTTGTGATATTACCCTGGTGACTCCAATATAAAAGGATACAAAAGATCAAAGCTTCATGGTTACTCCAATTCTGGAAGATTAGTAACTTGAATAAGTTCCAATATGAGTTCCTTTGCAACAAATAATGACAGGTATGCCCGTATGAATCGATTTCACATCCCTAGTTTTCCAAATCCTATGCACAGAGTTGATTGGTTAACTTATATTCCTATATTTAAATATGAAAAGAAAGATAATGTGACTCTTCACTTATTCAGATTCCATATGCGTGTATATAAGTTTTGAGTTGAGATTCTTGAGGATTGTCTCATGAAAATGTTTATGGCCAGCCTAGAGGATGAAGCTAGAGCATGGTATGAAGGATTGCAACTGGGAAGGTTGTTATCTCTTAAATATTTCCATAGAAATTTCTTTGAACATTATGAGAAATATCATTCTTCTTTTCACTATTACAAGAGTGCGGTGACTTTTGTGAGGTTTTTATTCTATATCTTAAAATTATTGGTGATAATGGAGAGTTATTAGATCAGGATATGTTAGAGGCACTTCATGAATTCTATTTCGAGGTCATTTTTCATGATAATCAAGAATATTTACAATAAGTAGATGTGTCTTCTTTGCTTGAAGATGAAATAGATCAACACTTTGATAGTCAAGTCATATTACATGAAATTTATTAGGACTGGCATCCTTTTCAATTTATATGCAGTCAAAGGTATGAGCCAAATCATTCAAAATTTTTTTCATCCCATTCATTTTTTGATATTTTATGTCAAGAAGAAGTTCCTCAATATCAGGTTGTTGAAAATACACACATGAAAATTCTGAACAGTGAGGTAACATGTGATGAAAGTTCACTTCTAGGTAAACCTGAGCTACATGAAGTGATGAATATAAAAGTTTTAACTATTCTATTTGGGGATCATCAAAATTACATGGATGATATGAATAAATGATCAAGAGCTGAAGCCCAAGCCATGAAAAAAAAAAAAAACTCAAAATTGAAAATGTTTAAAATTGTTTGAAACCAAGATGGTTTCATAGGTCTCGTCTTCCTGATTCCAGCGTCGTAAACGGTTCGAAAAACAGACACCTTATGAAGAATTTATTGCACTTTTAGTGGAGTGGGTACGACGGAGCACGGAGGGGCCAGCCCTCCTCCCATGGAACCTCATCAAATGACCAGTGTGGGAGCTTAATGATTAAGAGTGCTTAAGGAGCCTAATCTAAAGTTTAATATTTAATTAAGCTTCAGTTAAGTGGATTTTAATATGGCGGAGATTCTGGAGGCGCTCCCAAATTTAGGTGGACTTCCACTTTTAGTGGAGTTAACTGGTAGTTGCCCCACATTTAGTGGAGGAAATTGGGGCAAAGTTGTTTTGGTCATAACATTCTCATTACTCAACCTTTTGGAACGAAATTTTTTTTGATTTCATATTTTCACAGCATTTTGGACTGAATGGCATAGGTTTAAAAGCCATTGGAGCTCATTTTCAGCCTGTTTAGCTTCAGAGAAGCTTTTTGAGCCACTAGGGCCATTTTGGGTTTTGAGTTTGGTTGAGCTGTGGTTAACCTTTTTTGGTGAACCAAAAGTAATTTTCAACTATTTCCTAAATTCCAGAGCCATTGGCATAGGCCTTAGCTCTGTTTGAATACTTTCAAAGTCCGAAAACCTTTAGGAGAGTTTTCAGGGCCACCATGGCCATTTTGGGGTTTGAGCTATTTTGAGTTGTGGTTATCAGTTTGAGGTGAATAAAAGATCCATTTAAGATAATTTTGACCTTATGAATCCATTCAAAGTGGTTTCAAAGGAATTTGAGGACTTCTACAGCCTGAAAAGTTGCAGAGAAGTTCAAAGCACCAATAGGACATTGATGAAGAAATCAGTGTTTACGGTAATATTTCACTATTTAGTGAATTTGAAAAGGCATTATTAGCTTTTTCCTGCCTTATGAATCAGTTTATATATTCAAATTTTTCTATTGAGACACTTATAATCTTGTATTTCATTTGAGAGCTTTTAATACAAGAGGACAAGCCCATTTTGGGAGGCTTGATCCAGGAGATGTAGCCCAAGAGTTGGGGTGAACTACTATATTATATTGTTGTTGTGTTTTGATATTATATTTATTAATATTTTTTCTGATACCCATGTTAAGTTTCAGCCAAAAAAATTACACTTAAGATACATAAATAGTGAAAATACATACACCATTTGCAAGCTAAATTTCCGCATAATGTCAAGTTTAAAGCAAGATCATTTTAATTAAATATGAGTGTTTACTTCTATTATTTCTTTAGGCAGAGTCTGTAAGAGGGTTAGGTAGCCTCTGGATTCATCCTTTCTTTGAAAGGTGAAATATCCGGTAAATTCCCCTACAGTCTATCTCTGTATTAGAAATATGAAGTTCTCACATTTTAAGATTTAAACTTAGAGTATTTTTGCACTCATTTACATACTTGAAAATGGATACCTTGCACCCTTTTCAAGTACCTTCCATTTACAGATCAGATGGTATCATAGCTTAGGTTAAGCTTGGTTGTGCTTAGGTTGAGCATTGGATGAGCATTTGCTTTTGTGCAAAAGGTGTTAAAACGGTCAATCTCACTGTTTTATGGTTGCTTGATTAAGAAGGGGTCTTTACTGACATTTGGTTAAAATGTTGTCATTTTTTTGAAAGCTTTGAGAACTTTTCTTTGGAAGTTCCTTTTGTTAAATTGACCATTTACATAATGTCAACTTCTTCTACAAGTGAGTTTTCCTCCTTCACGAGATTCTTCAATGATGACATGAAGAATGAGTTCTTTAAGGTGAAGGACATGGTGCAGATTCTCATTGAGGATCAAAGAGAAAGTGTTAAGCTTCATGCACAATTGTTGGCTATGAAGGATGAGAAGGAAGCAACTCTCCAAAGGTTGCATGACATGGAGAAACAACTCCTTCAAGCTCAAGAAGATTTTTCCAAGAAAAAGCGTGAGGAAGAGGTTAATTGTTCCAAATTGTCTTCAATTTCCTCCATTGAAAAGTGTGTTGGTTCTTTTGAAAGACATACAAGAGGTATTGGGTCCAAATTGATGTTGAAAATGGGCTATCAAGAAGGCAAAGGTTTGGGCAAGCATGCACAAGGCATTGTTGAGTCTATTTTTGTTGTGGAGCATCCCAAGAATATTGTTCTTGGCTATGAGCAACTTAATGGCGAAGCTTTGAGCACATGCATTCAAGAATGTGATGCAAATTTAAAGAGAACCTTTATTCCAAGTTCTCAAATGCATTTATGTCAAAATTTTTCTAAGGATGATTGCCATTGTTTGAAGCCATCATTGCAGAAAGTAGAAGGTAAACACGTCGCTTATGGCGAGCATGAAAATGTAATCAGTTTTCAAGACAAGAACAATGATGAAAGTCTGAAAAGGGAAGCTGTCTCCTCTACTAGTTCATCGTCTTTCAAACACAAAAAGGATGGATGGTATAATTATTCACATGATCAATTTGATTATGTTTCAGCAAAGAATAATAATTATGCTTTTTCGAATGAAAGAAAATTTTGTTGCACATTTTGTGGTGGAGTTAATCATGTTGCTTCAAGATGCTGGTTGAAAAAGAAAGCACATAGGAAGCAGAAAAGGAAAAGAGAACTTTCTCAGAAAGTGCTTAAGAGTTGCACATTTTTTCAAAGGAAGGGACATTATGTCTCTCATTGTTGGTCCTTGCATCCAAGAAATTGTCCAAAGCACATGCAGCTAGATGACAAAAAGCTTGGCGTAAGTGGATCTATGGAGTCCATTATCAATGTGGAAATGAAAGATTCACATGAAGAATTGCGGTTGCAACAAAAGACACCATGGAGTTGGCTTGGTAGGAAGTGGATTAACTTATTAATGCAGTAAGTTATACTCATTTTGTACATGCAAATTTCAGTTTGGTATGCATGTATTTCAGTTGAAAAGTTGATGCAAGATTGCATGTAAAAGCAATTTCAATTGAAGGAATTTCTTTGTTGTTGCAAAATTTCGCCATGGAGGTGTAAAAGATGAGTATGATACTCATTTATGTTGCAGCAATGTCTTTTGGTTCAGATCTTAATCACCCACATGTTTTTGGGATGACGTACTTGTGGGTATTTGAAAAGAAGAGTTGAAGTTGCACATGTACATAGAGGTTGTATGTGTAATTAGCGAACTATATATAGTTCATTATACATGATACATACACATATGTTTGTCAAGATGTATCTTGTTGTTTATCGACTTGTGTCGATTGTGTCATACATGTTTATCTACTTGTGTCGGTTGTGTGCACACTTTTTTTTTACAGATTTTGTGTGTCATTTGTATAGCACATTTCATTGTCAACTGGTTGTTGATGTCGTATGTTGCACAAGATGCCTTTGGTGTCGTTTGGTGCAGAGAACGAAGTGTCAGTGCAAAGCAGTGCAAGATTCCATGAGTTGGAAAGGCATGCAAGAAAAGAGGGCACAAAGTTCAGCAAGTGTCACTGCTGGTTTCAGTATGCCAGTTTGGTATGGCGAGAAAACTTGGTCGAGATTCGGCGCAAGTACGTGGCTCATTCAGCCAAATTCGCCATGTGAGCAGTTGGCAATTCAGGATAATTTTTGGAGGCTAAAGAGAAGAGGTGTTGAGAAAAATGTTGAGAGGGGGGGGGGGGTGAATCAGTATTTAGTGCAGACAATAAAAATTTGATATTTCCTTCTTAAAAACCCATATGCTACTTTTCTGAAATAAACTCGCGTATATACGTAGATATCCTTTACAGAACTCGCGTATATCCAGTGAATTAATTATGCATTTAATTCATGACTTAAATCATTGCATTACTCATTTATCAGATGTTCAGAAAACAGTAAACAGGTGCAGAAAGAATAGAGTAATCATCACACACAAGAAATCACACATGAACACCAGGATTTTTAGGTGGAAACCCAATTTGGGAGAAAACCACCGCTGCCATCGTCTCAGTCTTCAATTTTTATTATTAAGAAAAACTTCTTACAACATGTACTGGCGCAGACTCATACCAGCACGCAGGCACCCACCTGCAGAAGGCTACAACCTTCTCTCGTTTACCAGCCTTTCCTGGAAGGGAGCAACAACCCCCTGCTCTCGTTTACCAGCCTCTCCTGGAAGGGAGCTACTACCCCCTGATATTAACACCAGCCTCTCCTAGCAGAAAGCTTCTACTTTCAGACTAAAGGCTTCAACCCTCAGATCCACTGCAGACCACGTTTCATCAATTTTCAAACTGGATCAAAACAGCTTCAACACAATCCTTCACTTATCAACAAACTTCCTTTTCCCAGAGCATCAAACAGAACAGTGAAACCACTGTAATCAGAATATCAGAGATAACCCAGACTTCAAAATAGATAAGCAGAATCTCAATCAGCTTTGAGCAAACATCAGTTCAAATTGCATACGCACTTTTCTTCAAACAGACTTGTGTATATACGCACTTTTAATAAAGGAAACCCGCGTATACATCTGTACACTTTTCAGAAAAACCCTAACAATCCATACGCTCCTTTGTTTAAACAGATCCGCGTATATACACGTTTTTCATGAAACGAACATGCGTATAGATCTATAAAAGATAAACTTTGCAGAACAGATCAGATCTATGGACTTACCCAGATTTCTTCAATATCTTCAATAGATTTGTGCCAGGTCTTCAATACTTCTTTTCAGATCATCCTAGAGATTCATCATTTCTAGATCTAGAGATTTTGAACCTTCATCATATTCATGGGTGCATCATAGATTCAGATCTATCGATTAAGAACAGAGTTCAACCATACAGATAAACTTCAGAGTGAAGTATTCATTTGAAGCCCAGACACTTGCACCCCCTTTGCACAATGATTTTCTTCTCCTTATATATGTTTACCCTTTATCAATACCATGAGCCAAAACCACACCACTTCCGATGGTATTCCTGGACGGGATCAAATAGACAACCCAGCGCTCAATACAATGGGTCAATACCATGGTAGTAACCCCTGGTTTTACACTTTTATAGCGCAATTGAGCATACGCGACTTGGCACGTACTTTCCCGCATGCATACGCTACTTCTACTAGACAAACCCGCGTATGCCTTGAGACACACTTTTCATCATTGGTCTAGCACATCCTGGAATTCCTTTCATCATTACATCTGAGCTGCTCTATAGACACATCAGATTTACATCATTAATTAGTATATCAAGTCAGTTTCCATCAAGTACAACTTTCATCAAGTAGGTTGCCATCATCTTTATCAAGTGGGTTGCCATCAAGGACAACACTCTGCATCATATTGCCAACAATCTCCCCCTTTGGACTTGATGGCAACCACGATGGTGTTTGATCACAACAGGTAGATATATTAAGCATAATGATAGTCTCCCCCTATTCAAACACCATGTCACTCTCCCCCTTTGACATCAAGGGCAAAGGGTGGATCAACACCAACACAAGGTTTTTCTCCTCATGTCGAAAGAAGGGCGATGTAGATCTGATGTGCACTGAAGTTACCATGCTCCCCCTGAGTTCATGCCAGATCTTCAAACATGTTTTTCAATGAAGTACATGACTCTATGACCTTCCTATCACCAAGGACTCATACTTACATCAAAGATCCAACCAAGTGGATTTACAGATGAGACTCAAGTACCAAACCAAGTGGGTTTACACATTTTGACTCAGCTACCCAACCAAGTGGGTTTACACATTTTTATCCAATTACCCAACCAAGTGGGCTTACACATTTTCATCCAACTACCCAACGAAGTGGGTTTACACATTGAACAAGTCCTTACATGACTGAATATTGCAAATTACATCATAGGTCTCAACATGACCTTTTCATCAAATTACAAATATGACTCTTCATACGCAAGACAAAAGGATCTCAAGAGAGAGATCATAATTTAGAATCATCATAATGCCAACAATGCATTATTCTCAGCAAGGCTAGTGCTCCCCCTGAATATATGCATCCTGAACACTTTCAACAACAAATCATCAAGGCATCTTCACCCAAAATCAGAGAATGAAATAGAAATAAAAGAGCCGAAATACCACCAGAGACTCCAAATAGCATCAGAGATACCAAACAGAACCATAGCTTGTGCTGAAGAAATGTCGACCCAGAAAAATTGTCAGCAACCACACATACGCGGTTTTCTGTGTATGAACTCGCGTATGTATGCGATTGTCTTTCAGGAAACCCGCGTATCCAAATTAATCTTCAGAATTTTAATCAGATCTGATCCTCTGCATGGTAGAGACTATTCCCAGCTTCTGTCTGAGATATTCGAACGCTTCCCTAGGCAGAGGTTTGGTAAATATATCAGCAACTTGTTCTTTGGAGGGAACATACTCCAACTTCACCTTTTGTTCAAGCACTTGTTCACGTAAGAAATGATACTTGATGGGAATGTGCTTGGTATTGGAATGCATAATAGGATTCTTTGAGATACTGATGGCACTTGTATTATCACACATAATGGAAATAGGAGGTGAACATTTGATTTGGAATCTTGTAAGGTTTGCATCATCCAAAGAAGTTGAGTGCAACATGATGCGGCAGCCACATACTCTGCTTCTGCTGTAGATAAGGCAATAGAGCTTTGCTTCTTGCTGAATAAAGATACTAACCGGGGCCCCATATAGAATGCACCGCCACTAGTGCTTTTTCGATCATTAACATTTCCAGCCCAATCTGCATCAGTGTAAGCATGAAGAGTAAGATCATCATTCTTTGGATACCATATTCCAAAGTCTTGAGTTCCTTGTAGATATTTGAATATTCTTTTGACAGCCTGAAGGTGAGATTCTTTTGGATTAGCTTGGAATTGTCTAACAATCCCAACTGCATGCATAATGTCTGGTCTAGTCCCAGTGAGATAAAGTAGACTTCCTATCATAGATCTATAAGCTGGTTGGTTCACAATATGAGAATCATCATGAGAACTGAGATTGCATTCGGTTATCATTGGTGTACTTACAGGTTTGCACTCTTCCATGCCATACTTTTTCAGAATTTTCTTAAGGTATTTTTCTTGTGATAAGAATATACCATCTACAGTTTGATGCACTTGCAAGCCAAGAAAGAATGTTAGTTCCCCAAGTAAAGACATTTCAAATTCTTGTTGCATGACAGAAGCAAATTTCTGACTCATAGATTCTTCATTACTTCCAAAATTGATATCATCAACATATACAACTACAATCAATAGTTTATCATTTTCAATTTTTGTGTATAAGTTACTATCAGCAGACCCCTTTGAAAATCCTTGTTGATGCAGATATTTGTCAAGATGATACTACCATGCCCTTGGAGCTTGTTTGAGACCATATAGAGCCTTTTTAAGTCTACAAACAAGATTTTCATCATTTCCCAAAATGAATCCTTCTGGTTGTTCTATATAAACTTCTTCTTCTAGATCACCATTGAGAAATGAAGATTTAACATCTATTTGATAAACTTTGATTTGTTGAAAACTTGAAAAAGCAAGAAACATTCTTATGGCTTCTAGTCTAGCTACAGGAGAAAAAGTTTCTTCAAAGTTTATACCTTGTTGTTGAGTATACCCCTTGCAAACAAGTCTAGCTTTATTTCTTATGACATCCCCATTTTCATTTAACTTATTTTTGAATATCCATTTAGTTCCAATGAAATTTTTGTTATGAGGTCTTGGTACTAATTCCAAAGTGTCATTTTTTTCAATTTGATCAAGCTCTTCATTCATGGCTTGAACCCAACATTCATCTTTGCTAGCTTGATTGACATTGTGTGGTTCAATAGTGGATAGAAATGCCAGATAGCTAGAGAATCCTACAAGAGTCCTTCTTGTTTGTACACCTGATGCCTTATCTCCCAGAATCTGAGATTCTAGATGATTCTTTTGAACATATCTGGAAGGAGCCTTTTCAGATAAATCATCTTCAGGTTCTTCATTGGATCCACTGTTTATATCATTCCTATTTGATGTAGAAGGACAATACTCACCATCATCTTCTTTTGCTGTTTGTTTTTCTTTGTTAGGGGTTGCAGGAGACGCATCAATGACAACATCAATACATTCAACAATCTTTCGAAGCCTTTTATTGTAACATTTGTAAGCTCTGCTTGTAGATGAGTAACCAAGAAGTATCCCTTCATCTGATCTAGGTTCAAACTTGCCAAGCTTTTCATCATTATTTTTGATAAATCATTTACTTCCAAAAACTCTAAAATGCTTCACAGAGGGAGAATTACCATACCAGAGTTCATATGGAGTTTTTTCACTATTTACCCGAACATGTGCCTTGTTGAGAATGTTTGCTACTGTATGTGCTGCTTCTCCCCAGATGTCAGGTGTTCCAGAATCATCAAGCATAGCTCTAGCCATTTGTTGAATTGTTCTATTCATTCTTTCTGCTACGCCATTTTGTTGTGGGGTGCCAGCTACAGAGAATTGTCTTTTTATGCCATATTGTTCACAAAATTCAAGGAATTAATTTGAGGTATATCCTCCTCCTCGATCAGATCTAAGACACTTTATTTTTAGATCTAATTCATTTTCCACCAGTGCTTTGAAGATCTGAAATTTTTCAAACGCTTCATCTTTGTGTTTAATCAACCCAATCCAACACATCCTAGAGAAATCATCAATAAACAAGATATAGTATTCTTCCCCACGTGGTGACTTTTTCCTCATAGGTCCACATATGTCAGTATGAATAAGTTCAAGAGGCTTACTTGATGATCCTTCTTTGGCATTAAATTGTACTCTGGTCTGCTTACCGAATTGACAAGATTTGCATATGATACTTTCTGGTAGAGTAATATTGGGAAGACCACGAACAGCTTTAAGTCTGCTTGATTTGTTGATTTGAGAGAAGCTCAGATGCCCCAGCCTTCTATGCCATAGCCAATTTTCTAAATATTTGCTCAAGTAACATTGATCTTTGCAGTTCTTCAATACATACAGGTTTCTTGGAGTTCTTTTTCCTTTTATAATAGTTTTACCTGTATCAAGATCATGAACCACACATTCTTTTGAGCTAAAGACAACTTCAGTTCCTTGATCACACATTTGAATTACACTTAACAGGTTATGCCTTAATCCATCCACATACATGACATCATTAGCCTTCACCTTTTCTTTTAAAAACACAGACCCTTTTCCTTTAATTACAGTAGGGGTATCATTTCCAAATGTAACTTTCTTTTCCTTTTCTAGAGCATTATATGCAAGAAGTTTGCTTTTGTCACCTGTCATGTGTCTTGAGCATCCACTATCAATGTACCATTGATTTTCTTCACCTTCTGCAAATAACTCTATCCCACAATTTTCAACCTGTAATTCCTTCTTTTTCCATACTTTGGAACTTGAAGGAAAATCCCGTTTTGGCTGGACTTTGCTCCTGCATTCAGATTCTAAATGGCCAAAGTTATTGCAATAAGTACATTCAACTTCATTTTGAAGAGGAGAAAAGTTGTTATAGGTGTTCTTCTTTGGTTCAATATCCATCCTTTTCTTTCTTACTTCTCTTGTCATGATGGTTTTATAGGTAACACATTGAACAACTTTATGACCAAAATTGTGACATGAGAAACATTGTCCATTGAAGTAGAAATTTTTGCATTCATGAAATCTTCTATTTGAATTTACCTGTTGGTTGTAGCTTCTTTGAAAGACATTCCTGTTAGTGTTCCTTGAATTGTGATGATCATGCTTTACCTGTAAAGATTCTTTATTCCCTTGCTGAGTGGCTGAATGTAGTAAACCAGTTGTAGCTGCTTTTAGATAATTTGGTGCTGAAGCTTGAGAGGATTCTCTGGTATATCCAAGACCTGTCTTTATAAGAGGAGAACGTTGCACCTTGATAATCTCATCTAAGGTTTCAGATCCTTTAGAAAATCTAAGATTCAGAGTCTTTTCTTTCTCAAGTTCTTTTCTTAGACTTACTACTTCACATTCTAAATTCTCATTGTGTTTCTTCGCTTCTTCATTCTGCTTTTTTAGAGTCTCTATGGTAATTTTCCTTTCTTCTAAGAGAATTTTACATTCTTCTAAGCAAATTTTGAGTTGATTTTTTTCTTCAAGAAAATCATTGTCCTCTAGAGCATCCACAAAAGTATCCTTTTCATTTTTAGATTCAAGTGCCATGAGAAGTCTAAGATCTTGTTCACATTATTCCTCACTATCAGAGAACCCATCACTGTCTTCATGAGTGTAGTAAATTTTCCTAGTGCTAGACCGGTGCTTATTCCTTCTTGATACTTCCTTCCCTTTTGCATATGTTTCTTTATAAGGACACTTAGCAGCATAATGACCAACTCTTCCACAATCAAAACATTTGAAAGGAAGCTTACCTCTGAACCGTCCTATGCCAAGCTGAAGTTTCTTTACAAAATTTACGTCATCTTCTTCTGAGATATATCCTGATCCTTCTGCTTCTTGTACTTTCTTCCCTTTTGTAGAAGCTCTAAAGATGACTTCTTTGACTTCAGATGGTCCTCCTCTTCTCATTTCATAAGCAGTTAGTATGCCATGGAGTTTTATGACAGTAAGATTTTGAAGATCCTATTTTTCTTCAAGAGAAGAAACTTTTGACTTAAATTTTGCCGTTAGAGATCTTGAGATATTCTCAACCAAAGTAGATTCTGCTTTGTTTCTCCCATTTTTCTCATATGATTTACAATATCATCAAGACGTAAGAAGAAACTAGCAACACTCTCATCATTATGCATCTTCAAATTTTCATATTCAATTCTGAGAGTTTGGAGTTTTGCACTTTTTAGCTTTGCATCTCCTTCATAACTTAGAATGATTTTGTCCCATATTGCCTTTGCTGTATTCAGCTGCATAACCTTGACAATTTTTGATTCAGTTAGACTTCCCAATAGTTCATTGACCGCCTTTGCATTTGATTCATAATTCTTCTTTTCCGTCGGATCCGTTGGTACTGCGGCTGGATATTGATATCCTTGTTCAACAATGGCCCATACATCTGCTCCCATAGACAAAAGATAGGATCTCATCCTTATTTTCCAGAAGATTAAATTGCTTCCATTAAAGAGTGGAGGCTTGATAGATGTTGTTCCATCTTGATTGCTCATCTTGCTTGATCTTCCTTCTAGCGGCTAAGCTTTTTTAGAAGGACCTCCTCTGATACCAATTGTTGGGAAAAATACTGAGAGGGGGGGGGGGTGAATCAGTATTTAGTGCAGACAATAAAAATTTGATATTTCCTTCTTAAAAACCCATACGCTACTTTTCTAAAATAAACTCGCGTATATACGCAGATATCCTTTACAGAACTCATGTATATCCAATGAATTAATTATGCACTTAATTCATGACTTAAATCATTTCATTACTCATTTATCAGATGTTCAGAAAAAAGTAAACAGGTGCAGAAAGAACAGAGTAATCATCACACACAAGCAATCACACATGAACACCAGGATTTTTAGGTGGAAACCCAATTTGGGAGAAAACCATCGTTGTTGTCGTCTCAGTCTTCAATCTTTATTATTAAGAAAAACTTCTTACAACATGTACTGGCGCAGACTCATACCAGCACACAGGCACCCACCTGCAGAAGGCTACAATCTTCTCTCGTTTACCAGCCTTTCCTGGAAGGGAGCAACAACCCCCTTCTCTCGTTTACCAGCCTTTCCTGGAAGGGAGCTACTACCCCCTGATATTAACACCAGCCTCTCCTGGAAGAAAGCTTCTAATTTCAGACTGAAGGCTTCAACCCTCAGATCCACTGCAGACCACGTTTCATCAATTTTCAAACTGGATCAAACAGCTTCAACACAATCCTTCACTTATCAGCAAACGTCCTTTTCCCAAAGCATCAAATAGAATAGTGAAACCACTATAACCAGAATATCAGAGATAACCCAGACTTTAGAATAGATATGCAGAATCTCAATCATCTTTGAGCAATCATCAGTTCAAATTGCATACAAGCTTTTCTTCAAACAGGATCGCGTATATACGCGCTTTTAGTAAAGGCAACCCGCGTATACATCTGTGCACTTTTCAGAAAAAACCCTAACATTCCATATGCTCCTTTGTTTAAACAGATCTGCGTATATACGTGATTTTCATGAAATGAACATCCGTATATATCTATAAAAGATAAAATTTGCAGAACGGATCAGATCTATGGACTTACCCAGATTTCTTCAATATCTTCAATAGATTTGTGCCAGGTCTTCAATACTTCTTTTCAGATCATCCTAGAGATTCATCATTTCCAGATCTAGAGATTTTGAACCTTCATCATATTCATGGGTGCATCATATATTCAAATCTATCGATTAAGAACAGAGTTCAACCATACAGATAAACTTCAGAGTGAAGTATTCATTTGAAGCCCCGACACTTGCACCCCCATTGCACAATGATTTTCTTCTCCTTATATAGGTTTGCCATTTATCAATACCATGAGCCAAAACCACACCACTTCTGATGGTATTCCTGGACGGGATCAAATAGACAACCCAGTGCTCAATACAATGGGTCAATACTATGGTAGTAACCCCTGCTTTTACACTTTTAGAGCGCAATTGAGCATACGCAACTTGGCACGTACTTTCCCGCGTGCATACGCTACTTCTACTAGACAAACCCGTGTATGCCTTGAGACACACACTTTTCATCACTGGTCTAGCACATACTGGAATTCCTTTCATCATTACATCTGAGCTGTTCTGTAGACACATTATATTTACATCATTAATTAGTATATCAAGTCAGTTTCCATCAAGTACAACTTTCATCAAGTAGGTTTCCATCATCTTTATCAAGTGGGTTGCCATCAAGGACAACACTTTGCATCATATTGCCAACAAGACGATGTCTTTATTCTCTAATTTTCTATACTACAGTTCAGTTTCAGAATTTTAGTGAGCTTTTGGGGTCCAAAAGCCTCTCATTTGGGAGGTGTGATCAGGAGCTCAAGTCCAAGCCATGAAAAAAAAAAAAAAAATCAAAATTGAAAATGTTTAAAATTGGTTGAAACCAAGATGGTTTCATAAGTCTCGTCTTCTTGATTCCTGCACCGTAAACGGTTCGAAAAACGGACACCGTATGAAGAATTTATTGCACTTTTATTGGAGTGGGTCCAGCGGAGCATGGAGGGGCCAGCTCTCCTCCCATGGAACCTCATCATATGACCAGTGTGGGAGCTTAATGATTAAGAGTGCTTAAGGAGCCTAATCTCAATTTTAATATTTAATTAAGCTTCAGTTAAGTGGAGTTTAATATGGCGGAGATTCTGGAGGCGCTCCCAAATTTAGGTGGACTTCCACTTTTAGTGGAGTTAACTGGCAGTTGCCCCACATTTAGTGGAGGAAATTGGGGAAACGTTGTTTTGGTCATAACTTTCTCATTACTAAACCTTTTGGAACGAAATATTTTTTTGATTCCGTATGTTCTCAGCATTTTGGACTGAATGGCGTAGGTTTCAGAGCCATTGGAGCTCATTTTCAGTCTGTTTAGCTTCGGAGAAGATTTTTGAGCCACTAGGGCCATTTTGGGTTTTGAGTTTGGTTGAGTTGTGGTTAACATTTTTTGGTGAAAAAAAAGTCATTTCCAACTATTTCCTACATTCCAGAGCCATTGGAATAGGTCTTAGCTCTTTTTGAAGACTTTCAGAGGCCGAAAACCTTTAGGAGAGTTTTCAGGGCCACCATTGCCATTTTGGGGTTTGAACTGTTTTGAGTTGTGGTTATTAGTTTGAGGTGAATCAAAGCTCTATTTCAGATAGTTTCGACCTTATGAAGCCACTGGAAGTGGTTTCAAAGGAAGTTGAGGACTTCTACAGCCTAAAAGGTTGCAGATAAGTTCAAGCACCAGCAGGACATTGATGAAGAAATCACTGTTTATGGTAATATTTCACTGTTTAGTGAATTTGAAAAGGAATTATTATATTTTTCCTGCCTTTTGAATCAGTTTATATATTCATATTTTTCTATTGAGACACTTATAATCTTGTATTGCATTTGAGAGCTTTTAATACAAGAGGACAAGCCCATTTTGGGAGGCTTGATCCAGGAGATGTAGCCCAAGAGTTGGGTTGAACTCCTATATTATATTGCTGTTGTGTTTTGATATTATATTGCTGAATATTTTTGCCGATACCCATGTTAAGTTTCAGCAAAAACAATTACACTGAAGATACATAACCAGTGAAAAGACATACACCATTTGCAAGCTAAATTTCCGCATAATGTTAAGTTTAAAGCAAGATCATTTTAATTAAATATGAGTGTTTACTTCTATTATTTATTTAGGCAGAGTCTGTAAGAGGGCTAGGTAGCCTCTGGATTCATCCTTTATTTGAAAGGTGAAATATCCAGTAAATGCCCCTACAGTCTATCTCTGTATTAGAAATATGAAGTTCTCACATTTTCAGATTTAAAATTAGAGTATTTTTTCACTCATTTACATACTTGAAAATGGATACCTTGCACCCTTTTCAAGTACCTTCCATTTTCATACCAATAAAGTTATTTATATAGGAGTTGTTAGTGTTAAGAATCAAGATGACAATCCTCAAGCAAAACTACCAAATATTATATGTGATTTGCTTGATAAGAAAAATATTATTTTGATGCACACAATATGAATTTCATGTTTGAAGATTTTCAAGGATGCATGGATGGTTTTGTTGATTTACACAAAAGGGAAGAAAAATGTATTGCTGCCTTTTTATTTGATGATGTTGTTGGAATTGAAGACATAGGACAAAAGAAGCCATCAGTTATGAATGAATTAAACCCTCATGGTTTTAATCATCTAAAAAAGGTGAGTTTTCATGATTATCAAGATCCTCTGGTAAGTCTATTCTAGTCGTGAGTGAAGCTAGAGATGATTTCATTTATAAGTTTAGGTTATGGATTCATTTTTTATTTTGAGTTGCCAATAGATTGTCCACTTAAGAACAGTAAACAATCCCAAGAGTTGGATCAACTCTTTGACTAGTTATACTAGAGGTTTCATATTTCTTGGGTTAATCAGGCATATTTTCAGATGTTAGAGTAGGATTATTGGCACATAAATAAGCTTGTTGCGTAAGTATTTCCTACATATTTAGGCTACATTTTGCAATTGTCAATTTTAGTTTATACATCAGTTTGATATCATATTGCAGTAGTAGTAGATTGTTCCCAGTTTGTTTATAGTTTTCTTTTCAACTTGGTAAATGTGTTTGAAGGTAGTTTTCAAATTGGGATCAGCCCAATGATTAGGAAGTGAAGATGTTGGTTCTTTGCTACACCACAGGGGCATATCATCCCCATTGGAGCCACTGTTATCCAAGATAACAGCTAGGTTTGTATTTGAGTCATTAGGTTTAGTTAATTAGGGTTTTTTTTTAATTTTCATGAATAAAGGTATTTTTGGTTTTCATTCATGTTGTAGGGTCATTATGAATTTAGTAGGGGTCATCATAAATTGGAAATTCATATGCCTCGAGCTTATCTATTCACTGGAAAAACTTTCCAACTTTCGCAACAACTTCAGTTTAAACAGGTTAGGGTTTGTTATGGAAGTTACTAACACTTCTGTAGAAAATTTACCTTCTAGAACATTTATTTCGCTACGAAATTCTTTATCTTTTTTAATGGTAGGTAAACAATATAGAAATTTGAAGAGAAATATGGTTAGAAGTTAATTGGTCATGATTACACCTTTTTGTCTTTACTCACCATTCCCAAAACTCATGCACCATATATTTTCTCATTCATTTCATTGCATTTCCACTTTTTAATAGATTTGTCATCAAAAAACCATTCCTATATCCCTATGATTTTCTCTTTTTGTCCATTTCTTGGTATTTTTGTCTTGTGAGCTTTCTTAGCTGTCTTTAGGGAAGGTCTTCTAGTGTCAAGAGCTGTAATTTTGTCTTCTGGATATTTGCATCCATCAAAGAATCAGTTTACTACATGTTGAAGCCATGGTAGCTCAGAGGAATCAATATAAAAGAGGATATATGAAAGCAACTTGACTTCTATAATAAGGTTGCATATGAATTTGGAAAAATGTTAAAGAGAACAATGCATTTGCATAGAATGATGAAGAAAGTGTGCAAGAGGTACATGATAGCTACAAGCAGACAGGAGAGTTTTGTAGGGGCATGTCAGAGCTTTATAAACACAAATTGAAGTTATCCAAGCTAAGCTTTTGAAGAGGGGCATGAAATTCATTGATGTAACTGATGATACTCCATGAGTATGCTAAGAACATAAATTTTTTCTTATGCTATGGCTAATCAATAGGTTGGGTAATATAAAAGATTATATAGGCTCTATAAGTGTTTTGGAGGCGAAAAAATATTGAAAATGAAAAATCTCTGAAAGTAGGTACTTTTGTAGCAACTCTCCATATTGAAGGCAACAATTTGCTACGGAACTATTGTAGCTTTCCATGGAGGAAAACACCATACTAAACTTCAAAAATAGGAGGGCTCGATGTGTGTATTTAGCTTATAAACCTTAAATAATACCCTAAAACAATCAGAAAAATCAAATATTTTGCAAAAGGGTGATTTCGGCATTTGTTGCTGAAGTTTGCTACCAAATTGCCAATAATCTGTTTTTCCCACGTAATGAAGTTTTTGATCATTTTTTTATCATCAGACAACAAGGTATTTGATGGGAAAATTTTCATAAAAGTTGCCACAACATCAAAATTATGAATTCCTATTTTTCAGGGAGACATCTCAATAGGTCAACTAAGTCAACCTCCATGTTATTTGCTACTCAATGTCTAGAAATGATTGTTTTAGTAGTCAAATTCAAGCTCACTTTCCGACAAAATGGAAAGGAATTTTGGAAATGTGAAGGAGGATTTTTTTAGAATGACGTCATCTACAAAATTCTTTCTTATTTTTTAGACTACTATCAGGGTTTCGAAAATACATACTTATTGTTGAGGCCTATTTTATAGAATTTTTCCTAGCTAGATTTGCGCAGAAATTTTGAAATTCGACTTGGCAGAGGTCTAGCTCAGCAAGGTCAGCATCTACGTGGCATGAAGAAACATCAAAATTCTAGCAAATTTGGTTAATCTATTGGTTTCATTTGATAAGGGTTATTAAAATAATTTCTTGAGTTATTTAATGATAGAAGAGTCCTTTTTGTATTCAAACTCTTTTGAAACTAAAATATCCCTACAAAGATTCCATCAATAAATCAATTAGGATTAGCACTATTTGTTTTGAATCGAGTCTAGCCCAGGTGGAAAACTTGTAGAAATTTGTTGAATAATGAATAATTATCCACCGAGACTATCCTGATCACATATCAATTCGAATTCATATGCAACACATAATCTCTTCCACTCAAATCATCACACATGCAGAAATAAAACAAGCGATAGCACATCAAATCATCACACACATTAACACAGTATGTATGGGGAAAGCTTATAGCTGAAAACCCCGCAGCTATTGTGTATATTATAATGGAGAAAAAATGTAACAAACTTAGTACAATACTCCTCACAAGTACTCAGTACTGTCTCGTGAAGTTACACACAAACTAGCTTGGTTTTGAACAAGTCACAGGTTCAAAAAACATCCACTAATTGCCTGCCTCTATTGCGCAATAAAGGCTGGTATAATTAGAGATCCAAGGTTTGAATCTCCTTGGCTTGACAGCGCAATAATCATGGGCAATTCCTCCAAGTGTGGTGCAAATCTCATGCACAACTGATGTCACAACTGATAGCTATCTCAACCCTTTCATCTACCTCTTTCACTGGTCTCCATTGAACTGTCCATGCACTATAGTGAACTGATGTGTTCTTGAGTTGAATAATGAGTTAATAATTAGTGAATTAAATAATATTTAATTCACTCCACTCATTACTAGTTGATTAGCTAGTTAAACTAATCACAACTAGTTCAACTAAGTTAAACCTAACACAACTCCACCAACTGTCTCATCAACTCCACCAAACTTCTGCCACTGAAGTCCTAACTGAAGTCAACCATGCATGAGCTCACCAAACCCCTAGGAATAACATAATTCCTCTGTCAGATGCATGAGCCACTTCTGTAGCTCGAACTGAAGTGCTCCAAGAGAGTAAACTGAAGTTTAGATTCCCAATATTATTAAGGGTAAATAATATTTGACTTCCCTATTTTTAGGATAGGCAGTCTAAAAATAGACTTCGACCTAAATGTCTAAAAATAGAGGTCCATCTATTTTTACCAACATGAAAAATACTCCAAGAATAACATACTGCAACCCTTGGACCATGCTCCATATGTCTAAAAATAGACATAGTCTAAAAATAGACTTTGCGCCAAAAATAGCCTGCGGGCCCACTTAGTGAAGGCGACTTCATTTCACTAAGCTCCATCATCTTGCTGCATTTTCAACACTCCCTTTCAGCAAGATATGGATTATCTGCAACCCCTATCCTGCCTCTGTGGAATTCGAACTTGCTCCTGGTGAGCGCCTTCGTCAGGATGTCGGCATCCTGATCCTCCGTGGGAACATATGAAAGCATCATGATTCTCCGCCGAACACAATCTCTGATATGATGGTACCTGATGTCGATATGTTTGGACCTATCATGAAATACTGGATTAGCCGAGAGCTTGATGCAGCTCTGGTTATCACAGTAGATCACTGTAGGCTCCAAATGCAACCTGAACAAACCTGCGAGGATCTTCCTTATCCAAATAGCCTCGCATGCAGCCAAACTTGCTGCCATGTACTCGGCCTCTGTTGAACTGAGTGCCATGGATCTCTGCTTCCTGCTGTACCAGGAAACTGCTGTCGACCCAATGCTGAAAACTCCTCCAGAAGTGCTCTTCCGGTCCGTTGGACTCCCTGCCCAATCTGCATCAGTGAAGCTAGAAAGCTTCGCTCCATCCTCCTGTCTGTACCATAGACCATATCCCGATGTGCCTCTGATATAGCGCAATACATGCTTGCCTGCCTTCCAAAAGAGCTTGGTAGGATTAACCATAGCTTGCGAAAGCTGGTTAACTGCATAGCATATATCGGGTCGTGTATTGACCAGATACATAAGCGACCCCACCAATTGTCGATAGACAGTGGCATCCACTACCTCCGCTGAAGTAGCATCCTCCTTCCTCCAACCACCAGGAAGAGGAGTGTCAACAGGCTTGTAGCCATGCATGTTGAACCTCTCCAGAATCTCCTGGGCATACTTTCCCTGAGAAACAAACAGTCCTCCACTGCGCTTCCAAATCTCCAATCCCAGGAAATAATGAAGGGTGCCCAGGTCCTTCATCTCAAACTCTCGTGCAAGATCCTCCTTGCATGAAAGTATCAACCACTCATCACTCGTCAAAATCAGATCATCTACATACAAGACGATGATCAATAGCTTCCCCTCCACCACAATCTGGTACAGGTTAGGATCCGCCTCACTCTTGGAGAATCCAATCCCAGTGAATTAGCTGTCTATGCGAGTGTACCAAGCACGAGGTGCTTGCTTCAGCCCATACAGTGCTCTCTTGAGTCGGCACACATGCGACTCACTACTGAAGATCTCGAAACCTTCAAGCTACTCTATGTACACCTCCTCTTCAATAACTCCATTGAGGAATGCATTCTTCACATCCATCTGATGGATGTACCACCCCATCTGCGCTGAGAGAGCAAGGATCGTCTGTATGGAAGAGTACCTTGCGATAGGTGCAAAGGTCTCCTCATAATCGATCCCCTCGATCTGTGAGAAGCCATGAGCGAAAAATCTCACCTTGTACTTCTCCACACTCCTGTCAGCCACCTGCTTCACTTTGTAAACCCATCTCGAGCCTACCACTGATTTCCCCTCCGGTCTTGGGAAAATCTCCCATGCACTGTTTCTGACGATCGAATCATATTCTTCGATCATGGCATCTACCCATGCGGGTTCCTCCACAGCTTCCGCAAAAGAGGATGGCTCCGTCACAACACATTGACTCACAAGAGCCATGTATCCAGTGTACCGATCCAGTGACTTCCTCTGTCTGCGCTGTGCTGTACCTGGTCCTACAACCTTCTCTGCATCTCGAGCCAGTCGCTCAGCTTCTGTAGTGCACATGCGCCCTCTGATGGTTGGCGCTGCATGGGTGGTTTCTTCCACCTCCTGAACTTCCTCTTGTGGCTGATCCACATCCGGAAGCTCCTCCTTAGGAACTAATAGCTCTTCATCTGCATGCAAGTGTAGCTCCCTCTCAAGCGAACACTGCATGGCTTTCTCCTCCTGAATTTTTATATCCCGTCGCATGACAGTCTTGCGACTGTCTGACAAATACACCCGATAGTTGTGAGGTGTATCAGTGTACCCCACAAATATTCCAACCTCGGTGGTTGGATCCAGCTTCCTTCTTGCATCCTTCGTCACATGCATGTCGACAGGAGAGCCAAAGATCCGCAAATGGGAAATATCAGGCCTCTTGCCAGAATAAGCCTCCTCCGGTGTACTCATACCAAGAACCTTGTGAGGACAACGGTTCTACACATACACTGCTGTATTGCATGCCTCAGCCCACAAGTGAAGGGGTAGGCCTTGATCATGCAACATCGCCCATGCAGCACCCATGATCGTTCTGTTCTTCCAATCAGCCACCCCGTTCTGCTGTGGGTTATGGGGTGCGATGAGCTCTCTCCGAATCCCTTCTACACTGCAGAAATCCTTGAATTCAGCCGAGATGAATTCACCACCATTGTCACTCCTTAGAGCAATCACCTTCTTCCCCGACTCCTTCTCGACTAGTGCCTTAAACTCATAGAACTTTGCGAATGTATCGCTCTTCTTCTGCATGAAGAAGATCCAACACTTTCGAGAGAAATCATCAACAAAGATCACGTAGTACTTGTGCTTTGCTGTCGAAGCAACTGAGAAAGGACCACACACGTCTGTGTGAACTCTCTCAAGGATCGTCGTGGCGCGACTATCCTTCTCGTGAAAGGTGGCTTTCACATACTTCCCCAAGGTACACCCCTTGCACTGATTTGACTGCGCAAGAGTGCCCTTAGGAAGCCCAGTAGAAATCTGCTGCAGAATCTTCAAAGCTCCATGGTGAAGGTGGCCCAATCTCCCGTGCCACAGTTCACCCTCATCATCCCGGCTCACCACTTCTCCCACCTTTCATGCCATAGTTGTGCAGCCATCTACCTGCAACTGATAAAGGTTCTTGGTTCGAACCCCTATCTTTCGGGTCTCTCCTGTAGTCTTATTGCGCAGGAATGCTTTTCCTTCGTTGAAGACCACATCATACCCTTTATCTTCCAACATCGCCACAGAGATCAAGTTCTTCTTCAACCCAGGTACATGCATGACATCCTTCAACACCATGCCTTACCGTGACCCCTCTCAAAGGATATGGTACCGATACCGCCCCTCGCACCGTATCTACCATCATTGCCCATCTCGATGTGAACACCCGTATTTTTGTCCTCCAGATTCAGAATCGAGAAAATCCGATCTCCCGTCATATGAAATGACGCACCGTCGTCCAAGAACCACACCGATCCCATCACACTTGAAACATATGACCAAAGAAAAATTCAAGCTTGAATCGTGAAGCCAAAGCTTCTCCATCCGTAGATCTTCCCGCTTAGATCTTCCCGCTGCTTGTTTTCTTCGTCTTCTTTCGACAATTTGTAGCATAATGTCCGGGACTGCGGCGTTGAAAACACTTCACTTTCGCCATATCCCCGTTTCTTTCCCTTTGCACTCCGAATGAGAAGCCTTCTTGCTCTTCCCCTTCTTTGCTTTGGCAGCCAAAGCGCAATTTTCTTCATCAGATACCTTTGATGAAGATTCGTCCCTGGTAGTCCTCCTTATCTCCTCCTGCATGAGATCCGCCCAAAGGTGCTCCCATCCTGGAAACTTCTCCCGACCATTGACACTATCTTGATATGAATGCCAAGCCTTCGGAAGACCAAGGAGAGCCAGGTCTACCATGTCCTCATCTTCGACATTCACCCCCACACTTCCCAGCTCATCTCTGCATTGAGTGAACTTTGTGAGCTATTTGGCGATACTGTCGCCTTTCTCCATCTTAATGTTTCTGAGCTTATCCTTGAGCGCCAGCTTCCTTTGGTCGCTCTTACTCTGGAATAGATCTGTTAACACTTTCCACATTAAATATGGAGTAGCCTTTCCATGCATGCTAGATACAATATGATCCTTGACGCCCTCCAACAAGATCCTTCGACATTTCGCCATCTTCTTTTGCCAAGCCTCAACTTCAGCAGGATCAATAGGCTTTTGGACATCCATATCTACGAACTCCTTCAGCCCATTATCTTCTAATACCACCTCCATATGATCTTTCCATGCAACATAATTCGAACTGCCCTCAAGGGCATACTCGAGTCGCAAACCGTTGAAAGACATTTTCAACTTCGGCACCAAGAAAACAATCTTCTGCAAAATTTGAATTCCAAGCTCAAAAAATCAACTGCTTCTGGATCTGTGAGAACAAATTATTTCTAGCACAGAGATCGATTGTAAGGGAATTTACTGGATATATCACCTTTCAAAGAAAGGATGGATCCAGAGGCTACCTGGCCCACATGTACTGTCATTTCACTGAAGACAGTTGTAATCACCGTGATGATCAATCTCTCGTCTAATAGCTCCGATACCATGTAGAAATTTGTTGAATAATGAATAAATATCCAATTTTAGACTATCCAATCACATATCAATTCGAATTCATATGCAACACATAATCTCTTCCACTCACTACCACACAGGAAATAAAACAAGCAGTAAGGACATCAATCATCGACAATACATTAAAATAAAAGTGGGAAAGCTTATAGCTGAAAACCCCTCAGCTATTTTGTATATTATATGGAGAGAACATGTAACAGTACATAGCACAATACTCCTCACAAGTACTCAGTACTATCTCGTGAAGTTACACACAAACTAGCTTAGTTTTGAACAAGTCACAGGTTCAAAACTCATCCACTAATTGCCTGCCTCTATTGCGCAATCAAGGCTGGTCTAATGAGAGATCCAAGGTTCGAATCTCCTTTGGCTTGACAGCACAATCATCATGGGAAATTTCTCCAAGTGTGGTTCAAAGCTCATGCACAATGATGTCACGTTCAATAGCTATCTCAACCCTTTCATCTACCCTTTCACCGTCTCCGACCGAACTTTCCATGCACCGTAGTGGAACCAGAGTGTTCTTGAGTTGAATAATGAGTTACTAATTAGTGAATTAAATAATATTTAATTCACTCCACTCATTACCAGTTGATTGTATTGGTTAAACCGATCTCAACTAGTTCAACTAAGTTAAACCGAACACAACTCCACCCATCAAGCCCCATCAACTCCATCAAACTTCTTTCCAACTGAAGTCCTAATCGAAGTCAACCATGCATGAGCTCACCAAACCCTAGGAATAGTGTAATTCCTTCCATAGACAAAAAATGAGCCACTTCTGTAGCTCGAAGTGAAGTGCTCCAAGAGAGTAAATTGAAGTTTAGAGTCCAAATATTATTAAGGGTAAATAATATTTGACTTCCCTATTTTTAGGATAGGCAGTCTAAAAATAGACTTCGACCTATATGACTAAAAACAGAGGTCCATCTATTTTTACCAACATGACCAATACTCCAAGAATAACATACTGCAACCCCTGGACCATGCTCCATATGTCTAGAAATAGACTTTGCGCCAAAATTTTCCTGCGGGCCCACTTACTGAAGGCGAATTCATTTCACTAAGCTCCATCATCTTGCTGCATTTTCAACAAAACTATTGTAAGGAGGTGTCACTATATAAAGGAGGGACACTTTCACTTTGAAGGGGTTGATGAATGTTATGGGAGAGCCACTTATGTAAAAAAATTTTATGAGATAATATACATTTTGTAGCAGAATTTTTTACAGCCTGAGATTCTCCTTAGCTTATGTGTTTTTCCTTATTTTGTATATTTTTATTAGCTTCATGGTAATATGATTACATGGAATTGATGATTAAATTCTCCAACTTCATTAATTTTATGTGTTTTTTCTGTAAGATTTAATTTATGTTTAGTCCAATTTTCCTCAACTTCCATGAATACAATTTGTGTGTAATTGAATTTCCTTAGCTAACTCCATGCCCAATGGTAACTATCATTACACTCTTCCACCTACAAAAAAAAAAACACATGAAGTATAAACAAAATTATCCATCTGCAAAGTGATTTCATCTATAACACTTCAATGTTTTTCGTTGAGAGATCCCTCTCTGATTGAAAGGGCTGACTTCCAGTCAAAAGTTGGTTGAAATAGTTATGCTAGGTTGATAGCTGATACAACTGAAATTTCTCCAACCAAGTGATAACATAATCTATGTGATTTAGATTTATTAAGTGGCATGTTTAAGTCTTGTCTTAGAGGCTTGAACCAAGCTCTCGTTCGATTTAGGTGTGAGTGTACGAAAATAAGTGTGTATTTTGGATGAGTTAATTAAGCATATCTTATGATGATGCTAAGGTGTTGTTAAAATAAAATGCTGAAAATAGTAAATGAAACTGAAATAATGATAATAAAATAAACAGTAAATTAAGCATAAACCTCACCCAAAAAAGACTCTCAACCAGCAGAAAAATGAGAGGCAAGAAAGCAACTCAAAACACACTAAAAGGGTCACAAGATCTAATGTCTATGGGACTAGGATCAAATAACTCTATATTGCTGAAAATAGTGTTGAAAATAATAATAAAGTAGAGGGGGTAAAAGCTGCAAAAGATAGGGAAGAAGCTTTAAAATCTATGGAAAATAATGGGACCCTAAAGGGGAAGGCTAATTTAAACTAAAGAGGGTGTTTTGGATGTAAAACAACCTATCTTAAAAGGTTTTCAAAAATAATGGATCAAACCCTGAAACAATGGTTGAAAGAACTGAAAATGTCAGACTACCTACTCAGTTGAACTCCTCCTAAAAAGGTGGAAGTGTACTGAAACCATAGGGGGATTGTTTCTACTTCAAGGAGACAAAATGAACATATCTAGGCATAATATGGGCTGAAGAAAAGGTAAAACAAACCTAAACAGTGCTCTCAGAAAGACCTAAAAAATCCCAAAAAAGTTCTAAATTGTAGGTTCAGACCTGTTTCAGGATGATAACACATTTTTTGGGCCAAAAAGTGTAATCTGAAGGAGTAGAATGTAGGTTTGGGGTTGAAAAGTGTGATCTTACCTCTTTGACTCTCAGGCGATAGGTTCAGACATATTTTCCATCTCCTGTGCGGCCGGTACCTGTGACCTGTGGAAAACACCAGAAAGGTCTTAGAATTTGGAATTTTAACTAAATACTTGAAATCTGAAAATAAACATGAAGATATTGAAACCAAGCTGAATAAAAACAAGCTAGAAAAAAACCTGATTGCTGAAGCTGTTGATTACCTATGAATCTGAATTACACTAGTGGAATCACCATTTGTTTGTGTAAAATCTTTTAGAAAGTGTACCAAAAGGAACTTACTTAAGCCAAAAGTGATTAATTGCCCTAACAACAAATATGGTCGTCCAAATATTTATATCTGCAACAAAATGTTAGAAGAAACCTACAAAATAATAGATTTGTGGCAGCAAAAGACATTAAATAACAAAGATTTAACTAATGCAAAACCCCATAGCATAGACAAAGGGATATCAAAGAATGAATGATATGTTATAAATGTGTTAAAATTGGTGAAGGAGACTCATATGATGGCTATAGGACCCCCTCAAATGGGATGGTTCCTTTGGTTGTCCTCTACGCTTCAATATACTAGATATTTCTCTCTCTATGATGTGTGAAACCCAAAACATGTGTTGAACTCAAATGGGAGCTTGAATGAAAAAATAACTACGATGACAATGATCACAAAGAAGAATGGATGGAAAACCCTCCTATTTATGACAAAATATTAGGTTATTCTTGAATAATGGGAAATAATAAAAAAATATTAACCATAATCTAGATCTAACTTCTTAGAATATTTTATTAAATGTTTTGGAAGGAAAATATATTTAAGTTGGTTAAATACCTTTATTTAGAAATAATAAAAAAATAAATGATTTATTTATTGTTTCAAAGAAGCGGTTAAAGAATAATAAACAAATAAATTATTTGTTTAATCATTCCTAAGTGATTTAGTGAAATTTTTCAAGGATTTTTTAAATAAAATATGATTTAATCAATTATTCCTAGAGAGAAATCAAATAAACAGTGATTTATTTAACTATTTCTCAATATTGGGTCAAATGTGACAAGGAATAATTAATAATTAATGATTTAATTAATTATTCAAAGAGGAAACTCAAATAAATAATGATTTATTTAATTATTCCTCATGGGGTTTCATGTTTTAATTAGGAACAACTTAATAAAATATGGTTTATTAAGTTATTTCCTGTAGTGAAAGAAATTTTACTATGGTAAAATTGGTCTTACATGGTGTGTTTTCATCCACTTAGTTAGATATGACTAAGTGATAATTTTTGGCTATAATAAGCTAGCTGCAACAAAACTAGTTAGCCCATGAATTCATAAACCACACAATAACTTATCAAAACATGGCAAGAGCCATAAAAAGTACATATTATTTCACCAACATATAACCAAGAAATAGGCAGAGTAATTCCCACAAAAAATCATCTATAAGATAACCATAATAGTCAATACATATTCTTATAGATCATAATAGGGAAATAACTCTTATTAACACATGAAAAGGCCAACCAAGTCAGTGACTTCCACATAACACCCGAACATAGATTGGGTTGAACCAAATATTTCTTTCATCCAATCACCCCCATGCCATATTCCAAGCATGAATGTGGGATCTTATGGAATAAAGAAATCAAGAACAAACTAGGGCTTCCATAGGCCAAACGACCTCAACACTTAATCAATGATTTCATCTCGTGTTTGAACATCACTAACATCAACAAATAAGTCTCTACCTAAGTTTTCCATGGCTCTAGAGATTTTTTCTCCAACCCTGCTCCAGGACTAATAACTCAACCCATAGTTTTCGTAGGGCTCGAGACCATTTGTCCAACCAAGGCTCCAAGACTAGTAACTCAACCCGACAAGGGCTCCCAAGAATTTTCCCAGCTAAGGCTTCCATGAATAGTAACTCAACCCATGTTGTTTTATGGCTTCCATAGTGTTTTTTCAACCAAGGCTCCAGGAATTGATAACTCAACCCACAACCATAAGGAACATGAGCACTAATAAGAAAAAAGAATAGAAAAACCCATGACACCATGGCTATCCAGGAAATAACAAGGCTAGGAAAACCCACTATCAATTCAACCAATCGTCCATGACAATGAAAAATCATAACAAATAACCACACACATGTACCATGCATGCCAAAAATAGAAATTAAATCATGCATGCATCTTAATACTTTCAAAACAATCCAATTGTAATTTTTGCTCCCATTTTCCCCTTGTGCTTTCCTGCTTTCCTTTTCCTTCTTTCTCCAAATACAATGTATTCTAAGAATGCTCCAAGATTTTTCTAAGTGTGCAAGAGTATGAGAGAGAAGAGAGCTCCAAGCTAAAAGTTACAAAAGGTTGTGAACTGATCCTCAAAATCCTTTTTATTATTGAGGCCTCTACTTTCTTCAATTTTTCTTCAATATCCCTCTCATGCAATTTTGTGACCTTTCACCTTCCTTTTCTTCAATTTTCCATTATTTCATTAAATAAAATGACAATTAATTCCACTTTTCCTTTCCAATGCCTTTTCCAATTTCCATAGACATTAATTAATCACAAGTGACCCCCATCACTATGTTTTTCCCAACATTCTTCTAGGAATACATGTCCGATGACTTTGGTCTTGTTTTTTCCATTATTAACTTTATTAGATGGATTTTTAACTGAGGTTGTTATAGGTTGGAGCGTTAATAAGGTTTTAGCATATATTGAGTAAGTTATTGCATCTACGAGGTAGCTTCCTCAATCAAGTTGTAGCCTACCACAACTTGCATATTTTGGTGGTATTTTACTATTGCATGTTTGGGCCTACAAATTGACATAAATTAATTAAAACTAAGCATATGAGGAGTTGGTATTTTTCTCCCAATTTATTTTCCACCTAATCATTTTTATGCCTCGTGATGTCATGTATTTTATGTTATCTTTTTTTATGTTGCTTGGTTGATGATGCACTATAATGGCTAATGAGAAAATTTGCATAATGACTACCAATTATTTTTTTAATTAATGAAGACATTGAAAGTTAAATATTATGCTCACACTGATTCACACAACACCAACCCCCCCCCCCACTTGTTTGAGTGTGGATATTTGGAAAATAGAGTGATATCATAGTGATGTTAAACAATGGACTTGTATGGGATTATAAATTGATAGTTTTGGATTTATATTCAATTGTGGCAACAAAGTTCTTAATCCTCAATACTTGGACTGAATCGGCCTAGGAGGATAACTTTTAAACATTTTTATGGAGTGTAGTATTTTATAATAATTGATTTTTCTGTGCAATTTGTGCTTCTTGCAAAATTTGGATTATGCATGATAGGTTTTATGCAAGTGTTGACCCTAATATGTTGATTATATTCAAACAATTATACTAAATTGAAAACTGGTGTTTTAGATAACCTCACAACCATATGCTTATGTAAGGTTCATGTCAAGGTGATGGTAAACATTGTTTTTGGTATTTTTACTGCCTAAAAATTATGTGTGTGTAATCAAACATAAGAGGACACCAAGGAAAAACATAGAACAAAAGGATCAACAAAATAATGGTACAGTAAAACCTTGAAAGATATTAACATGATCAAGAGGAGGATTTGGTTGAGAAAAGAAGAGAGAAATTCTCAGTTGACTAGATGGACACCCTTAGAAATTAAAGGGATGAATTAAGAAGCTATAAGGACGACAAAGAAAAGATTGTAAGAGCTCAAGAAAAGTCGGAAACGGTAAATGTAGCTACACTATAGAGTCTATCATATTTGTAAAGACATAAGAAACATGAACTAGATGCTAGCTACAAGTATAGGTAGAGTTCATAAAGGCCTTGGAAGCATGAATTAAAGACAAGTGGTGTTGAAAGAAACATGCATACAAAAATACATAAGTAGACAACTGAGGATATAGTAAGGGATGAAATTCCATTGAGTATTCCAGAGAGGAAGTTAGGAAGTCATTAGTAGTTATATATTTTTGCAACTAAAATGCATTATTAGGAGAATATAAGAGGAAGACATTTCATTCCCAAAGAATTTAAGAAAGAAAATTTTTCTACACTTGATGGAGAGGTGAATAAGGCTACAAAATTAGAGGCATGGATGCTAGGAATGAAGAAGTATTTCAAGGTGCATGATTACTCTAAAAATATGAAGGAAAGGGTAGAAAGTTTCAGCCTAAATGGAAAGGCTTATATCTAGTGGGAAGATTCGAGGAATGTAAAATATATTATAGAGAAAGATATGTCTTGGAGGAGATTTAAGAGGTGCTTCTATGGAAGGTAAATATATGAAAGATAACATGCCAATAAGGATAAGGAATTTTATAAGAAAAAAAAGGGAATTTATTAGTCGATGAACATACAACTAGATTCTTGGAGTTGTTGAAGTATGTTCCTTACCTCAAGGATTAGAAAGTAAATATACAAAGGTATCTCAGTGGATTTTCATAGGAATTTAGGGGCATAATAGAATTTGATGAGGCTAAAATATTATAGGATTCCATTAGGAAAATAAATAATTATCATGAACAATCCAAGCACAAATAATATTCTAGGAATATTTAGAAAAGAAAGGGAAACCCTAGTTTTAAAGGGAAAGGACAAAAGTTTGCAGGACATCATCCATGAGGAGAAAGTGCTAGTCTTATTCTTCCTTCAAGGAATATTACGCTGGAAAATGTAACTATTTTGTGTCTTCATGATTGTTGTTATACTCATTTCAATGTATATCTTATGTAACACACAAATGAAGGAAGAACAAATATTATTTTAGAGGATGAGTTTCATGCTTCTTGTTGATGGTATTCTAGGTAAAAGAATGTTTTTAATGATTCTAATATTTTCTAGGTCATAGGATTTATTTTCAAGAGATTGGAGATCCAACATCATGATTAAAAGACACATCAGGGCAAGATGTACCTTGTAAAAAAAAAAAAAAATGAGTCAAAGAAGTAAAAACAAGCCTTCTAGCACAAGTAAGCCGTAACAGAGACAAGTCAGCCCAGAGAGGGGTATTCAATTTTGTTGGAAACCTAATCATATATGGGGAGGTGTAGAAGGCGAATGGACCAAAGGAGTCTAAGGGACCACTTGGAATGTGAAACCAAGGCTCACTCCATGTATTATATATATGCATATTTATGAATTATAATGCAACTCATGAATATATTTCCCTACCTTGTCTATTCTTTCTTATTTATGATTGTTCACCATAATTGAGTTCAACATGGTATCATAGCCATGATGAGTGGCCTTTTTCTGTGCATTTATGTGTTAGGTTTTCTATCCTGATTTGTGGTATTATCTCTACCTCTCTGCACCATGTGTTACTCCATTGATAGAGATGGTGTCTGAGCATAAAAGTTTGGCAATGAATGTGGACCTCTTCCCACCATATTTCCCAATGGAAAGGGCATTGAATTTTTCTTGACAAACGCTCCGCTCAACACTATTTATGACTGGAATGAGGGAGAGAATAATTAATGTTTTTCTTATTAAGTGACTGCACTATGCAAGTCTCCTCCATAAGTACACCGATAGCGTTATTCTAACACATATAACTCTGCTTAGAGCAACATCGGTCCTCCTTGTCAGTATTTCTAAAGGCTACGAGGAGAGAGAGGCACATACCGACTCTGGTTATCAGTTTCATACACTACAAGAAAAAGGACATTGGTGAGGGTCATGATTGTGACAGAACTTTAAGGTCTGTCACCAATGTAACATATGGTAATAGTCCTTTAAAAAGCATCATTGTAAGTGTATATAGTGATGGTTGTCAATGATGCTCTTTTTGTTACTTTTGGTGACGGTCAAAAAATGTTTGTCGTCATTGATCATTCCAATGAGTTTTTGATGACGTTATGTGCTTGTTAATATATTTTTTGTCAAAAGAGAATGATTTAATACCATTAATGTGGAGTCTTTTTTATAATATGTCCAAGGCCATAGTGGTTAGAGTCAGTCAAATTTTTAATAAGTAATTACTGTGTATCATTTCCCTCAAGTAATGACTATTTGAATAGAGTTTTCTTATGAATCAACACATGATTCATAACTATTAAGTTTATTATCTAGAAAATTCCCTTTAGATAAAGTCCCACTAGTGTGTGTAGTAAATATATTATTTAATACATAATCAAGCTCTGTCAATTCTATTAATGAGAAATACCTAACACTCCTCAACAATCTAGGCGCATCTTAGATTAATGCTTTGGCACACACTAACATTTCTTAGGAGCTCGAATATCTTGGAACATATTTTTACTTAGAACATATTTTTATGACACAGACACCCAAGCACATTGCGGCATGTGATAGCACAACATAGAACTCTACTAGCATGTGTTGGTATGCATGTAGTCGCTAGCATGCCCTGGAACACCTTGGTTGAATGCATTAAAATACATTATCACTTGGCACACAATGCCACTTGGCATGTATTGGGACCTATTATTAGTGTGGATACCATGCCCCTTTTGAGAAAGATAAATTCCCAACTTATTAACCCTCTTATTGGTTCTTTCTTTTGTTTCCTTGAAACTTCTTGATACATATTGACATACCCTGGCACCCTGCACATCCTTAGCACCTCACATTTATTGGAATATCTTGGAAATATTCGGAACATATACTTAGCATGCATTGGACCTCCCATGCACACTTTGAGACTTCTTGACATCCCTTGATATTCCCTAGCAAGCCTTACCAATCCTTAGCATACCTTGTCACTTCCTCCTTGGCATGACAACTAGCACTCATTAACACTAGTCCTTGGCACATGTTCCTCATATTCATTAACTTCCATGAAATTTTACCAAGTGCTCCCCTAATTTTTTGTCCTAGTACTGACTTAACACTCCTCAACATGCATTATCACTCTCTAGAACACCTTAGCACTCTTCAACATGTCCTTCCACTTCATAGCATGCATAACACTCTGTGACACATATTGGCACTTGGCACGTGTTGGAACTTGGAAAGTATTAGCATGTATGGAATACATTGAAATGCCTTGGTATGATTTTGCATGGTTTAATATTAAATTTTTTTGAGATCAATTGTTGTAAAGTAGATGAGAAGCAAAAAAGGAAGACTTGGTACTTAGAATGCACTAAGAATTTTCACTTGGCACCTATTGGCACCTAATATTGGTGTGCCTAGAATTCCCCTCTTGGAAAAGTTAAATTGATGACTTATTAACCTTCTTATGTGTTCATTTCCTTTTAGTTTAAATTCTTTCTCCCTTTTTTTGCCTTGACAGTCCCTGGCATGCATTTACACACCCTTGCACATCTTTTCATTCCTTATCACTTGGCACATATTAGCATTTTTGGCATCGCTTCGTACTATCTGACCCATCTTAGCATTCCCTAGCACACCTTGGCACTCATGTCCTCATAGATAGCCTTTACAGTTTTTCATGACTTGGGAATCCAATCAATTCCTTGGCTATTGTAGTTCATGTGACAATATCAACTTGCTTCAACCATGAAAACTTTATCAATTTCACCTACTACAAGTAGATTGTGCCTTTTTCACCTAATAACTACCTATAAATCATGTTATGCCACTCATGTCCAATATCAAATTCTCCCACTTAACTATTTAGCACGACAAGGATCACATGATCTAGCCATGGCAATAAAACAACTAAGAAACATAGCTTAGATAGGAAATATTTCACGTGTATGTTTAATTCATATAAATAGTAGAACATTAATTGAGAGTTTCAAAGAACCAAAAGATGCACAAGGCACACAAGATATAATCTGACACAAGTCGAGTGCCCCAAAAATTATACACAACAATGTACAATATGAAATTATCCAGAATATTTTAAAACATGAGCATGTAGCCAAATTGTGCCACATCTCATATAAAAAAAAAAAGATAAAGGAAAAATAATGTTGTGCCTAGCACAAAGTGATCTCGCTTTGTCTAAAACTACTATGTCAAGCCCCGTATAACAACCATAGGCTTTCCTCCTATAAATCCTATATTGAACTTATCCTAACACACTTCATCCTTAGCACACTTGAATTTTTTGACACTCCCTGACAAACTCTTATTCATTCCTTTCCATGCATTTTGACTTAGTTATCCCTTGATATGCCTCGACACTCCCTAACACTCTTGAGTGTGCATTGACATTGTCCCACATGTGTTATCATGCTTTTTCATTCCTAATGTGCATTCCCTGACCCTCCCTAGATATCATGCCCTCACAAATACCCTTACTTAATTTGCAACTTGGGAACCCAACCAAGCCCTCGCTTGACTACAAGAGCTTGACCAAGTTACAATTAGTACAAATAGACTATGTTGTTTAATTGTGTAGCTTGGGAGGTAATCCATAATACCAAGTTACAGCTGGTAAAAATAGGCTTTGTTGTTGAATTGTGGAGCTTTGGAGGTAATCCACAAGCCCAGTGAGATTGGTTTGTGTTAGTTTGGTCACAAAAGGCTTTGTGGGCAAATAAGCCAAGAAAAGGGATTTTGGACCCGATATGGGGTTTAAAATCTAAAAGAAAATTAAAAAGGAAAATTAATATTTTCTAAGGTCTAAGTGGATAAAACTTGTAAGTTCTAGAGGGTTCCTAATAGATCTAGGAAAAAATATTTAAGGAGGCCTCATGATGAAGGAAAGAACATCAAGTGAGAAGGAGATAATTTGATCAAGTGGGCGAAGAGAGATGTATTCCTAAAGTAGGTTGAGTAAGAGGGCCGAGTAAGGGTTGCTAAAGGGAGGCCATGATCATCCACCAAGATAAATATCATCATGTGAGGGTTCACAATAATGTTTCATACCTTAATGGTCGGTTCAAGATAGGAAGTAGGGTGGAATATTTTTGGTTCTCTTATGGCAGATCGAGCTTAAGAGAGGTTTCTCATGAGAATCAGGCACGTGATTTCAATGGTGTCTTTGTGTGAAGGCCACATCAAATTCAAAAAAGTTGAAATTTGCAACAAGAAACATCAAAATTGGAAACCATAAAGCAATATATATATATATATATATATATATATATATATATATAAGGCCACATAAAATTCTGAAATGTTGAAATTTGCAACAAGAAACATTGAAATTGAAAACCATAAAGGAATATATATATATGTGTGTGTGTGTGTGTGTGTGTGTGTGTATACAGACAGCTACACAGGTGAGGAATTTTTATGCACCAAGACTAAGGAATGTGGGGCGTCTAATTTATTTTTCGCTTAAATAAATTGTAATTTCATCTCATAACAAATTGTGTCAGTTAACTAAGTCATGATGATTGAGTTAGCTCAAGAAATGCGAGTTGAGGGTCTAATATGAGGCATGTAGAGGGATCAATCTAATATTTTTGGGATCCAGTTGCAGTTGATGCATTAGTGGGGTGCAGGTGTGAATTAATTAACTCAATTAAATGAGTTAAAATTAATTTAAATAGTTCTAACTAAGTGATGAGATAGTGAGAGGTTGACCAGTGAATTAAATTATATTTTATTCACAATGAGTGATAAATTAGATAACTTATAATTCACTATTAATAGTTGCATGCATGTCAGTTCCGAGGAAGACCCAGTTAAGAAAAAGGTTAAAGGGAACATAACAAACAGTTGTATTTACACAAAATTTCCCATTTGAAATTATAAAGTCATTGGGATGCCATGATGAATTTCTCAATCAAGGAAGATTTATTTTCCTAATTAATAGGGAGCTAAATCCCTAGGAATTTCATGAGCGAGGTAGGCTGAAGGAAGGCCAAGAATTGGCTAAGTACTAGACCGAGTTTGCATAGATCATTGGGAGACAATTGGCAAAGTGATAGAGAATCTCATGAGAGTTTAAGCATTTTATTGTTTCATGATTCCTTGACCTAATACACAATAGATCTATAGAGGTTTTGAGCAGTTTCTTTCCCCAGATACATCTTGTGTTGTTCTATTGATAATTTATTTCTCTTACTTAGATGTGATTGCGTGATCGTGTTTTGTTTCTAAAAATTGTAGGAAGGATTCAATATCTTGTTTTAGTACATTACAAGATCAGATTAAATATCGTTTGTTATATTTTCTACATGGTACCAGAGAAGAAATTTTTTGGGTGATGAGTTTGCAGAGAATATCTCAAGATTTTGGTTCAAAATTTTCATAAAAAAATATCATATTTGGATTCCTTGCAAAAACCTACCCAAATGGAAAATCAACTCGGAGCTCGAATGAGGGAGATATGGCTGATTTAAAATCAACTCGTTTTTAGAAACTTTTGTAACGACAGGAAAATTACAATGTGCACGAATCAAGAATATATATGCACTTGAGGTATTGTATGCATGCAAAGCTTTGAGGAGCAAAGCAGAGGTTAGAGACTCAGCTGTTGAGAGGGAGTACAAATTACCTCTCAATATGCAGCCTTAGAAGCAGTCTCAGAAGGTTATATAGTAGTGACAATTGGAGAAGCATAGAGGAGACTGAGTGGAAGCATCAACTCAAGTAGAGACCTCCATGAGGGGGAAATTTCAAGCCGGATGGGAAAAGGGAGAACATGCAACCATACCTCCAAGTGAAAGGTGGTGTGATGTGTAGACATAATCCTAGGAAAAGGAATTTGGGCAGGGTCCATTAAGATGGCATGTCTCATGGGTCGAACCTAGATGTGAGGAGTCCACAGTACAATAGTAGTAGGAAGGATTATTTATATTGATGCAGTCAGATGTCAAGAAGACAAAAATCAAAGTGACAGATGTCATATTATGGAGTGTAGATCAGAGTTGGCAACAATACAAAGGGAACAGATGCAGATGTCTACAACAGCATAGAGAATCCAGTAGACAGGTACAGTAGCTAGCAGCAGTTAGAAGACTCTGATGACAAATGAATTATAATTATTCAGTTGCTTAGAGGATATTCAGTTTTAGGATTTTTAGGTGCAAACAACACTAGATAACTACTGCATGAAGAATTCTAAAGGTACCAGATTGGGATAGATTGAATTCCTTTCTTTTTGAGAGGGAGTGTTGAAATTTGTAACAAGAAACAACGAAATTGAAAACTAGAAAGGACAAAACAAATTTCACCCACAATGGTGAGGAATTTTTATGTACCAGGAGTAAGGAATGTGAGGCGTCTAATTTATTTTTCCCTTAAATAATTGGACAATAAATTGTAATTTCATCTCATAACAACTTGGGTCAGTTACATAAGTCATGTATACTGAGTTAGCTCAAGAAATTCAAGTTTAGGTGATCGAGGTGGATATTGGGGGCCACCCACCTATTCCACTTGGGCCCTGACCATTGTCTCTTTCAGTTTTTCAGTATCCTTAATTATAGCACAACTTACTATTTTTGTCAGTTTTTCGGGTCCTGAACTTTCGGAGCCATTTTGAGGCTCCAAATGACGTTTTTTGGGCCTGAAAGGTTTGAATATTTCTTAGAATCCATATTATTCGTTGGATTCCTCAAAGATATATTTCTAAAAAGGTATCATGTGCATCAAACAGAGATCACATGGCCAAGTTACGACCCCGGGAAGTTCGCTGCCCAACTACCCCCAACGAGGCCCGCAAAATCTTGGTGTTACATCTCCTTGAGTTATGGTTTTCTCTTATTTTTCAATAATAAAAAGGTCCTTGAGCCTTATTTTAACACAATTAAAAGACATGTATCCGCCACATCTCTTCTCGGAGATAAGCTACCATCACACGAGCTAGTTTTTTTCGATTCTCCCTATAAGCATTTTTTAGTATTTGATATTAATGAAATGAAGTGTTATTCCTATTGCATCTATGTGTTTATGTTTATTTATGTATTTTATTGCATTCCTGTGTATGTTTGGATCATGAGGGTCTAATATGAGGCATTTAGAGGGATTCTAATATTTTTGGGGTCCACTTGCTGTTGATGCATTAGTGGGGTGTAGGTGTGAATTAGTTAACTCAATTGATTGAGTTAAAATCAATTTAACTAGTTCTAACTCAATGATGAGCTAGTGAGAAGATCAATGAATTAAATTAGATTTAATTTGATCAATAAAATAACTGATAATTCACTATTAATAGTTGCATGCATGTAAGTTCCGAGTAAGACCCAGTTGAGACAAAGGTTAAAGGGAACATAACTATTAGTTGTATTTATACAAAATTTCCCATGTGCAATTATAAAGTCATCAGAATGCCATGATGTATTGTGTAATCAAGGACGACTGATTTTCCTAATTAATAGGGAGATATTCCCCTAGGAATTGTGTGAGGAAGGCAGGCTGAAGGAAGGTTGAGAATTGGCTAAGTACTAGACCGATTTTTCCTAGATCAGTAGGAGACATTTGGCAGAGTGTTAGAGAATATCATGTGAGATTAAGAATTTTATCATTTCATGATTCCTTGACTTAATACAAAATAGATATAGAGGGGTTTTGAGGAGTTGCTTTCTCGAGATACATCTTGTGTTGTGCGATTGATAATTTCTTTCTCTTACTTATATGTGATTGTGCGATCATGATTTGTTTCTGTAAATTGTAGGAAGGATTTAGTATCTCATTTTAGTACATTACAAGATCAGATTGAATCTTGTTGGTTAGCTTTTATACATGCAATATAAGAGAGGGTTTATATGATATTGTCTTGTGGTGGTTAGTAGGCTGCAAGGTTTGTGATAAGGACCAACATAAAATGAGGAGGGCTTGCACTATAATTTAGAGCAAAAAAAAAGTAGATGCGGGCGTAATATTGACTCGGGTAACCCTAGTTTGAGGGTCGACATTGGGATCTGAAGTACATGTCAAGATTCAATCAAATAAATGCCCAAAATCTATGGATCCATATGAGCCAGGTCGAGTCCCTTATGGAGGAAAGATTCATGGTTTGTTCTATGGGTGGATAGGGTTTTTTATACAATAATTAGAAGTACATAAGTATAGTTCCCTATTTAGGGTAGTTTTTTAGCATGTTTAGTTCATAAGGTATTCCTTTAAGAGTGTGATAAAATTGTGTAGAAGAAGAGAAGTTGTCACCCTTAGAGCGAGGTTTATTTCTTCAATATAGACCGCAGATCTGGAAGATGGTTTGTAGATTCAGTAGGTGTGGAGATAATAGATCCAAAGGAGGGTGGAACCTGAGCAGAAGATTGAGCATGCATGAGAAATGTGCCATATGAAGAATGAATTGACATGCAGAGGAGTTTATTTTTGTGCACTATCCATAGATTTTTAGATAGAGATCTAAAGAAACCTATAAAAAATTAGTCAATGGATTGTTTATGACTAATTTGTGACCCTATTTCAGTCATCTACAAATTGTTAGAAGGATGACAAGATGAGTAGTTCAGATTTGTTCATAGATTGGACATCAAAGATCAAATTTTTGATACCCAAGAACAATGATTTTGAGAGGACTCAAACCATTGTTAGGTGGAATATTTGAAGAGCCCTAAATGAAGACGATATTGTGGGCCCTAGATTAGTAAAAATAATTGACTGTGGTTGGGAAGATTGATGGTAGTCCAAGTATAGTTGGAGGGTTGTTAGGTGATGGTCAAAGAAGAGCCCTAACTATTTTACTTGTGAAGGACAACAATACTGATAGAAGGGTAGGTGTATAAGCCTAAGGATGTGCATAATTTGAAGGACTAAACTAGCAGTCAAGTACTAGGCAAGCCAACTAGCCCTAGTTCACTATATTGTAGAGGATTAATTCAGTTATAAGAAGGGAAACCTCCATAGACCTAGAATTCTCATATTGGAGCCGTAGGATGAAAAAAGTGGGCATACCAAAGATTTGTTCACAAATGGAGTTGAGAACAACTTTTTACCACTCAAACTAGTAGTGTACCTAAAAGGGGTTCCTAAGAGGGAAACTACTAGGAAAAGGGCAACAATGGAGGCTTACCACATTGTCACCACAGCTATGACTCCTTTATCTTCACGTACTTTCACTGATGGGAGGATTCCCAGAAGTTTAGGAAGTTACTTGTAGAGTATAGGTCAATGAATAGGTGGGAAGTGACCTTAGAAACCTTTTCCCTAAGATAGAATAAAGAGTGGGACTTGCTTTACTTTTAAGCAAAGAACTTGATCTTCTAGGGGGAGAGGAGGGGGATTGAAGGGTTGAGGGAGAAGAATAAGACTTACGAAGGAAGTTCTCAATTTGTAAAATCCTTTGGGAAATTATATTCCCAAATGGTCCTTCATGAAAGGCCTTTGACACAAAATGGGACCACACGGGGCCATGTGGACCCAACCCAGGTTCAGGGATGGGATTTACCAGCAAATGATTTTCTTATCCTTCAAAATGTGAGGGGAAAGGATTAGGTAAGGGTTTTTACTTCGATGGGTCAAATTGATCCTACTAGGTTCTAGCCTTGGTAAAACCTAAGAAAAACTTGATCCTAGAGCTAGGGCTTGAGGTATCCATAGATTACACTGACAGAATTTGCCCAAATTTTTAGGAGAGTGAGGGGACCCACCAACATAGTTACGTATAGGAGATAAAAAATTTCCTCTGGCTAGATTCCTAGGAGATTAATGCCCTAGGTGACCTAATGGGGATAGACCTAGGGAAAATGAAATATTGTGAAAAATGGGGGGGGAGGGGGGGGGGGGGGGAATCATCACCATTTTTTATGGACTAATGCCTATTTCACTCATGGATATGGACTTAGTGATGATAATGAACAAGAATTTAGTCTCTTTATTAAGGAGGCCCAAAAATTCAACTTCGTCCAATGTTAAAGGAAAACGAAAAGTGACCTTCAAGCATTTATACTTCATACAAATGGTGCAATATTATTGAGATAGACTGATCTCTATGACATTTCATTCATCTAAAAAAGGCCCATACATTAAATAAGATAAATAGACACATAATTATTTCCATCATGCATCAATTAGCCCTAAATATAATAAATTTAATAGTAACCAACAACAAGAAGAATATCGTTAAATTTTCACTCATAATGTTAGAGAGTATATCCAACCAGCCTAACATTTGCAAAAACAAAGCTCCAAGATAAAAAGAGCCCAAATCCATACATCCAAATTCATTCATTATCCAAAATAGTCCTCCAAGGAAAAATGTGATGTTCTCTAAAGATAGAGAGATCCCAAGTCAAGTGATGATACAAATGAATCAAACTAACTCCTATTTATACATTTATTAGGAGTTGATCAAATTAGCGTATGGGCCTACATTATCCCCTAAACATAAAATAATATGCAAGTAACCCTAAATTTTGGTGACAATCCCACCCAATTATCTCATACATGGAATAATAAGCCTCATAAGAGGTTAAATTATGTTGTAGGGCCTTCTAGGAGGAATATTGGGGTCCATGACTACCATATTGATGCATGGGACCCATCAAAAGTGTTGGACAAGGGGGTGTCTCATTTTTCTCGAAACATTAAACCTGTGGTGCTTTCATTAAACCTATGGATTGAAAGGGTTGTGTGTGGCCACCATCAACATGTAGGTCAAGTGTTTTCTTGTTTAGGATAGTTTGGTTTTCAAAGGATTAACACCAAGCCCTAATTGTATTCCTTGTATCGGTGTGATTGTAAAGGGTCACGATTCATGGTACAAGATATCTAGCATATTGTATTGTATTTTTTAATATAATGAATAAGGGTTTGAAAAAGGTAAAATTATCATGTGCACTAGTTGATTCATTGATTTTTGTATATTTCATTGTGCATTAAAGTAGATGTGTTGTGGCACTTTAGTGTATTTGCATCAAATATTATAAGACAAAACCTAGATTCTCACGTGTCGTGGAAATTAAGAATATGCCTTATTCACCTAAGAAATACCTATAGCTCATCTTATGATACTGATTTCCAATCTCAACTCATCTAACTTAACAAGTTACGAAGACAAGGCTCACATCCAACTGTGGTAGTAAAAAAACTAAGCAACATAGTTTACATCTTAACATCCCATATCACCTGGCAGATCCTAGAATGCCTTGGAATTATCTGGCACGTTTTAGCATCCCCTGCATTCCTTGGCATGGTTTGGCACTCCCTGACATGTCCTAGAAATCTAGCATGCCTTGGAATTTTCTAGCATATAACCTTGCTACTCCCTCCTTATCACACCTAAAACTCACTGACACTCCCTATCAAACACTCTTATTTGTTAATTTCCATGCATTTTGAACCAATTATCCCTTGTGTTTCCATGGAACTCCCTAGAATGCATTGACACACCTTGGCACTTGGCACATCCTAACATGTGGCCGTGGCACTTTAGCATTCATTGGCACTACCTAGCATACCTTTTGACTCACTCCTTAGCACACCTAGAAATCGTTGATACTCCACCTAGAAATCGTTGATACTCCCAGTCACAGAATCTTGTTAATTAATTTCCATGGATTTGAGAGTAGTGCTCACTTGCTTTTCCTTAGCAATCCCAAACACTCCAGCCTGGCATGCTTTGGCACACCCTATAACCTAGAACATCTTGGCATGTTTCCCTAGCCTCTAGCATGCCTTAACACTTTCTAACATACCTCGACGTCACTCCCTTCTTAGCACACCTGAAACTCACCCACACTTCCTGTCACAAAGTCTTATTAATTCATTTTTAAATATAGTTTTATCTGGTCTGTTATGATGAACTATCTAGTGGAATATCCATGATAGTTTACGAATCAACCCAACATCTATCCTTTATGAAAGTCATATTATGATATTTCTTCACACTTATTTATCTCTAGTTGTCCCAACACAATGCAGGTCATCACCACCACCCTTGAAAAATTGAACATGATAGGCTCATGGTCCTATCTAATCTTGGAAGAAATTTTCAAAACTTAGTTACACAACACAATGGAAGGTTATTATAAAGGTTTCCCATGCATTCTAATCAGAAATATCTAGTGGGAATGGAACAACAACACATTTTTTTCACGAGAAATATCTATGATAGTTTAAAAATCACCCCAACATCTATCCATTATGAAAGTCATATGATGGTATTTCTTCACACTTATTTATTTCTTGTCCCAACATGGTGGTGGTCATCACCACCACCCTTGGAAATATGAACATGATAGGCTCGTGGTCCTATCTAAGCTTGGAAGAAAATTTTAAAACTTAGTTACACAACATCATGGAATATTATTATAAAGGTTTCCCATGCATTCTAATCAGCAATATCTATAGGGATTGGAACAAAAACACATTTTTTTCACGAGAAATATCCATGATAGTTTATGAATCACCCCAACATATATCATTTATGCAAGTCATATCATGATATTTATTCACACTTATTTATCTATTGTCCCAACACAGTCTAGGTCATCACCACCACCCTTGAAAATTTGAACATGATAGGCTCATGGTCCTATCTAAGCTTGGAAGAAAATTTCAAAACTTAGTTACACAACATCATGGAAGATTATTATAAACATTTCCCATGCAATCTAATCAACAATATATGGTGGGATTGGAACAACAACACATTTTTTCCACGAGAAATATCCCTGATAGTTTATGATATGAATCACCCCAACATATATCCTTTATGTAGGTCATATGATGATATTATTTCACACTTATTTATCTCTTTTCCAAACATAGTGCAGGTAATCACCAAAACCCTTGAAAAATTAAACATTATAGGCTTGTGGTCCTATCTAAGATTGGAATAAAATTCCAAAACTTAGTTACAAAACATCATGGAATATTATTATAAATGTTTCCCATGCTTTATAGATAGAAATATCTGGTGGGACTGGAACAACAATGCATTTTGTTCGCGAGAAATATCCATGATAGTTTACGAATCACCCCAATATCTATCCTTTATGCAAGTCATATCATGATATTTCTTCAAACTTATTTATCTCTTGTCCCAACACAGTGTAGATCATCACCACCACCCTTGAAAAATTGAACATGATAGGCACATTGTCCTATCTAAGCTTGGAGGAAAATTTCAAAACTTAATTACACAACATGATGGAAAATTATTATAAAGATTTCCAATGCATTCTAATTAGAAATATCTAGTGGGATTGGAACAAAAAAACATTTTTTTCATGAGAAATATCGATGATAGTTTACAAATCACCCCAACATCTATCCTTCATGCAAGTAATATGACGATATTTATTTGCACTTATTTATATCTTATCCCAAAACGGTGCAAGTCATCACCACCACCCTTGAAAATTTGAACATGATGGGCTCGTGGTCCTATTTAAGCTTGGAAGAAAATTTTAAAACCTAGTTACACAATATCATGGAAGATTATTATAAATGTTTCCCATGCATTCTAATTGGAAATATCTCGTGGGAGTAGAACAACAACACATTCTTTTCACGATAAATACCCATGATAGTTTATGAATCAGCCCAACATCTATCCTTTATGAAATTCATATGATAATATCTATTCACACTTATTTATCTCTTGTCCCAACACAATGCAGGTCATCACCACCACCCTTGAGAATTTTAACATGATAGGATCGTGGTCCTATCTAAGCTTAAAAGAAAATTTCAAAACTTAGTTACAAAACATCATGGACGATTATTATAAAGGTTTCCCATGCATTCTAATCGGTAATATCTGGTAGGATTGGAACAACAACGCATTTAATTCATGAGAAATATCCATGACCGTTTGTGATATGAATCACCCCAAAATATACCCTATATGAAAGCCATATGATGATATTTATTCAAACTTATTTATCTCTTTTCCCAACACAGTGCAATTCATCACCAAAACCCTTACAAAATTGAACATGATAGGCTCGTGGTCCTATCTAATATTGGAAGCAAATTCAAAACTTAGTTACACAACATCATGGAAGATTATTATAAAGGTTTCCCATGCATTCTAATCAAAAATATCTGGTGGGATTGGAACAACAACACATTTGTTTCACGATAAATTTTAAGAAATATCACAATTGAATTGATGAAAAATAATGTTTGGAAGACATGATTCATCCTAAACCACAAAAATAATGGATTATGGTAATTCCTCCACTCCCTTTTGGATACCGCTGTGATGTCTTTGATGGTGTTGCACAAGTTATCCCACCTAGTTGCAAAGTTGTTGTGGTAGTTTTCCTCTCCTAGTATTATAGCGAGAAAGTAATATATACCCAAAGTTAAGGCTCCAACAACTGAGTTGATTCCATTACTCTTTGTACCCTTCTAGAAATTGCATCCAAAAAAGGAGTCAAATCCATATAGATTATGGGGGATTCAAAATTCATGATCAATTGGGTCAACAATTCATGATAGAAAACATCTACCTACATCCCATCCTACATGATATCATAGATTCCCCCAACTCTTTGGACTAGCTATCTTTCAGACACATTCTCAAGGGTATAAATACCACAACACACAAGATTTCAAAAGAATCTCTCAAACTACCCATCGATACCTTTATGATATCAGACTCCATCAATAGGATGGAGTATGACCAAATGATTCTTCATGTATAAGCTCTAAAAACAAGCTAATGTAGATTGATGCATGCACATTCCCATAATGACAATCAATTTCTACATCTTCTCAATAGAAAAAACAAGTAATATTTTTTCTCTGTTCACTTTACAACATAAACACCAATTTCACCCATAATGTGAGGACAAGTTGAACAATATCAATGAAAATGTGGGAGGAGTATTTTGTGGTGTATTGAACGAGACTAGGGGACACACATGTAACATGGATGAGTAGAAGTGGGATTTCCAAGCATGGTTTACTAAGATCTATAATCCACACATTAAAGAGTGAGAAGGGGGATTAAGACCTAATTTCATAGGGGCTAGGGGGTCTAGAGGGAAGGTAACAAGATAAATTGAAAGGGGAACCACCGATAATGGTGATAAGGGGATTATGAGCCCCATTATCACAACCAATAAACCATTAACCCATAACCATTAAACTCCCTATCCCTTAACCCCGGAGCCATAACCCCTTAACCCCTACATTCATAACTCATAAGCCATCAACCCCTTGGCACATTAAACCTTAAGCCATTAACTCCTGACCTAGAATGCATGAACCCCCTAAGCACTGACCCCTTAATCTCTTAACTTGTGACCCTTAAACCTTAATCCATAACCCCTAAACACCTTAAAACCTAACCCCTTAACCCCTAACACCTAAATCCATGAATTATTAAGCCCTTAACCGCTAAATCGCTTTCCCCCCAAGCCCTTTAGCCCTTAACTCTTAAATCTCTAAGCCCTTAACCACTTAGTAGCCAAGGAAAAAAATAACACCTCAAACCAAGAAAATAACCTCTTAGGAGAATACTTCACCTCTAACTAAGAATATTAGGACCATTTTCTTTTTAGAGAACTAGGTATTGATCTCGAGGGTGTGTGTTTGTGGGTAATACCCTTATTAACATGCCTACCAAATATAGAACAACTAGTTAATTTGCAAAACATCAATAAGAATTGCTAACAATATCTACACTTCATGTTGGCACGGAGCTTGTAGTGCCCTCCCACATAATGTGTTGGAAATGAATAGATAAATCATAATGATGCAACCTCTTCAACCCTAATGAACAAGGATCTAATGCTTTATAAAAATATTTTCTTTGCTAAAAAGACACAATGGTGTCAATGTAGAATACTATACATAAGAGAAAATACAATGATATTATCCATATCTATGCTTGAAATAGTCTCAAATTTGTCATGAGTGGTGAGCCAAGGGGTGAATGTAGGGAACTGTTAAAGTTACATCATGTTTAAATTATTTTACATCACGAGATTGTTCTCCATAGGGGGATCAGGAGTCCAATTATCACAAACCATAAGCCCTTAAACCATAACCACTAAATTCCCTATCCCCTTAACCCCCAATGCATAATTCCTTAACCCCTACACACATAACTCATAACCCATAAAACCCTTGACTCATTAAATATGAAAACACCAACCCCTAACCTATAATCCATGAACCTCATAATCCATAACTCCTTATCCTCCTAACTTGTGACTGTGAACCCATAATCCTTCACCCCTAAACACCTTAATTTATAACCCCTTAACCACTAACAACTAAATCCCCTAAATATTAAGTCCTTAACCTCTAAATCCTCTGACCCCAAATCCCTTGGCCCCTAACCCTTGACCCTTGAAGCCCTTAACCCATGAGGAGAAAAGAAAGTCCATATGATCCAATACATGGTCCTCTTTTGTCAACGACTTGGGCCCTTTGTCCCAATATATCCTCTCTTCTTTAGAAAGAGGACATAAACAAGTTGTTTTAGATATTTCCAAATGGATCAATTTTCACCTACGTTCCTCTCTTATATGCCACATGTGATATTAATGCCAATTGTAATCTTCTTGACTAAGGCATTCTTCTTTTGTAAATGCGACCCTTGACTATGCCATGAAAACCCACCAAAAAGTTCTTAAATGATGGGAATTCCTTTTCACGTGTGAATCTAGTTGAATGTGACAAGTTATCCAAGAGACCTCCAAATATTTGATTGGTGCCTTAGGGAATGCGAAAGATAACCTCAATAGAAAACACACATAAAAGTTTGTAGCCAAGTGCTCAAATGTGAGATGCTTCCACTTGTGAAATTTTTCTTCCAAATGTGAATTCAACAACAAAATACACCTTAAAATACATCAATGCCTCTTAACATGTGAAAGAAAAAGTAAACCCTTACCCTCGTCTTCCTCTGTTGGAAATTTGGGCCTTTTGTCACAAGATATATTCTCTTCTTTCAAAAAAGGACATAAACAAGATTTTTAGATGTTTCTAAATGAAGTACTCTTCATTTATTCACTTCTCCTTTACGCCACATGATATGAATGCCAATTTTCATATTCTTGACTATGGTGTTCTTATTTTATACATGTGACCCTTGACTACACCATGAAATCCTCCAAAATCAATTTAAAGGGTGGGAGCCCCTCATCATGCATGAAGCTAGTGGAATGTGACAAGTTATCTAAAATTATTCCAAATATGTGATTTGCTCCTTGGGAAATGTGAAAGGTTCCCTCAATGGAAAAACATGCATAAATATATGTGGCTAAGTGCGCTTAATGTCAGATGTTGCCACTTGTGCAATTGTGTCTCTTATTGATGCTCAAATTAACACCCTAGTTATGCAAGGCTCACAAGGTGTCACCTTGGTCCAACTCAGGGTTGTTTCCACTATCACCTTAACAAGGAATCCTATCATTTTGGATTACTTATTAAATCCTCGGGGTATCCCATTGTGAAAATTTATGGGTTCTTTTATGTGACTAGATCACTAGCATTGAAAACCATCTTTACATTGGATGGTTCAACATCTTGATGATCCCTATCCTATTGACCACGACTTTTGTATCCATTATTACTTTCATCGCAACACCTCTAGTAGATATTGATGGTTTTCATAAGCCTATTTTTGGTTCTCCTCTATGGAAACAATATTACTCTGATGCCATTATTCCTACCTTTTCAACTATCACTTTTCACTTCTATCCCATCGGGGAAATAGCTTTCATTGTTGAATGGCTACACAATAGGGACCATATGATCCAATTTTTCATGCCATCGTTTTAATTCCCACATGACACAAACATTCGATTATATATCATAGCGAGACACTCTATGATGGGTTTCATAGATCCCCAACCCATGATAACAAGTTGAATTATATTGTTGAAGCCTAGAAGTAGTGGAATAGTTATGTTCTACTAAAGAAAATGACCATCCACACTAGTTGGAGGTCTTTTCCTACTCAAAATAATCTTTGGGAGTTAGTACCCATAGATTTTATGTCATTTTTTCCCTCAACCAAACATGGTAACTAAATAAAACTATGGGTATTGGAAACAACCTTTCTACACTCTCTTGTTTTGCTTCCCTCTTCATTTTCTCTTAATAAAATATTTAAATTATTTTGAATTTTATCATGAACCCATTCATATATTCATTTTATAATTCTGCAGATAATAAAACTACGGGTATTGGAAAGAATCTTTGTACATTCCCTTATTGTGATTCCCTCTTAGCTTTCTCTAAATAAAATCTTTAAATTATTTTGAATTTTATCATGAACCCATTTGTTTATTCATTTGATTATGCTGCATATATCATCAATATAATTTGAGGCCTAATCCAATTCAAACCCTTTTATCCTCAATTATATTATGAGCTTTCAATTAAATTACGAGCTCTATTGAATTTTAGCGGGACAATAAACCAATTATATTTTTAGCCCTTTATTGAATTTGAGTGGTATTGAATTTGAGCGGGATAATAAACCAATTATATTATGAGATTTATTGTATTTGATCAGGACGATAGATGATTTATATTACGAGCTTTATTTAATTTGAATGGGACAATAGAATAGAAGAAGAGAGAAAAAAAAGTGTGAGGAACAAACGAATGGTTTAGTTTCAGTGATCGATGATATAGATTCATAGGCCCCCAAAGACAGGTAAATTATACTAAATCAAAACTTATGTATGTATAAAACATAAATAATTTTATTTTCTGTGTGATTTTTATTGTATTTTTCTAATAAGTTACAGTGATTTTTGTGTCGACAGAGTTTTTTTTTATAGACACGCATCTAAGGGAAGCTAAAGGATGGTTCCTTTTGAAGTGCGTAGCCGCTGTTTAAATCTGTTGAACAATGTGTTGTTACACCCGATCTAACGTTGGAAGAACCATAGCGGTCCCTTCTAAAATTTGGTTTGATTGATGGCTGCAATCGATCCATTACACTACCATCCATCCTTGGAATTGCTGGTCTTCAATATCAAACCTTCTTTATAATTCACTATTCTTCAATTTGTTTGCTGAAACTCCTGTACATGGCGATGAGTTTCATTTATTTATGTGAAAAAGAGCGTTCACATCACCTTGCACTAAGAAACCGGGAAGATTCAGTGTGGAAACTGAGAAAAAGCTGACAAATACACTATCTACTCAAGAAACGAATCCATGAGGAGAATACCTACTCAATCAACTAAGCATGGCATAGGTTTTACTTTGGGGAGCACCTCCTACAATAGTGAAATATCCATGCGGGTAGGGTATAATACTTTATGTTTAGTCATCAGTTAATACTTTAGGGTCTAATACTTGTATTCGTTCCTTTTACTCTTTTCACTATCATTGGCCAAAGCATACATGCAAGTATCAAGCCCATAGAACGGCAAGAGCATGAGAGAAACCAATTAGCGCAAGAAGTAATCTCTCATACTAAGACATAGAGGCACCCATTTCTCAACCCATCTAACCTATTTGGCCCCGTTTTTTTTTATTTTGGTATGAGGTTGATACAAGGTCAAGATTGCTGGAAACTTCAGTTAATTTCATTAGAAATTGTTTATCTTATGAATAATTGTCTATATTAGTATTCGACACAAAATACAATGATGGCCATGGGATCGATTCTCATTTAGGTAAACAAACACATTATAGGTCCTTTTGCTAATGAGAAAAGGGCACACTTTTCCTTATTTTGAATTTTAACGGGGAATTTTTGATCATGAACACATTCTTATCTTTGAATAAAGTATTCTTTGATGATTTCGATATTTTCTAGCTCCACGATTTTTGCACACGACTAAATGGAGAACTGCTTTTAAAATATGGTATTTGCGAGTCTCTTTAGATTATCCTTCCCATGATCACCACTACTCTTTTGATTGGATAACTTCCCATAGGTTTTTATTGGCTTCTTTGACCTAGAAACTACATAAAATATTGCGCGGAATCAACCCATGGTATGCCCTTTCCGCCTAGTGATTCCCTCGCCCTCTGGCCTAGAAACTATCTAGCAAATTGTGCAGAGGCGATACATGGTCAGCCTTTGCCACTCAGTGATTCCCTCGCCTTCATCATGCTTTATCTTCAAATGTCGTAGACAAAAACTTCAAATGTAGAAAATATATTTCCCCATCTCATCCTATTAGGTTCATCCATTCTGCCTAAAATTAGAACGAATAATCATGTCCTTGCATAAATCTAAAATTAATCAACAGTGAAAAATCTGAACCAAGGACAGAGATTTGTTTTTACGTATATTCTCACATGGGTAAAATACAAGACAATACAACAAGCTTAGGAAGATAGAGCATAAGAGCTAGATAGATGCAGTAGGAGGGAAACCTCGAACTTTTCCCCCTCAAAATTTTGATAAACACTTGAAACTAAATTTGACCTGTATAGCAATAGGAAGTTGGCACCATTGATATAACACTTAGACCAGTTGCAACACCCTATAGAAGTGGCCAGACCGTCTTTGACACTCCCCCGATGTGTGTTTCTACTTTGTGGTTGGCACTAGAAGCACTTTACACATTATAACGCAGGGGCTTATGAGTGCTTATATCGTTCTTTGTGCTATTCTTACAATGTGAAATGTATCATCTTGTCTAAAAAAAAATCCAGAAAATGAATACAACCAAAGAGCTAGGAAAAACAAAAGGACTAAGTACGAACAATTTTACAAGAAAGAAATGGAACATGTAGATAAAACCAAGCGAAACAACAATAACTTGCACAAGAACTCCTACAACATGGACTACTATCAAAGAAACAAGGTAAGAATAAACCTCTGCTCTGGTTTAGAATTAGGTACTTGTTAGGTAAGCATAAACCTCTACTCTAGGTCAGAATTATAGCTTTGTTCTTAACTGTGTTTTGACTCTTAAGTTTTGAGTCTTCATTAAGTTATTTTTGTTTCTTTGCTAGTCGTGTACTTTCTATTCAGATCCACAAGCTCCCTTGTGAGCAGGGAGGGGCACTCTTCTCAACTAATATGGTTAAATAAATTCATTTCGATGTAGCCTATGCATTATTTTTCTAGTATTTGGGCTCGGAAAATTCCCATGTTGTCCTATTGTCATTCCAATGCTATGTTCCTTTAAATGAAATGGTTTTCATTTTCCTTCAAATTTCTTCATTGATATTTTTTATATGGAACTTTACACATATCTTTTACATGGTTAAACCTATTGGAATTCAATGAGAGTATGATAGAACAAAATAATAGCATTTCGTCGCAGTGGGATGAACAAAAAAATGGATGGTTTAGTTCGGGTGCTCAATGACATATTTTATCACTCAGAAAAAGTGAAACATAATTTTACATAGTCTTAGAGGTTCATTTATCACAGGTATGGTCATAGAGTTCATTTGTCATTAGTTGGTAAAGGAAAATTTTAAATTTTTCATATTAACCTATCCTAAGGTCCAAACCCACTTCCATTCAAGTCAGATCATATCCCATCGGTCATCATTTGCTGACATATTTCATTTTACAAGTTTTTGAATTCGAAAAGGTAACTTTAGCCAAGATTTTTTGTTTTCATTGTGAATTACATAGTAAAAAGGCAGTTTTCGCTATGAAATTGCTAATACGTTTGTAGCGAAACTGCCTGGAAATTAACTAACTATGCTACGAAAAGAGGTTTTTCTGTTTGTCTTTTCAAATTCGGTGCATGGTGTCAGTCAATGATTAGAAGTGTTAGGGTGGATGTCATTCGAGTCAGTTAGGGTTAAACCAAGGTACAAAGGTCATGTCTGAGGTCATCACTTCTGATTTTAGCATGTATGGGTCATGATTAAGCCGTGAGCTATCATCAAAACTTTAAAACTTTTCCCAATTTAGTCTTTTGTCATTCTCCACTCCATATTTGCATGTTGCTGAGTTCTGGAGAGCTGTTTCACTAAGCCAAGTTGGTTGCTGGCATTTTCAAGAATTGCAGGTTTCATTGATCAAGCGAGGCAGAGAACGTATAAAATTATCATGGCTACAAAGAGGAAGAGCAATAAAGGACATTGCCTCAGATATGAGCCATCATACATGAATTTGATTATTGAAGACCCAACTGCCTTAGTAGTTTTCAGAAGAACAAGGTGTTTATAGTTTTTCCAAAGATTGCAAGGGTGCCATGTGTAGGTTTCTAAGGAGTTTTCTATCATTTTCAATGGGACAACTTCAAAAGTAGGAATGCTGAATCTCACAGTAACACCAGAGACCATTGAAGTAGCAACATGAATCCATAGAGGAGGAGAACAATGGTTTAAAGGCTTCAAGTTCACCATGCAGGAATGTAAGGAATTTATCAAGCCAGAGCATAGTGAGATTGATCTCACAAATTCCATCCCAAGGAGCTACATGGAAGACAACTTCTCAAAGTTGCTGCTAATTATTCAAAAATATTTCACTTGTGAAGGGAGGTACCACATGGTTTACGAATACCATTTCAGGCTTCTGCTACACTTTTTTGGTGAGAGGTCTCTTGATTTACCTTTTTACTTATACAAAAGCTTAGCTAAAATGTAAGACAAAGTTCAAGCCAAATCTGAAGGAAATGAAACCTCACTCTTTCATCATGGTTTAATCAAGTTACTGGTATTAAAAGAGTTAAAGAGATTAGGCAGTGATTGGTCATCTTTCCCGTTCATCAATGGTTTTTGAATAGATGCCATCACTCCTAAAGGAACTCCTAAACCTAGAGATATACCATCACCTTCAGTGGCAGAGCAAATTGAGCCATTGATCATGGAGACAGAGCCATTGTAGAAAGATAACACACCCAAAGTTACACCTGCAAAACAAAAGCCAACAGTGAGAAAACATGGTAGTAAAAGGGTTACAAGGAGCCAAATAGTGGCAAAGGGTAATTTAGAGGACATTTTTCATGCCATTGATATTGAAGAAACTCCCATAGTACAAGCTGAAGATATAAATGAGGGAGGAAGGAAAATCAAGAAAGTAAAATCAGCTAAAAAGTTAGAGTTTGCAGGTGAAGATGTAGGATTCATGTTTCAGGTTAGGAAACCAATGAAAAGGCATGGTAGAAAGGTCTTGGAAAGCAGTAAAGAAGCTCAGAAGGTCACTAAAATTGTCTAGCCAACACCAAGCATCATTGACCTCTCATCTCCTATAAAAGAAGAAATAGTCATCAAGCAAAAGAAGGGAAAAGAAAAAATCAATGAGAAAATAGATATTGAAGTGGTTGAGGAGCAGGTGAAGCTGGAAAATGATGATATCAGTCTTGAAGAAAGAGGCAAGACAACACAAGGTTTAGAAGGTACAATTTGAGAAAATGAAATAAATTTAGGAAGAACAGGTCCTAAGTGTGTCAAAGACTTTGGACAACATAGAGAAATTGATCAAATGGACTAAGCCATTGAGAGGAGAGGTGAAACATATCAGAAAAATGAACCTGCACATATAGTCTAAGAACAAGACACTAAAAGATCAAGTGAAAGATTTAGAACAACAACTAGATTTGATTCATGAGGAGATGGAAAAACAAGGTTTAAAGATGATTGTGGTTAAGGAAACCATAGCTCAACTGATCATTAATGAAGAGGAAACACCACAAGGGTCTTGAGTTTAGTTTAAATGTGCTTTATAAGTTTCACAACATGTTGAAGACCAAGTTTTTACAGCTGGAGGTCACCTTTTTGAGACAATGTTGAAATCTGGAAATTCTGCATTTTTTCATAGTTTCGTAACGTTTCCTAAGCTTAAAGCTAGGAAAACGCTACGAAAGTTTCTTTAGTAGCCTATTTGCTTCCAAAATCATTTTTTGCAGCTTTTATGGAGGGACAATAATGGTGATGATGTGTCATGACTAGGGTGACACCATGAAACAACAACATATCAGATCTTTTGGGTGCATAAGCTTCTTTTTCAACTCTGTGAATGCTCGCTATGAAACTGTCTTGTTTTTGTAGTGAGTTAATTTTGAAGGTTTTGAAGAATCCAAGTGGCTGATTTGGACAGCTATAATCCTCCAATAGGTCAAGGGACCTTAAGATCAACATTTATGACTTAAAGAAAGTGTTGTGGAGACAACTCATCAGTTAAAGCTCTCGTTGAAGATAAATGTCTTCGATTCGTGAAAAATAGGTTTTTGTTCCACATGTATAGGGGGATTTTAATATGTAAAGTAGTGATGAACTATGTCATAGCCTTTTCAAGCATGTGATGCTTATTTGTAACTGACCTGTAACTGTTTCAAAGATAAGGTAGACTGATGTAATAAATTGGAGTTCGAATCCTATTAGGAAATGTTTTCTTTAGGGTGTGGCTGTCATTTTCTTGTTAGAAGATATTTTTTTAAGTTATGTGATGTGTAGATGAATCTAGCCATGAGGCAGATCATCCTTGCTATAAGAATGTCTATTTAAAGGCAAATCATTGAAGTATTAAAGTGTTGGAGATTTTTTGCACCAAATTGCTGCTTTATGTATTTTGACTCATATCAGTGATACAGAGAGAATTTATTCTTGACAGACTTGAGATTCTCATGGAGTTTTTAATGTCTTATTGATCTACATCTTATTTTTTACCTTTTGCAATAGATTCCATTGTTATTACTCCGAATTCATAACTCTATTCTCTGACTTTATTTAGGAATGAAATAACTACATTTCCTTTTGTTTTATGAGTGAATTTCCTTTGTTAAAGACTCTTATTTGCCTCAACTTCCATGTCAAGAAACCTAGCTACTGAAAAATATAATTGTTGACTCCATAAGCCCAAACGTAACAAACCTGCATTCTTTCAACCTGCAATCATAAAAATAAGATACAATTTCCATAGAGTTAGCCATCTATCTTTATCATTATCAAATATCATAAACCCCCTTCAGAGAGCCCTCTCAGACTGAAGAGGCTAAGCTTCAGTCAAAATCTGGTTTGAAACAACTACATAGATTTGTCTGATCAGTAGCCAATAAAGTAAAATTTTGTGATAACAACATAGATTCGCAAGCACCAAAAAAGAGGTAAACCATCTCTTTTCTCCTCACGGTAAAAAAAAATTCAAAACTAAATCCAACTCTTCCTCTCTTCATAGTTGCATGCTCATTCACGATTGGTACTCGATCCCAATACCTCCCAATGGCAAGATCAGAAGTGGGTTTATGGTCTTTTTTGCTGTTTCCCTCGATGCATCTACTTCTGTAGTGTCTCAAAGCCCGTTCTCTTCCTTCTACTTCGTAGCCATTTTTTTCCCACACAAGTTCAAGGATTAATGGGAATTAGTATTTCACAACCTGACTGAGATGTGTTCACTTGTAATATAGACCATTACTTTTCTCAAATATTTATGATAGATACAGTTACTAGGCATTACAGTCCATATCCCCAATTTCACCAGGAAAATCTCGCTTCTACCTTACAACAGCCCTTGGAAAAACCCCAAAATGTATCCAGTTCTATTTCCTTTGTATTTGGATTGGGTTTTGTTAACATGATATATATTTACAGATTTAACTGTAGTCAATTATTAAAAATGCAACGGATTGGGTAGTTATCAACGGTCTCTATCTCATCTTGCACTCTTTAAATCAAACAAGGACGATGGCCTTGTATTGGGCCAACCACTCTCTGAATAATATTAGTACTCGTATATATTAACATCAACATTTTCTACATCAGTAAGGTTTTTCTACCATTTGTTGTTTCTTAATTGGGCTCTCTGATTGGTTACAATCCGATATTTAAATTTTATATTTCCTGGAGAACTGGAATTTTTGGGTGAATTCTCGTAAGCATGGTCCTGGGTTTCTTTGCCTCTAGGATGCAAATCTGACATGGGTTCTACGTTTCTTTAACGGTTTCAAATCATTATGCATTGCTATTTTCTTTGTTTTGTATTGGGCCTCTGTGTAATATTTAAGAGTCAAATTTTCAGGGCTAGATATTTTGAGCAACAAGCGAACTTTAGATGCATGCATTAGAGGGATTTCGAGTTGAAAGTTGTTCCTAATTATTAGTTTTCATCTTTAGCTGTAATCATCTTCTTTTGATGGGATTTTTTTCCATGATAAGCAGGTCTTTTACTTAAGATTTTCTCCACATATATGCTTAGGAATTCAATTCTTTACAGTCTAGAAAGAGACCAAACCTCCTCCATTGCGTGTGATGACTAATTCATATCATGAACTAGCCTGGGAATAACTCCAAATGTGGGGCTTGTAAATTATCGCTGGTGGGATCACTATTTGAATTAATGACCATTCGTTTCAACATTAAAATCCTACTATTTAGATCACTCAAATTCATGGATGAGTGTGCTAGTTGGAGTATCCCATACTGATAATACAATATGCATAACAGTGGTGGGGCTATACCATGTCCACTCATAAGACAATATGCATCACAAGGGATGGATTGTGCCATGTCCACCCTTTTTTATCTTGGTGGGGCGGTGGCCATGCAGCCCTCTACCTGTTCCCTCTCGATCACCCCATTTGGGGAGGATGAATCTTTGAGAACTAGACCCTTTCAAGTTTGCTCAAGGAAAATTTTCCCAATTGTATTTCATCTATCTTGCCTAGTTTATGCATCCCGCATTAGCCAGTAGATGTGGAATTTTATTGCCCTTGTGTTTGGCATGCGAGGTGAGGATCATTGGTACATGGGGGATGATGATTGCAATATTCTCCAATCTACTTTCCAGTCTCTAGCTTTTACAGACTCTACTTGAAGAGGATCCATAAATGATCCTGGTGGTCATGCTGATAATGAGCTGGGAATCTCCTTTAATTATGAGGTGAGATACATGTTGGAATGATTGTGTAAAGAATATCCTCTCTAATTGACACTATATTTATGATTGCATATTAATTGCATTGAATTTGAGGCAAGGAGATATGTCTATGTAGAAATGAAATATTTTGAAATTGTCATTTTCTCTATACAAGACATGTAAATTTCACATTTGAACCGATCCAATCCCAAAAAAATTACTCTTTTATACAATGTTTACTATTTTGTTTTATATGACTGGTAATTTTATTTATTTTCTACCTTTTATTTGATTCTTTGAATTTTTCATCTCCTATTGAGGTCACCATATATGCATTGTACATCAGTTCTATCTCCCCTATTGATCCCCTCTCCCATTTCTAATATTTTACTTCAAATATCATTGAAATAATAGATCATGTTAAATTTATGAATATTTCCATATTTGTATGCTGCATGGTTTGAATTTCCTATTTGGATAGTTCAAGGTCTATTCTCATGTCCTCAACCATGGGAAGAGTCTTAGCAATTTATTTTAGAGAGCTTCAAATGTGTTGGAGACTGAGACACTAGAATAACTCTTTCACACTTGTTTCATCATTATGAGATTAGCGACAATGTTTTAGAAAAGACTCAAGAAGTTATTTTCCCACTATTTTATTATAAGCATGAAAAAATCGTTGAATGCATGATACTTTATCCCCATTGATTTTATATGATGTCTATAAGTTTTTTTCGTTTCTTGAAGTTCATCTTTGCAGTAGGAAGCATTTGGGTTGTTAGCCTTTTTCCTTCATAGGTTGGGTGGAAGCTCATCTAAGGACATGAATGCCAAAAAATTACTTTTGTAATTTGGATCAATAGATAATCCTCTTAAAAATATGATAAGGGATTGATAAACATTACCATGATAAGGGATTGATAAACATTATATGACTCATGTGGGTTCTTCCACCTGTCTATAAGGGTATAAAACTGGGTTTTTCTTTTAAGGAGGATTCCCAATCAATTTCTTAAGAATGAAAAATATGATGAACCTTTAATTTCTCTTCATTCATGTACAAAACTCAGTTTTTATTTCGAGGATTCCCAATCAATTTCTTAATAATCAACAATATGATGAATCTTGCATTTCTCTTCATTTATTAAAAGGACAAAGCAGTAGGAGTAACCTAGCAAATATCAATACTAATCTACACACTGACACGATTATTAAAGCAGAATGTGTGACAACAGAAGCCCAACTGGAGAAAGAAAACATCTATTTTGACGTTAAGACATCATGTTTTGGATTTTTCTCATTGAATATTTTGTAACCATAAAATAGATTATATACCATCTAATGCCTTAATTTTTTATTTTTTATTATCCTAGTATTAAATTTTATATTATATCATTTATCTTTCGTATGTGCAGTTATCCTTGAATGAGTCTTTAAAGTGTAAGATAGAACTAGGTTAATAGAATATTAGAGTCTTAGATAAAATACTTTCTACTTCCATGGTAGCTACATTGACCTTGATTTAGAGGACGTGAAACCTCATAAGTCAACATATTTGTTTCAGAATAATCAAACCCATAGTTCAAAGTTTTGTTTGTATGTTTATCGATTGCTCTTGGGTGGCTCTCTAATCATCGACAATAGAGAACAAGGGCATACACAAAGCCTTATAAGATATGTTCTCCAAGAACCCTTTTCTTGGATTTATGTAGCGAGATGCTTGATGCATATGATTGTTCTTGGATACACTTTTCTTGGTCAAAATAACATTAACTATACTAAGACACTAGGTGTAATTATTGCACGTTTCTCAAATGAGTTTTTAAACTCCCTACAAAAATTAAAATTTCCCAATCTCTCCCTTTCATATGCAAGGCATGATTAGTTTCACCAGATTCTAATGGGGACTATTTTATAACTTTATTGCATCTTCATATAAATTCTTGACCAATTCAGGGGCTATAATAGTTAGCTACTCTTGCCCATCCCATCTTCTTGTCGAAACTGAGGCTCTGCGATGGAAGCTGATGCATTATGTTCTTACATGTAAGCTTCTTGTCCCAGGAGGGGTTTGTTGTGGTTCCCAACATCAATGAGTTCAATGAGAAAAAAATTTTGTGCTTAAGTTTGAATATTTACAAAGAAAGCTATTATTGCCTTATACTTGTTTTATTATAGATGTATGTAAGTCCTCCATAACTTACATGAGTTCAGTTGCAACTCATGCTTGCTTGTACTACTGGAATTTGCAGAGTATTTAAGATGTGTACTGCTGAATTTTTCCTGATTCTGCATAGTACCAAATTTTAATTTGAACCCAAAATTTGTATCTATGGTGCAAATTAGCAAAAAGACATGCATTTTACATGTATCTTGTTAAGTTTTTCTTTTTCTCTTTAACTTCCTCCCCTCATGATTGAGCATGCTATTCTAGGGGGAAATTCTTCTTCATATGAAATGGAGTTGCACTTTCTAACACTTGTAAGAGAGATTCTTTAACTTATATGATAGATTGACTAACACATGTGAATATTTTGAGAAAGATTCTGTTAGTATGAATCTTTTGTCGAAGTGTACGAAAAAAGACCACTTTAGCTACGAATAACTTATAGCCCTAACATCAAATATGGCTGCCAATATCTTCAGATCTGCAGTTAGTTGATCAAGACAAGTGCTGCAAAAAACCATATCTATGCATAAAGAGACATTAAGCAGTAAAAACAAGGTTTTGCTCCATACATCCAATAGACAAGACAAGAACAATGTTTTTTGAAAGAATTTTTTGTATTAAGGGCACCTGGGAGGAAAACAAGAAGGTGTTTCCAATTCTCCTCAATGGGATGGGTTCTTGGAAGTCCTCAGCACTTCAGATCTAGCATTTCTCTCTCTTGTTGGTGTAGAAAACCCAGACAAAGATAGAACTCAAAGGGAGCTCACACAGCAAATAATGGAAAATATGACAATGATAATGGCTCAAAGTTAGACCAAGAGTATAGATCCAGAGTGATTTAATGGGAAACAAAAGGTGAAGAATGGTAGGAGAAACCCTGCTATTTATAACAAAATATTGGGTCATTCTAGATCTTGGTGCATGATTAAAATAACATTAACCAAATCTAGATCCACCTTTTATGGAATATTTTATTATATTTGTTGGAGGGAAAAAGTATTTGACTTGGGTCAAATCCCTTTATTTGTGAATAATAAATAAATAAATGATTTATTTATCATTTTAAGGAAGTGGTTGAAGGATAATCAAATAAATAATGATTTATTTAATTATTTATGGGTGATTTAGTTATATTTAACAAGGAATATTATTTAAATAAGATTTAAATAATTATTCCTAGAAAATAATAAGATAAATAAAGATTTATCTAATTAATTTCTTTGTTTTGGGTTAAACATGACCAGGAATAACAATTAAATTATTGTTTAATTAATTATTCCTTGAGGAAAATCAAACAAATATAGGTTTGTTTAATATTTCCTTTTGGGGTTTCCTGTTTAGACCATAAACAACCTAATAAATGTGTTTTATTATGTTATTTTACATAGTGAAAGCAATTTTACTTAGGGTAAAATTGGTCTTACATGGTGTACTTGGGTCCATCTAATGATAATAGGTTAGATGACCAAAAAATGGTGTAACAGATTGCCCCCCAGCGTGCGAGTGTTAGGAGAAAATCATATGACCGAAGTACGTTGTAAGAACTCAATCACCAGACATCAAAAGGGAAGTCAGAGAGAGAAATGTAAGGTAGACTAATGTGTTGAAGAACTAGACCCTGAGGAGACGAGACTTACAGGTGCAACAAGTCTCTTTTTATGAGAGGGTACCTGTGCTAAAGGCGGCGGGGGAGGCATACCTATGCCCGCCAAGACAAAGTACAAAAGAATAGTGTGTCCAGTAAACAAGGGACCGAACCATAAAGTATAGCCGGCATAATCATGAGCCAGATAAAAATACAATGAGGGATCCCATATACATGTTGTGCCTGGGATAACAGCCAGGACTTATACAATAATATCTGAGTACATGAGATACAAATACAACCCAAATGCCCCCTATAAGTGGGGAAGGGCTCACAAAATCTGATTGATACATGCAAATCAAAGAGGCGCTGCAAGCGGCTAACGCCGACATCATCAAATATATGGAGCTGCATCAAAGGCTGCAATGAAGACGTCATCCGGGCATGTGGGGGGCTACCTACAGGGCCACCCCCTCATGAGGGCTGAGACATCTCACACACACTCGGGAATCACCAAAAGCTACCGCTGCATCACTGAATCATCAAGCATACGGATCTCGATCATGCTGAAAGGAGCTGGAGTGGAGAAACAATCAAGTCAAATGGAAAGGAGAGATCCCTTTGCCTGATCCAAGGCACCGAACCAGAGTGGAAGCTGGAACCAAGGTACACCGCCCTCTAGACCTGTCTTCTAGAATGAAGGAGCTGATGTCAACAGAAGGGGGTCTGCCATAGGTGATGCAATGAGAGATCCTCAACTAAGGCACAAGAGAAAATAGTAGAGCGACGGACAGACTAATACCAATGATGATGGTGGAATGGAGGGGACTGAGTAGCAAATAGACGACTTCCCTTGCTAGAGCATAAAGGGCATGAATGACATGGCAGCTACTGACATAGTATCATAAGGGATAGGGGACAGTGGGACTGAAGGCCATAATGTGAGACACAAGAGAGAGACCAAGCAATGAAGGATGGAGGATTATAGCGGGGTACAAAGGGACTCAGGATAGACTCCATGAATGTGATGATGACTCAACTTGGATGCTCTAAACAAGGGCGACTCGATGGTGCTACCACACAGTAAAGGTCCAATGGGGGACCATGAAAGCATGAGTAAAAGATGGTAACTCACGACGAACATCAACACGAGCATGGATAAGTATGGAGGCCAAATGGTGCCCCTAGTATGAGTGTTGTATGAAGGAAATTCGATTTTGAGGAGGTTGTGTCGATCAAGTATCAGGAGTCTCTAAGCATGATTCGGTCATGTCAAAATTTAGAAAAGGGGAACTTAAACAATACTTTAATGATGTGGTGTGCCATTGTTTTTCGTTATGGTTATGCATTGGAGAATGGAAATGAGTGATTACCAATCTCTTTTAGACCGCACATGAAGGGCCGTGAATTTAGAAAGCGGTTACATACCTTATGTGTCACTATCCTGGGAGAGGATTGGGAGACAAGGAAATCGATGTTTCCCAGAAAACCCATAGCGAACAACAATGTTCAAGATATTGGGTTGCTGATGGAAAATGAGGGAACGATAAGGGGTATCATCCCTAGAGTGATCTGAAGTGATATGGGACTCTAGAGGTTCTTCTAAATGTGGAAGAATAATGGTACTAAAGTCAACACGACCAGATACACTAGGAGAGTTTTGGAGAATTGCTTCTCCTGGTCTCTCAAATATGGGTGCCCCCTTACCCAAATATTGGGTTTCAATGTAATGGCCACAAGGTGCATGTGGTTCGAACGCATGGGTTCGATGTAAGGGGGGATCGATAAAGTCAGGGGTGGGGATTTCATCCATAATGTCGTCATCGTGATAGAATATGGGGTGACTGGTGGAAGAAAGACCACCTGACATGGCGAAGCTACCTGACTCATCATCATGAGAAGAGAGGTTCACATGCACATCGTCACAAGGAGTGACGGAAAAGTAAGCAGATAAAGGATCTACCGATGTTGAGCCCATGGTGATCACTGAAGGAAGGTCAAGCGAAACAGCAGGGGAGGATTCAGAGGGAATGTTCCCCAAGGGTCTCATGGATGATGATAGGTAGAAAATGCTGGATGAAGGCTCCATCATCTCAACATCAGGAGGGGGAATATCAATTGGAGCAGTCATGTCTGGTAGTTTTTCCAAAGAAAAATGCACAAATAGGGGAGAGGTGGACTCGTTGCGCTTGGCCTCGAATTGGCAGACCGCGGCTAGAGAGGTGCAGAAGTCCTTGAGGCGGGGGAAAAGGTGGGTGTAATGGCCATGGAGATCACACAAAGCACAGGGGTGGGTGGTGTGAATAGTCTTGTGGTTCTTGGCCGCGGTCGCGGAAGGAACAGAGGCTTCCAGGACCGCGGACTCAGGGAACACGACATTAACCATGGGCTTGAGAGGAAGCAATTCAGGACATGTGTGGGTGGCGTGACCGACCACATCACACAAAGCACACTGGATGGTATTCTTTGGAGGTCGAGGAGGGGCATGGTTTGTTGGGGAAGCCTTGTCCTTTGATGCCCCTTGCGAGCTTTGCCCTTCTTGCTCGAAGCGATCGCAACAGGAGGTGGTTTCTGTTGAGGTGACTGAGGCACTGTTGCAGCGGGAGAAGTCCTGGGGACCGGTTGAACCGGGGTCAAAGAAAGATAAGGTTTGGGTTGACCAGGAAATATTGGGGCTGGAGGATCAAGGTACCAGACGGTAATCCCAAGTGTTAGGTTAGGAAGAGAGAGGGTGGCCATGATAGGTACCGTGTACACTCCTAGTGGGGGAGCTAGGAACGATATATGACCAGAGGGGTAATGGCCAGGTGGGATGGCTCATAAATGGATAATGCTTGGAGGAACCATTCTAGGAGGATAAAGAGGCTCATGACTACCAACTGCAGGTGAAGGGCTAGGAGCAGGTTGCGAAGAGTGCGGTTGCTGACTAGCCGAAGCAGGTTGCTTGAGAGCAGCCCGAGACGATTGCATCATGCAAACATTCGATAAGCTGGGATCACATATAGGAGGAGGAGGGAGACCAGGGAAAGTTCCAAGCAAAGAGGAGTCTTTGTAGACGCCAAGAGAGACACTGGTCAAGGAATCGACGGTTTGCTTATTGGCTACAGAAGAGATGGTCGTCTCAGGGGAGGTCTGAGACTTTGGCTCATGATAAGTCAACTGGTTGATGGTGACTATCTTTCCATCAGAGGAAAGAACGAGAAAAAATCGCAGAGTGAATGTATATGGCATAGGTGTAGCTTCCAACACAATGTTGTATCCAGAGGGGCGCGATGACTTCGACGCTGGTCGCAAACAATGCCCTGCAAGAGTGATAGGAAAATTACGGAAGAGGCCAATGGGCTGGGAGGCGTGGCCATCCCACGCTCGAAGGGTGATCATGGAAGGGGCCAACTCAGGAGATCCGAGTTGCTTCCAAACCAAAGCGGACATCACACAGGTGGATGCCCCCTCATCAATTACACACCGAGAAACGTTAGCGTTCCAGATTTTGACTGGGATTTGGAAGGCTACAAAAGCAAGGAGAGGAGGATGTTCTGATTGATGGGCATCGAAAGCAATCATTTGGTCACCGGGGCAGATCGGCGCACTCATGGAAAATAGCAACAGCCTTCTTTTGGGAAGGGCATGACTGGAGGAGTTCCAGTGTGGAAATGGCAGCATGAGATTGCGCCAAATCATCTACTATGCTATACAAATGAGCAGCTCGACCGGAAGCAGCGTGTCGACATAATGGTCCCTTAGGAATCTTGGTATGAACCTCAACTTGGGGTTGAGGGATATGGGCGTCATTGGATGTCGAAAGAGGCTCGTAGAACCAGACAAGGGGACCCGGCGGCACTCCAGGCCAAGGCTTGGGGTAATCGCGAGACCGAGTCGGAAGGTGAAGGTCGACGGTTGGGGATGGACTGTGCTCATCATGAGGATCTCGGTAATCGCAGGAACTGTATGTAGTGTTGGAGGCACCGTCCATCAGTGGTCGGCGCCCACAAATCTCTGCCGGGGGAAAGGACTGCAAACACAAGGTCGAGCAGGCTACTAGGGGAGTGCAGGGGAGGCATGTTGTCCTTGCAATGTGGCTTGAGACTCCCACATCTACCGCATCTGTGGTAAGAGGGGACAATCGTGAGTGTAATGACCGTAAACACCGCAACACGAACAAGGCTTATTTGTGCGAATAGGTCGGTCTGGCTTGGGCTGAGTGCCCTGTTGCTGGTTAGCGGTGTTAGGGTCAATACCTTGAGGATTGGGTCCATGAGTACCAGGGGAAGATTTATTTTGATTGCCTCTCCGCATTCTTTGAGAGGAAGGGGGATTAGTCGCGCCCTGCTGTGCAAATACTTGCCCTGGAGGGGGCTGTAGGTGCTGTTGCTGGGGTTGAGAAGGCAAGAGAGGTGGAAGTGAAAATGCTGGAGGAGCTGGAGCACCAGGCTGCGGATAAGGATAGTGGTTAGGTTGGGCAACATTGAGGTAAGTAGGAGGTTGGGCAAAAGGGTGAGGCATGCCGTATCCTGGATACATGCTACCTGGAGGTGGAAAAGTGCTAGAGCTGTTGGCCCCTCCCGGAGGCAGACCATAGCCCATAGGAGGTTGAGCATACGGATGAGAAAGGGCTCCAATGATACCGTCGGCAGAATGAGATGCCCCCAGGGTGTTAGTGCCACCGGGCCTGGGGAGGTCAGGAAGGACGGTATAAACATAACCAGACTGAGCATAGATCAGGTCATATTTCAGGGCGATTTGGAGGGCGGCTTCTTCGGTTTGAGGGAAATGGGAGGCGACATATTTGCCAATGGGGGGTAAGAGAGTGTGAAGGAAGCAGTCCATATAAACCCGATCCTCAAAGGTGGGAGCTCGACATAAGCTCCTTCTTCTCCGCCATTCTTGGACATGAGTGGAAAGGCGGGTTGAAGAGGTTTGACGGAAGGAGGTCAAAAGCTCTATACCAGTATCGTATCAGAGAGGGAGCTAGAAATAAGATAAAAAGGGTTGGGCAATGGTCGCAAAGGTGGTATGGGAAGAGGTGGCCTGGTCAACATACCATTTAGAAGCTTTGCCCGTAAGCGTGCGTTGGAACAACCGAAGATGGATGGAATCATCGGTAATGGAATTGGAGGAACACCACATGTGGAAAGATCAGACATGATTGGTTGGATCTTCTCCAGCAAGGCCTTCAAACTTAGGGATGTTGGAGGGGAGCATGGTTGGCATAGCAAGCCAACCAACATCGTGGTGGATAGGGTCGTTGGTCAACTGATTGAGATCGGGGAGGCTGAGGCCTGCCATGTAAGGCAGCAAAGGGGCAGCCGAGGTAGTTCCTATGGCGGTTCCGCTAGGAGTAGTCCCAACATTAGGGCCAGGATTACCGCTAGCGTTAGGCCTTGGACCATACATAGTGAAGGTGACAGGGGGAGAACCAGAAGTAAAAGGAGAACCCAATGAATCAGAAGAGTAGTCGGAGTGCGGACTCGGAGGAGGACTAACTCGACGACGGCGGGAAGGAGTAGGTCAACCGACCGGAAACTGAGGGTGAAGGCCAAGAAGTCTCTGGGATGTGCGCCTTGGGGGCGCAATGGTGACAACACAAACACGGCACAAGGGGAAGAAGAATGACTAACAAAGGTAGGGATGTGTAGAATCAAGTGATTACAATGTCGAAACAAGGGCAGAAAGGTGCAATGTCAATTGATTTTACAATGTTTTAAAGTCTTTTCCTGGCGGTGTTAACCATGTTCTTCTTTGCTTAGGGTGAGTGTGTGGTGTATGTTAATTTTAATTTTTAAACCCTGACGTTTTGAGAGCAAAAGAAAAAGTGTGTTGTGTAACTGAAAATAAATCTGCAGAGAATAGTATATAATGTTGAAAAAACAGAAAATTAACAGCTAACAATGCAGCGATCTAACCCAAAAAGGCGGGTCTCTCAAAACTAGTCTAACAGAGAGAAATAATCTAGTCAAAACACACTAAAAGGAGGCCAATAGATCTAGGGTCGAAAGGGACAGGGATCTAAAGGAGAAATCTGCTGAAAAGAGGTGCAGAACACAGCCAAGAGGCAAAGGCAAGGTGGCTGGAAAAAAGGAGGGAATCAACAAAAAGCAGAAGGGACAAGGAGGAGGCCCTAAAGGTAGATCCAAAAAAAACTTTAGGAGGTGTTTTGAAAGGGGGAAGAGCTGATTAAAAGGGATCTGGAAAGGAGGTATCAGATCTAAAAAAGAGGCGGCTGAAACTCTGAAAAAACAGACACCTGAAACAGTTAAAACTCTTCCACCAAAAGTGGAGGGTACTGAAGCCCTAGGGGCTATGTTCCCACTTAGATGAGCAAAAAAGATCAGAAACAGGTCTAAACAGGCTGAGATAGAGGATGGAAAACCCTGATAGAAGCTTCAGAAAAACCCAGAAAAATTGCAGAAAAAGAGCAGAAATCGCGGTGCCGCGGTGCCCGACCGTGTAGGTCGTGCAGAGCAATGGGGTCAAAAGGCGTACTCGCAGTCCAGCCGCGCATTCTAATGGGCACACAGACCGGGAGTTCCGGTGTCCTTACGTATATTTTCCGAAAAAAGTTTCCGTTCCGCCTATGTTAATGGGGTTCCGTCACTCGCGCAATAGCCGAACACGCAATAGAAATTTTAATGTTTTAGGTTTATGTGAGAAAACAATAATAAAAATAGGAAAAACAAAAAATCGAAAGAAACCCTAGGGCTCAAAGTAGCCGGATATGTGAATATGAAATTTGCGCTGTCGACTGAAAAACCCGGGGAGTCGTCAGCTATTAGTATGAATCTTTTGTCGAAGTGTACGAAAAAAGACCACTTTAGCTATGCATAAATTATAGCCCTAACATCAAATATGGCTGCCAATATCTTCAGATCTGCAGTTAGTTGATCAAGACAAATGCTGCAAAAATCCAGATCTATGCATAAAGAGACATTAAGCAGTAAAAATAAGGTTTTGCTCCATACATCCAATAGACAAGATAAGAACAATATTTTTGAAAGAATTTTTGTATTAAGGGCACCTGGGAGGAAAACAAGAAGGTGTTTCCAATTCTCCTCAATGGGATGGGTTCTTGGAAGTCCTCAGCACTTCAGATCTAGCATTTCTCTCTCTTGTTGGTGTAGAAAACCCAGACAAAGATAGAACTCAAAGGGAGCTCACACATAAAATAATGGAAAATATGACAATGATAATGGCTCAAAGTCAGACCAAGAGTTTAGATCCAGAGTGATCTAATAGGCAACAAAAGGTGAAGAATGGTAGGAAAAACACTCCTATTTATAACAAAATATTGGGTCATTCTAGATCTTGGTGCATGATTAAAATAACATTAACCAAATCTAGATCCACCTTTTATGGAATATTTTATTATATTTGTTGGAGGGAAAAGTATTTGACTTGGGTCAAATCCCTTTATTTGTGAATAATAAATAAATAAATGATTTATTTATCATTTTAAGGAAGTGGTTGAAAGATAATCAAATAAATAATGATTTATTTAATTATTTAGGGGTGATTTAGTCATATTTAACAAGGAATATTATTTAAATAAGATTTAAATAATTATTCCTAGAAAATAATAAGATAAATAAAGATTTATCTAATTAATTTCTTTGTTTTGGGTTAAACATGACCAGGAGTAATAATTAAATTATTGTTTAATTAATTATTCCTTGAGGAAAATCAAACAAATATAGGTTTGTTTAATATTTCCTTTTGGGGTTTCCTGTTTAGACCGTGACCAACCTAATAAATGTGTTTTATTAAGTTATTTTACATAGTGAAATAAATTTTACTTAGGGTAAAATTGGTCTTACATGGTGTACTTGGGTCCATCTAATGATAGTAGGTTAGATGACCAAAAAATGGTGTAACAGATTCCCTTACACATGCATTTTTTTTATTGGACTTACAAATGCTTGGTAAGGTGAATTCCCTTTAGAGTGATTATTTGTACAAGTGGCACATTATTCTTTTCATAAGGGCTCATTAATTTGGTGCTTTCTTTGGCATAGTCTGGGAACTCCACTAGGTGAGGTTACTTGGCATATGGACTACTGAATTTGAGTCTATTATTAGCTAGTTATAAACCTCGTCCTATTATTTCTCTATAAATGAGTGGGGAATTTTGTAGGGTGAGTATGTAATGTGCCAAACTAGATTTTTTCAGTAATATTCACAATTACTATCGAGGAATTTTTTACAAAAATGACATTGCCAATGATTTTTTGTTAATTTTTAATGTGAGGAAATTTCATCAAGAATATTTCACACAATTTAACATGAAACCTTCATTTGAAAGTAAATACAAGCAACAACTCAGCCTTGTTATATTAACATGAATCTGAACATACATGAGAAAATGCTAAGAGAATGAAACAAATGGATGACAATGACCTCTCCAATGAGTTTGTTGATGCCCAATGAGAAACATGGTTGGATTCTCCTTCAAGATTAGTTAGGGTGGAATCTTTCACCACCAAAGGCTAGTTATTTTAATCAACTTGGGTGGGTGATTTCTCGATCGAAGGAGATCATGCTTTGGGTTATAAACCCTTAAGCAAGCTCGAAGAGCCAAATTAAACAATCAATCAGATATCTAGAGATGCCTAAAGAATGATCTTCAGCTCCCTTAAGACTATTTGACCACCCCAATACCATGCACAAGTATTTCTTGGATACCAATACCATGGTCAATTATTCCATGGGTGCCAATACTATGGGTACCAATACCATGGGAAAGTAATCCATGGCCACCAATACCATGGGAAATTAAATACATAATAATGTGACTTAAGGTCCCCCTTGTTCTTGTGACCATATTTTAATCTAATTAAATCATTTGTTTCCCCTACAATGATTACTTAGAAAAGGAACATGGAAGTCTTCCCTCCTCGACATTGCATGTCCTAAACCAATGCCATAACATGCATATCAATACCCAGGTCCCAAATGTGCCATTGTGCTACTCCATACCACTATACTCTCTGACCATCAATAAATCCCTTGATAACTGTTCCAAATATACCACTATCATTAGGCCACAAGTGGATCCATTCTAGCGTGAACCATCCCTCAGAATCACCATCCATTGTACTTATTTCCTCCATGATATGGAACATATAAATGGTATGTAATTTATTTTATGTAATTTACTTTTAAGAAATATGTTTTATAGTCTCTTCACTAAGCTTCCATGTTGTGGGTGGCTTACATATGTTTTCAAGGTCACCTAGGACTTGCTCCTAGCGTCACATGGATTTAATTGGGGGTTTCAAACCCATCTGTCTGCATTAATACAAGCCCAATCACCTCATTGATTACTTTTATACCACACAAACACATACAGATATAAGAATGATATACCTCAACATTCTCTTTCCTCCATTCCAATTCACCATTCTGACACTATTCAAAAATCTTGACTGTTGATTTGTGTATCTTGGGAGGTACTCCCACAACCCTAGGGTAACCAGTTTGGAAGGAGTTGATCCACAGAAGGGCTTTGTGGGTAGTGTATTCAAGTAGTGGGTTTTGTGCCCAAATTTGTAGGCATGAAACCAAGTGAAGAAATAGTTATTTACTCATTGTTTCCATGAGGGCACCCTTACTGGAGCAAGGGGGACCTAAGACAACCATGAAGTGTCATGATCAAATGAAAGAAATATATGTTATAATGTTAGTTGGGGTTTCATGAAGAAAAATCAAGTTGGTTTGGGTTTATGTCATGATCTGTGGAGGCTAATGTTACCCTCATAGAACACTATAAGAAGAAAGAGATGAAACTCATTTGTAAATACCACAAGAACACTTCATCATAAGGAGGCTTCTTAAGTAACACATTCAGACACTGCTCCATCTTGAGGTTACTCTTGTAAAGTTAAATAGTGAACTCAACAGTGAACAAGTGAATGTCAGAAAAAGGGAAAATGGTCAGATAGAAACAATATAGCTGAATTTTCTAGTAGGACTAAAGCAAACTCTTGTGGTTAAATCATATCAGCATCTTTGAGGGAGTAGTACACAAGAAACCAACTTTCAATTTGAATTATATGTTTTATTCTCCATCTAAGATAGCAACAAATTCTTCAAATTATGGCCTCAAATCTTCCTTTCTGAGCTTGTAAAAAAATTAATTTTATTCTTCTTTCATCAAATGTACCAGGAAATGTTGACTCCTCTCTTCACTTACCATTTTCTAACCCTTTCAACCACCATGCTTTAAGAAATATGCTAAACTGTGAAGTAAAATTTAAAGCTACACCTAAGTCATTTCCACAATGGTCTCTCTTCTTATGCCACTGAATTTAACTGCTTCATATTTTGGAAGCCGTTTTCACATTATTTTTTTATTTTGACCTTGTGACATCTTACATAATTTTTGTAACTCATGATTTTTTTGGAGTATCCATAATTGTGTGTGAAAACTAATTATGGGTAATGCATAAAAATCATGAGTTACATAAATTACTGAAATTATTGAGTGTCATTTTTAGCTCCCCGCTCTTATTGAAATTCAAAATGGATTTCTTGTCTACTACTGTATCAAAGATGTTGAGACTATTTACCACAAGAGTTTACTTGAGTCCTACCATAAAATTCAACTATATTGTTTCTATGTGACCATTCTCCCTTTTTTCTAACATTCACTTGTTCACTTCTGAGTACACTATTTAAATTTACAAGAGTAACCTCAAGATGGAGTGGTGTCTGAATGTGAACTTGGACATAAGGTAGTGACTCATTTTTCAATGATCACGCTGAATTTCTACCAAAATATGTCCAAGACAGAGCCATTCACCATAATTCTCGACCCTAATTTTTAAACTACTTTATTTTTCAATGAACTTCTTTATCATAATAGTTGTAGGTGTTATAAATGGGGGAAGCACTAAAACACACCACATAAGATTTGAGGTTGTTTTTCTTGAGAAAAGTGTCCAGGTCTCATTCTACATCAGGGATATCATGGTATCTTCCCTTTATATTTTCAGTACCCTTTCCAAATGTACCAGCAATTTTGTCTCTTTCCAATTATATGTTGCCTTCTCCATCTAAGATAGCGACAAATTCTTCAAATTATGGCCTCAAAGCTTCCTCTCTGAGCTTGTAAAAAATTTGATTTTTTCTTTCTTTCATCAAATGTACCATGCAGTGTTGACTCCTCTCTCCACTTACCCTTTTCCAAACCTTTCAACGACCATGTTTTAAGAAATATGCTGAACCATTAAGTAAACTTTAAATCTACACCTAAACCATTGCCACATTGTACTATCCTGTTATGCAACTAAATTTGGCTACTTTATATTTTGGAAGTAGATTTCATATTATTTTTTTATTTTTACCATGCGACATCTTACATAAATTATGTAAATCATAATTTTCCTGGAGTGCCCATAATTGTCTATGAAAACTAATTATGGGTAATCCATAAAAATCATGAGTTACATAAATTATTGAAATTATCGAGTGTCATTTTAGTTCCCAACTCTTATTGAAATTCAAAATGGATTTCTTGTCTACTACTCCCTCAAAGATGTTGAGATGATTTAACCAAAAGAGTTTGCTTGAGTCCTCCTAGAAAATTCAACTATATTGTTTCTATGTGACCATTCTCCCCTTTTTCTAACATTCACTTGTTCACTTTTGAGTACACTATTTAATTTACTAGAGTAACCTCAAGCTAGAGTGGTGTCTGAATGTGGACTTGGACATAAGGCAATGACTCATTTTTCAACGATGAAACTGAATTTCTACCAAAATATGTCAAAGACAGGTCCATTCACCATAATTCTTGACCCAAATTTATAGCCTGCTTTATTTTTCCATGAACTTATTTATCATAATAGGTGTAGGTTTTATAAATGGGACAGCCACTGGAACACACCACATATGATTTGAAACTATTTTGAATGAGAAAAGAATCTAGATCTCATTCTACATCAGGGTTGTCGTGGTACCTTCCCTCTGGATCTGCACTACCCTCTCCAAATGTACCAATAGTGTTGTCTCTTTCCAATTATATGTTGACTTCTCCATATAAGATAGCAACCACTTCTTCAAATTATGGCCTCAAAGCTTCCTCTATGAGCTTGTAAAAAAAATGATTCTATTTTCTTTCATCAAATGTGCCATGCAGTGTTGACTCCTCTCTCCACTTACCCTTTTCCAACCCTTTAAACACCATGCTTTAATAAATATGATAAAACATGAAGAAAAATTTAAAGCTACACCTAATGCATTTTCACAATGTTCTCTCTTCTTATGTCCCTGAATCCGGCTACTTTATATTTTGGAAGCAATTTTCATATTATTTTTTTTATTTTGACCTTGTGATATCTTGCATATTTTATGTAGCTCATGGTTTTTTTGGAGTACCTTTAATTGTGTATGACAATTAATGGATATTCTATACTAATATATTGGACTTAAGTTCTTCCCAAATTCAATGTGAGAGGTTTGGAAGTATGATTGCATGTTTATGATATTCCTCCATAAATTTTTTGTCTCTGCGTTTTCCACCTTCAAAATTAGAATTCCATGATCCACATCAACAAGATTGGTACAGAAAGAAAGCTGCAGAGGTACTTTATGATACAGATTATACATATGGGTAGATGTTTTCTAATTAATTTATATGCCTTCCATACCTATGGCATAGGATCCCTTAGATCCAAATTAATGTCCATTTTGATGCAAATGTATAGGTTGTAGATAAAGTGGAAATGTTGTTTAGAGAGGTTTTTAATTTACTCTATCAAATAGGAAAAAAAATCGCCACATACGGATCCTTTATTCTGGTATTAAGGTTAATAAATCAAGGAGAAAAATTGTAGATCTTGAAGGAATGTTGCATAAAGAGATAGTTGAATTTGAGGTGATATTATATATGTATATAAAGGATGTTTGGTATAATTTAGGTTGTCCAACATGATATTATGCTAGAATAATATTTCTACTAAATGAATATTTCCATATATTTTTATAGATATTTCTTAGTTAGAAATAATTTCTTCATAGATTAACTCATTCTTTTAATGAAATCTGTCAAATTCAAACAGGTTTTGTCGCAAGATGCCATCGTTAGTGTTTGGCATGTTGAAAGACTTGTTGTTGATATTTCAAAGCTAAACAATATAAGTCGTCTTCTTCTTTATGAATCCTATGAATGAGATCATAATATTTTCCATTATTCATAACTGCGCCATATTTAATCACTATTTTTTACCTTTTGGTATGCAAATCATCCTTTTAAAGGTAGATTTTTATGTTGTGACAACAGATTTACATGATTCAAAAGGTAAGAAATAAATCTTTAGTGTAATTTCATATTTTAAGTTTTATAATTATAGGTTATTTATAGGCTTTGATTGTCTTCAAAGTTTCAATTTTAATTGATTATAACAGAACATATTGAGTATCTTATACATAACTATTTATGATTTAGTATCATCTCTTTTACTTCATTAGAATTAAGTCCATTTTGTACTGGAAGATAATTGAACACATTGTCTTTTTCCAATGTTTTGTAGTCTTAAAGTGAACAAATTAATGTGTTATTGTTTGGTGTCCACCGCTAAAAAGAGATACTCTTAATGTGATAAGTTTCAAATTTTTTAATTTGTTGGTTACTGTCATGTTTTTAGTGCGGACTTGTGAAATTCCAAATCGCATGTCGCTTTATCTGAAGGGGATATATATATTATTATTTTTATTTTTCACTGTGTTTCCTTGGAGATCCATGTTACATTTGCATAAAAGTTTATATATCATTCAGATATCTAAATTTTTTAATTTAAATTTAAATATTTACATGATAAAGGAAAGACAAAGGTCCCAATCATAAAAAAAATAGCCAACAACAACAACAATGAGATTTTTCTTTCATTTAATCTGTAACATATTTCATTTGTCTTCATCAATGCTCTTCTTCCATATGCTATCCACTTATGACATTTCATTTGCAATATTTGGTGCATTTGTGAGTTATAGATCATTTGTATGCTATAAATGTCTTCAGAGATTCAATTCTAACTGAGTATTCAACTAAACATATTGAGTCTCTTATACGTATCTATTTTTCCCTCCACCCACTTTTCATAACTTCCATAACCATTAGGTAGGGACTTACAACTTTGATGATATTTTTCTTGTTTGGTAAAAGATTTTCGAGACTTTAATTTATTGAAATTTTTAGAATTCAAAATATATAAAGTTTCAAGGTATAATTTTTAAAAGTCTAATTCTTTAAAGGGTTCTAGCTCAATGGAAGAGCACCTACTTTACAAGTAGAAGGTTGGTGGTTTGATTCCATCATGCCCTGATATTCATATGGAATGGTGGAAATTATTTTTTGTGATAGAGGCTCTTTTGACCATCACCGATGAGCTTATGGTGACATTTTGAGGCACTCACCAAAATATGAAATGGTGATGGTCAACAAATGCCACTATATATATGCATCAATAGTGATGACCATGAAAGGTATGTCACCATAAATCATTTTCTTAGATATGAAATGTTGAGGGTCACTGTTTTTCATTATAGTCATTATTCGTGATGGAACTTGAAGTCACCAATGATCTTATCATGAATTTTTTTGACCCTCACCAAATATGAAATGGTGATGGTCAACGAGCATCACCATATATATGCATAAATAGTGGCAGTCAGGAAAGGTCAATCACAATAAATCGTTGTTGTTAATATGAAATGGTGACAGTCATTATCTCTCATTATGATCAATATCGTGATGGACCTTGCATGTCACCACAACACATACTTTCGGGAATGCCACCTTTGGTGACATTGAGTTTTTTTGTGTCAAGGCTATTATTCATAACCATTGCTCATATGAAATGGTGACGGTCAGTATCCATCATTATAAATCATTATTGGTGATGAATCTTCAATTTCACCACAACACCTATACTTTTGGCGACACCACCTTTGGTGAAGTTTAGTTTTTGGTGACAAAAGCCTTTTTGACCATCACCAATGAGCTTATCGTGACATTTTTCGCCCCTCACCAATGTCATTTTTTCTTGTAGTGATACATCACCTAGGCTCCATGTTGTCCATACAACGTTCCTTTGGATTGCGCTCCTCCTCTGAGTGTCAGCCCTCCCTTCCAACCATCCACGTTGCAACTCGGCCATCGCCCACGTTGCTTGCTGCCACGTTGCTTGGCCTCTGCCTCCCTCCTGCAGCTCAGCCTTGGCCTGCCTCTTCGCAACCTCACCTCTCTCCACTATCCCCCTGAAACTCACCTCTCTCCACCCTCCCATCCCCTCCAATCCCCATCCCGAACCCTCCCTCACTTTGTTATCCCTGCTCGCTCCTCGCAGCTTCGTGTTGCTCCCCCTCCCCTCCCCGCTACTCCCCGCTACCTCGTGATGCTTCCCCTCCCTCAATATCCTTTAATATTCTCGTCCCCCTCTCCCTCACTCCCGCTAACTCACCCCACCCATTCCCCTTCACTGCTTACCTCTCCTACAACCCCTTCCCTCACCTCTCACCACTCCCCCTACCCTCACCTCCCTGACTCCTGGCCTACTGGCTCTCCCCTCCCTGCACTCATTGCTCTCCCAACCACTCTCTCCCTATATGCTCCCAATCACCTCTATTTCCCTCCTCGTAGTCCCCTCCCTCTGCTCTGACCCCTTCCACCTCCCTTCCACATCTACGAGATTGGGTTGGGGAGATTCAAACCATCTCAACCCAACAAATATATTGATGTCGGTCTGCTTGAAAACTAGACACATTATTGATTGTTCCCAAAGATGGCCAACTCAACGGCTTCAACATCATATCCCTGTCTCAAGCGTTCAATCTCTCCGAATTGTGCAAGGAAAATATTGTACGTTCGTTTGATTAGAACATTAGAATGTATTCAGTTTTTGTAGCGTTTATGTGAGAATTGGTCACTGAGTGTTTTATATTCTTTTTTTAGACATAGTTCCAAAAGTTTGTGTGGTAAAAATTCAAGAAAATAAATTAAAATGCATGATATTTTATATGATTCACTTTGAAACCTTCCCTTCCAAGTCTTTGGAAGTAATTAAAAAAAGTAAGGGATTGGTAAAGAGTTACTGCTAATGTGTGGTTTGACTGGTTTTATATTGGGACATTTCCCTTTTGCATGTATTAGAGTGTTTGGTGCATGAGTGGCGCAACATATGAGATTTGAAGAAATGTGGTTGGATTTGGTGAGCAAGTCATGTTATTCAAAAGTTTAAAAAAAAAAGTATACTAGATCACTTCCCTTTTGTATTAAGTTTTTTGTGGGAAAATTTTGTTCATAGAGAAGTCCTATTTGATAGAGAAAATGACAAGAATTACTGAGGTATTAGAGTTCCTTAAAACTATAATACATTCCACTAATTATGATACAGTGAAAATAAGAAATAATTTTCTATATGATATTATAACCTGTTTACATGATGCACTCAACTAGATTGAATTTTTGCATCTTGAGTCAAATCTTGAGCAGGATGAGCTTCAACAAAAAGTTTTCATTTTGAACTTGATTTTGTTCAGAACATGGAGACAAAATCTCATCAACAACAAGAAACTATTATGATCATTGAGCCCAGTAAAGAGAATATTTGTATGTAGAATCAAACATCCGGCCTGCACTTCCGAAGCCCATCATAAAAACCTGGGAAGAGCTTGTCCATAACAAGCACATAATAGGCCTTGGATATGAAAAGGAGTTGTCATTTCATATTCTGGACTACTCCAAGCCCATCAAATTTCAGAGTGACGGATTTCTTCATGATAGCCCACCTACAGTTGTCCTAGATTTTGCTCCTCTTCCACAACAACAACAATATATTGTAAAATTCCAACACTGTGATCAAGTTGGCCATATGAAAGATCATTGTCTTGATCTACACCCATGCAAGAAATGTGGTTGGCACACCCATTCTTCACACAGATGCTTCAGAAAAAGCCTCCTGCAAGAACAAAGATTCATCTTGGATGGATCCCCTCTTCGAAATGGGCATCAAAAACCAAGAAGATGTTTAAGTCATATGTCAGAACTTGTTCTAGAATATTGAACAATCTTTCAGTTTAGTTTTTGCCATCATCTAACCTTGTACCTGACTGGGGAGGAAATGGTGGTTGCATACAAGCCTAGAAGCCACATCAAGCGAGCCGGAGCCACAACCTCTCCTTCCAGATTCAGAGTTGTATCCAGAGACATAACAGTTCAAGCGAGCCTAAGCCACAATCTCTCATTCCAGATTTAGAGTAGTAGCCAAAGACATAGCAGTTCAAGCATGCCTGAGCCACAACTTGTCATTCCAGAATCATATTTGTAGCCAGAGACAAAAATTCCCATGAGCACACCTTTGGTTCATGGTCAGCCTTAAACCATCTATGCGAGGTTGATATTCTTCCTCTTCAAATAATTCATGACACTTCCTCTAACAAAAGACTTCAACTTCTTGCCAGTTTTGGAATATTTCCAGGAAATGCATCAAGCATTCCAGATTTGGTGGTCATCCTTAAACCATTTCAGGTTATAGACCACCCTTCTTCTAGGTTGAAGGTCTCCCTCTTTAAAATATGAGGAGAAATTCCTCTAGAAAAAGACCTCAACTTCTTTCCAGATTTGGAAGAGTTTTACGAATCGTAGTAAGCATTCCAGTGTTGTTGGTCATCCTTAAACCATCTCTTTATGCCAACATTTCAGAGAGCTCATTCAGCCTAAGTGCTCCCACACATACTTTGCAAATTTGTATTACAACTATTTTCTTGGACTCAAACATACCTCTTCGGATTAATGGGGGGAATGTTGGATGCCAAAATCTTTATGGGTAGGTGTAGAAGGTGAATGGATAAAAGGATTCCAAGAGACCTCTTGGAATGTGAAACCAAGGGTCATTCCATGTATTATATATATGCATATTTATGAATTATAATGAAACTCATGCATATCTTTCCCTATATTGTCTATTCTTTCCTATTTATGATTTTTGACCATAACTGAGTTCAACAGATCTACTAAAAAGAGTATAAATAGAATTTTTTTGACCTTTTTTTTTCACCAATTCAATATTTAATTAAGAGCTCGATATGAAGTGAAAATATTAAGAGGGAGGTCAAGAAAGGAAAGGAAAAAGGAAGAAGAATATGGAAGGAAGTAAAATCATAATAGTTGTGTTGTTTTTGGGGGCCAAAGTTTTAGAACAAAGTCAAGACCGAAATCTTGTTGCTCGGGGCCAAATTTCTGAGTTTTGTGCAGTTCTAGTATGATTTGTCTCTCATTTATTTGGTTTTAGTTTAACCTAATTGGAGGGTCCTTTTGGAGGGATGACATGGTATAAGGAGGAGGATTTGGTCTTTTTTTGGGTCTAGTTGTCTCATTTGAATTAGATTCTATAAGAAGAGAATATATTTTTTAGGTTTTCCCCTTAGAAGGGTTTCTACCTGTCTTAGAGCCTAACTTATGTGTCTGTTTTCTTTACCATTTTTTTTTCTTGATATTTATTTCATGAAAAGATATAATAAAGAAACATAAGAAGATAAACAAACTTCATAAACCAAATAGTAATGAACATCGAGAAATTGAATTAATACCTGGCCTACTGCATTCTCCAACGGGGTATTAGCACAAAGACACTACTACTGATAGGGACTAATTCACTAAGCCATGGGAGAAAAATAAAGTAGGTTTATAGGAGGGCCTTTGCAGTGTTGTACTTGTGGAGAAAACTACCAATAGAGATACTATCCTTAGAGAAAATGGAATGACCCGAGATTGTACAATATACAAGATCAAAGCTTGTTAAGGACACAACTTACATTGTGGAAAAAATTATGCTACATTGGACAATAGGAAAAAAATATTACTAAGCATCCATGATTTAGATGGAAGGTATCTTTAATAACCAATTGATTTCAATTTTGACACACGTATGTTCTAATTTCATTTATATTAGTCCCAATGTTATAGAGAAATGTGCATTGCATAATATAGCCCATGAGAATTCATGGTTATTGCAGGTAGGAATAGGGACTAAGATGCGAGTCCAAAATGTGGTGAATTCATGCCCAACAGAGATGAATGACATGCACACATGAAAATAATTGAATTCACTACCACTAGGATCATATGATGTGTTGATTGGCATGCCATAAGACCAAAATTCATTTCTCCAGTAAATACATAGAATGTCTCAATGATACAGGGGAAAAAGTGGCGTTGCAAGGAAAACTAAAACTTGTGGTAGTTTGAGGAATAGAAACATTGTAACCGAAGTTTTGTAGCTAAATGGGATGTGAGATTTACACTATCAAAGTGACTATTAACCTGGAAATTAACAATAATAGTTGGGAAGAAAAACTAATCTTCAAAAATTTCAAGGACATATTTCTCGAAGAAATCCCAAGACTATCACTAAGGAGGGCAATTTATTTTTCAATTAATTTATTTCAAGGATCGACGCTCATGTTTAAATATACATACCAAATGAGTATAATGGAGCTGGTAGTGATCAAATTAAAATTAAAATAAATGTTGTAAAAGGGACATATCAGATCCAAAATATCACCCTAGATAACACCTACGTTGTTTGTAAAGAATCAAGATGGCACCCTGAAAATGTTTATTAGGTACAAAATATTAAATAGAGCCACCACCAACAAAATATAGCCTTTTACATGGATTGGAAACTTGTTTTATCAACAAAAATGGGGCATGGTATTTTCAAAAATTGATTGGAGATCTAGGTACCATCAGGGATGCATCAAGGATGAAGACATCCCCAAAAAAACATTTAGAAGTAGCTATGTGTACTATGACTATGTGGTTGTTTCATTTGGGATCACAAATGTCCCAATACTTTTATGTGCTTACTGAGCAATGTTCTCAGCCCATATTTGGAAAAATTTATACTCGTAAATGTTTATGACATTTTTGTTTTATTCAAAAATTAAGGAGAAGCATGGAAACAATTTAGCAATGGTATTGTAATTGCTAAGAGAGCACAAGATCTACGAAAAAATCATGAAATGGAATTTTTTCCAATCAAAGTTTTATTATTTAGGACATATTATTTTCAAGGAAGTGGTGTTATTAGACTTGGATAAGATGAAAGCCATTATGGAGTGGCCTACTCCTCATAACATGACAAAAGTTAGATCCTTCATGGGAAATGGTGGGTATTACGAAAGGTTCATTCAAACCTTCTCTAATATTGGGATTCCAATCACAACATTGCAAAAGAAAGGAACTAATTTCTAATGATAAATAGAATGTGCGGCCAACTTTGAATAGTTAAACTTTTTTCTCACATATGCACTAGTATTGAGAATGTCTATCCCAAAAGAGCGTTTTTTAGTTTTTATTTATGCTTGCAAGGAAGGTTTCAAGGGATTACTAATGTAAGAATTATAGGTGGTCTATTATGAATCAAAAAATATGAACAAGAACAAGAGAAATTATGTCACTTATAACTTGGCATTAATAGAGATAGTGCATGATTTGAAAATGTGGAGGCATTATATCCTTAAAATGATTTTTTTTTTTCATTTCGGATCATGGAGAGATGAGTTAAATATTTGATCAACCCAAGCTTAATGCAAGAAATTCAAGGTGGCCAACCTTAATTAGTGAATTTTATTTTTAAATCAAATACATCAAGGGAAAAGAAAAGAAGGTTGTAGATGCACTTAGTATAAGCCTATGAGTAGCTCAGGTAGCAACCATTAGTAATTGTTAAATTTACCTTAAAGAAAAGTTTAAAGAGGAAATGCACCAGGACAAAAAATACTAGAAATTTAAATGGCGCTTGCAGCAAGAACCCAATGGGGCATATGCTAATAATATCTCACTTGAAGATTATGGTTTGCTAAAATTTAAAGGCAGGTGGTATATACCTTGCATGGGAAACTTGAAGAAGCTTATATTGGATGAATTTCATAAAAGACATATTATGGTTGTCTTGGTTATCCGAATATTTTAACATCCATGTAAAAGGTATTTAATTTAGTAGGTATGAAAAGGGAGGTGTCCAAATATATTTATAAATTCTTAAAGTGTCAAAAAGTGAAGGTGGAATGTATGAACCCAACGCGATTTATAAAGTCAATCCCCATTCTTGAATGGAACTGGGAAGACATATTAATCAAATTCACCACTAGGATACCAAGGACATCTATGAATCATGATGCCAAAATGGTAGTGGTAGATAATCTGAGCAAGGTATACAATTTTGTAGATATTAAATTCACTTACAAGGAAATTTATGCTCCTCAATTTTTTATGAAGGAAATATTTAGATTGCATGGTATACCCAAGAAGATCATCTTACATCAACATGCGAAATTTACATCAAAGTTTTGGAAAACATTGTTTTACTGTTCTGTGATAGAATTAGCTTTCAGTACAATGTACCATCCTCATACATATGGGAAGGCTGAAAGAGTTAATAGAGTGATGGAGGACCTGCTCAGAATGTATGTCATGCATTAGCCTAAAGGATAGGAAGATTTTCTTTCCTAAATATTGTTTTCATCCAATAATGGTTACTAAAATTTATTGAAAATGAGTCCTTCTGAGGCCCTGTGTCAAATAAAATCTAATATTCAGACAAACTGGAATGATCCAATGAATAAGGTGCATATAGGACCTAGTATATTGAAGGAAATGGAATAGAAAATATTTTTTCTATTAGGTAGAATTTATAGATAGCTCGTGGCAAGAGAAATAATTATGTGGATCAACATAGAATGCAAAAGGAGTTTCGGGTAGGGGAACATGTTTACCTATACATCAAACGAAGGAATTTTTGACTAAGAATTGGGTCTTTTGCAAATATAGCACCCAAATTTTCTGGATCATTTTAGATTATCAAAATAATCGGGCCAATGGATTAGATATCGACTTTTCCACCCATAGTGAAGGCACACGATTTTTCCATATATCTTTTCTTAAAAATTATGTGCATGATGATAATCATGTTGTTAATTGGTTTATGATACAAGTGGAATTTGAGGGATAATTCCAACAAAAATGATAATGCATTCTAGATAAAAGGCACACCATCCTCCAAAATAAAGTAATAAAGTAGGTCAAAGTGTAGTAGAGGTAATTTGGACCAGATGAAACCACTTGGGAAATCGCTGATCAGAAGAGCATATCCTACCCATTATTTTGATATGTAAGAAAAATTAAATGTAAAAATATCTGGGTATATAAGGCTCACTATAAATTATATGTTCACATATAGAACACTAAGGACAATTTTATTGTAAGGGGGTGACGTCTATGGAAACCAATTTTGGCTACCTCATCTTGTAAATATTTTTATGTACAATTGTAAAAATTTTGAAAAATATAAAAATGAATAGAATAATAAAGGAGACTAATTAAGAGTATCTGAAGGATAAAATGTCTAGGAATTTCTTAGGGAAATAGATAATCTCAAATCTTTCATTAAATTTTCACCTATATCCCTATTGAATTAAAAGAGAAGAATGTACATGCGTTAAAAATTGTATGGGTTCTTGAGAAAAGGATGAGCCAATATTTCTCTTGTGGGACATGTTTACCCTGGTCAAAATTCAACAGAAGATAATGAAAGAGGAAGATATACTCTCACAAACAAGAGAACACCCTATAGGGGAAAATAGATGAGAAAATGCTCCCATGAAGAAAAACATTCAGACAAGAAGAATCACAAGGTGGTACTAGCAGCCACATTGAGAAAAAGGCATGAGAATGTTGAAGACTAGTGTTTGTGAAGTACCAAGAGGATATTGTGTAATACTAGTGTGTGTGAATCACTATAAAATGCTTAGTGTAGGCTCAAGCTTGTGAAATAGCTTAGGAACATTGAAGGAAAGTGAATTTTTGGTGTTGATAAGGTAGGGAAATAATGGAATTTGGACTCCTTATCTGATGGAGACATTGGGTACTCTAGGACTTATCTTGGTGTTTTCATAGGTGGATACCTTGAATTTGGACACTAGAATCCTATGAATGCTATTAGGTGAAGGCATGGTGCTCTCTAGATTCATGTTGGATTGTAGATGGAGGAAATTTTGACTCTCAATTCCTATAGTGTGAATCAGGTAGAGACATTGTGGGTTTTGGATTCCTATAATGATTGTTGGGTGGGGAACTATGTGCTATGGGTTCCCTGAATTTTGTTTTGTTAGAGACACTGTGCACTTTGGAATCCTGGGTATTAGGTGAGGCAGTGTGTGATTTGGATTCCAATATGTTTTTAAATTGACTAGTGTAGAATTCCATTTATAACTTCACTCTTAAGGCTATAAATATACCGTGAGGGTAGTTACCTTTAAGAAATAATAACAATGCAATTGGCCTATAGTTGGGAGGATATTTGAAGTTGAAATCTCACATTCCCTTTATTTAAATATTAAGATAAGTTTCTTACTTGTATATATATGTATACTTGTGAAATGTGAATAATAAATATTATTGTTAAATAAAAATGATTGCATCACCATTACTAATGAATAAATTTGTATTCCTATGTGTGTTTTCAATGAGGTGGTTGTGTAATTATTCTCATTATATGAGGGACTTGTGTATCAATTTAACTGCTAAGATATTCTTATCTACTTCCATGATTTCTTATGATTGTTTGAGAATCCAATTAAAATTATATGGTTTGTGAAATTACATGGTTCGAGGGAAATAAATCTCAAATGGCATATGTGTTTGAGAATCAAAGAGTTTTGTTGTTTAAAGAGTTGTATATCACTTTCTAGGAATTACTATGGATTACTATTACACATCTTTGATTATTGGTTTCTTTATTGATAGAGAAATACATGAAATAAGGCATCATATATATATATATATATATATATATATATATATATACGGGTCTAGTACTATATAAAGGGATTGATGGAGCTATTCAGATTTGATTTTAGATGGGTCTAGTACAATTGTAGTTAGAGTTACAAAGTATAGTAGTCATGCATTGGCTTGTTTTATTGACTAAGCAGAACGAATATTTACATATATGTGGGTGCATTCTGTTAATGGTAAGAAATTTACTTCATTTTGTTGGTGTAACAATGTATTTCCATGGTTGTGCATGTTTTGGGTAGAACTAGGCTCTTAGGAGAACCATTGTTTAATTCCATAACACTTGAAGAAAATCTAGAAAATTGTTTCGAGCTAATCAGGAAGAAATTTCCTTTTATCCAAGTAGGATTATAGCTATCTGGATATATCAAGCAGTGCAGATGTTTGGTAGGAATGACAAGGGAAAATTAGTGATGGGAATCAACCCATATGGGTTGTTGACAACTATGAAATGGATGCGAGTAACTCAAATACTCATGGCCAGATCCCATTGAGAGCTCGATTTTGATCAAAATATATGGTGGGGCTCTTAAATATTTACATAGTGCGATGGGATTGGACTTAATTCAAGTTGAAAAATGCATCCACGTATCTGATTCATATGGTGGTGTGTGCTAGACATAGGTTTGGGTGGCCTAGATGTGGGCTAGATCCAGGTGCACATGTGTATAAAATCAGGTTTAGAGGTCTGGGTTCCGAGAGTGTTTGTAAAGCATGTGTGTTGTGTGCACCCAGATTTCTCATAAGACAGAATATAAATATTTTTTGTGGAATAACACACTAAAGGCTAAACTTGTGGGCTCATGGGCTAGGTGATGTGGTGAGTACTGTATGGTAGAATTACCTAGGCAAGGTGGGGTTTCCACACGAGCACCACAAGGTATAACCTTGATTATCTGGCAGGGATTAAATGATCAAACCTCAAATGAACATAAATTTTGATCCAAGTATTGAATCACAGTAAAAATGTGTATCGTTGGAAAGTTATCAATGACCTAAATGTGATGGTGTTATCCAAATGTAATTCCACTAACTTTGGTAAAGGAGGAATTTGTAACCCCATTTACATAATGAGATCAAGGAGGTAAGGCTAATGGAAGGTAACACTTCTCATTCAACCTATAAAGAGCTACAGGGTGGGAGGGAGCATTACAATGAAGGGGATAATCCATTATTTTTCAAAATATACGAAGTGTATCACATCGCCATAATAGGGGTAGAAAAGAAAAGGATTTATGAAAATGTTTTAAAATTAAGAATATAATTTTTGTAAATGTGGTTGACATATATTGTTTGGTTCCATTTTCTAGAAAATTATATAAATATGTACTATATGTTAAGTCTATTAATTGTTACTTTTCATTACCAACTTTTTACTAAGTTTTCTATTAACTGGAACAATGTTTAGTATTTATCTATCATATACTTGGCTAATTTGAGATATGGAGATAGGGAATGTGCATTTCACTTGAAAAATAATGGGGCAGATGCCATAATAGATCATGTAGGCTTGTTATGTGAAATTTCATACCGCAATGTCCTAAACCCACCCCTTCTTATTATTATTGGAAGAATGGGTGAGAGATACCTTAATGGAGTGATTCTTCCGAAACTATGAAAATATAAAGAAATGAGATTAGGGGAATTTTGAGGTCTAAAATGGGCCTCCTAAGGAAATTATAAAATAATAATGGAAATAATAAAATAATATTTGATTACATCATCAAATTTTAGAGGGAAGAAAGGAGAAACTATTTGTTCAACTCGTATTTTCAACTTGTCTCCCTTTTGGATTACTCAAATTTCGAGCAGAAACACTCGTTGGATGAAATACTTGATTTCTCATCCAAGAATTACCCATGTTGCATACTTTCGATCAACCTTGCTACACGAAAAATGAGAAATACATGAAAACATGATTACAAATACGTTTTTTCATGTATACATCATTTTTCATGTAGTAGGGTCCATTAGAAGTATGCAACATGGGCACTCCTTGGATGAAGAATTAAATTTTTCATCCAATGAGTACTCCCACTCGAAATTTGAGTACAACCATGTAGGAATATAAGTTGAAAATACATGTTTAAAAATTAGTTTTACTATTTTATTGTTTTTATTATTTTTACTTTTTTACTCCAAATATGGTTAATCATCCTCCATGGTTCACATCATCATCTTGAATCCTATTGGTTCTTATAAATTTTATTTTTGTTGTAAATTTTTCTTAGGAGGCCCATTTTAGACCTCAAAATTCCCCTAATGACCTTAAAAATTGGTTTACCAAAACCACCCCATTAACTTTGGAAGAAAAATAGTGTATCATACCAACCTAAAAATGGATACATACATGAAACAACATTGGAATCATCATTAAAATCAATGTGGAAAAGTAAATGTGTATGTCATATAGCCTTGCATTACTTCATGATGAGTATGGGCTTCAATTGACCATCTTCAAGAATAAATTTTCGTTTAAAAGTTGGACAACATCCCTTGACTTGGGTTTCTTCATTGCTTCACAATGACTAGTGAATAAAAATTAATTTCCACTAAAAACACACATTGAGCACAAGTTATATTTAGTATATAATTAAGACATTGATATGAGAAACAAAGATACAAATATGAATATCGATAATCAAAATCAAAATTGAAATTGAAAATAAGAAATAAAGAGTTAACACAAGGTTTTCAAGTGCATATGTGTTATTGTTGAAATAAAATAATAAAAGGAAAAATCATTAACATCATGATTAGGGATGGAGTTAATATTATCTCTTTATATGTGAACACCATGAATAATATAGCCTTTCTATTACATCTCATTTATCCATGTAATTATTTTTGTTCAAAATGAAGCTTATTTATAAATAAGGATGAATATTCTCTAAAACACAAACTTAAGATATATGATAGAAATACAACTTTTTTAAATTGAAGTTTCAACATATTGAAAGGATGTTTAACAAAAAAAATACAAAAAATATTTAACATCAATAAAATTAGGAATATTATTTAACATGCATTATATACTTCACTATATTATAATTTCATTAAATAAATGTTTGATTAAGAAATACCAATACATATATAAACATTTATTATATCTTCAAATTTTAAAAATTGAAAACAATTCTTACCATATAATGTTAAATAACATTCACAATTATTTCCCCAGAGGTGCTCTACAAGTGAATATGTGGGAGATGTGTAGGAATTAACTGTTAGGTGTAATGTAATTATGTTAACATTTTTTAAATTTTAGATCTAGCCCAGTATACGGGAGATGTGTAGGTGTAATGTATTGTAAGTATGTCAAAGTTTTAAATTATATTACATTTTACATTTTATATTACAAAATTCGATGTAATGTAAAATGTGAAATGTAAGGCACAAATTTACCAATTTGATTAGAATAAATTGAGTTGTCTATAATATAAAATTAATGTATTACTGTTTCTTTAATATTTTATTATTTATATATTATGATTGGTATAATAATCAATAATATTAGTTATTATTATTTCAATATATTACAATAATAATCATCTCTATTATAAGTATTATTATATTAGACCTTACATATATTATTCATTACAGAAAGTGACAATCAGAGAAAATTTGAAGGATGAAAATTTACCTTGAATTTTAGAAACCTTGGAAAATCTCTTAGTCCATCATATGAAACCTATAATATGTTTGACAATATTTTTGTAAAAATATTAAAATTTCTAATAATTTTATATAGTTTATGTATAGAATTTTGACAATTTTTAAGTGAAATGCTTTTATACTATAAAATTTGGGTAAATCATTTTTAGAAAATATGGAAATTAGTGAATCTTATTTTTTGAAAAATCATGGAAAATTAGCTCACCTATGAATATTAGCCCCTAAAGTTTCCCTCGTGAAAATTCTCAATCATATAGATGGAGAGAGAGAGAGAGGTGGGAGAGAGAGAGAGAAGCTCAGAGGGAGGGGGAGACAGATGGAGTTGGAGGAGGAGATAGAGGGAAAAAATAACAAATACATAGAGAGATATAGGTGGAGAGAGAGGGAGATAATGCGACAAAGGAGATATGGACAGAGAGTGAGGGATAGAGGAGAGGAGAGGAGGTAGAGAAGGGGAGGAGAGAGAGGAATACACAAGAAGGAGAAGGAAGAGAGGGGAGAGGGAGAAGGAAAGATGGAGAGAGTTAGTTAAAAATATAGAGGGTGAGGAGACATAGATAGAAAGAGAGAGAGAGAGTGAGAAGGATGGGGGGAGAGAGAGAGAGAGGAAATAAGAGAGAGAGGAGGGGAGATATATAAGGAGAGAGGGGAGAGGGAGAGATATAGTTGGAGGGGGAAATAGGGGAAGGAAGTATAAATACATAGAGCCATAGAGGTGGAGAGAGAGAGGGAGTGAAAATGGAGAAATAGAGAGAGTAAGTGATGGAGAGAGGAAAGAAGGAGGGAAGTGAGGGAGAAGGAGAGAAGAGAGAGGGAGATAAGGGAAAGAGATACAAATAGGGGCATGTATATGGTGTGGGGAGAGAGGGGCTGAGAGAGAGGGAGATAGTGACATAGTTGGATAATGGAGGGAGAGAGATAGAGAGAGTGAAAGGGGGATATAGAGAGAGGGAGTTAGGAAAGAAAGTGAGAGAGGAGCCTTAAGATGTAGAATGAGAGAGGGAATGAGACAGAGATGGAGTTGGAGGGGGAGAGAGAGGGAGAAAAGAAAAAAGACATAGAGAAAAAAATGTTGAGAGAGAGAGGGTATGACAAGGGATATGTGGAGAGAGAGCGAGGGAGAGAGGAGAATAGTAGGGAAGAGAGAGAGAAGGAGAGAAAGAGGGAGAGAAGGGTAAGAGAGAGAGAAAAATATGATTAGGGAGGGAAAGGGAGACAAATATATTGAGAGAGAGTGTGTATATTTTCGGGGTCATATAGAAAACTAAAGAAGGAGAGATAGAGGGAGATATATATGTAAATGGAGGGGGAGAGAGGGAAGAAGACAGTGATATAGAGAAGGATGGGGGAGAGATAGATAGATATTGAGAGAGAGAGAGAGAGAGAGAGAGAGAGAGAGAGAGAGAGATGGGGGTAGAAGGGAAGGGGAGAGAGAGAAGGAGAGAAAGAGGGATATAGATACAAATATGAGGGGGGAGAGATAGGGAATAAGAAAAATAAACAGAAATATAAATACATATATTATATAATATTATACAATATTGATCATTGTTAACCATAGAGGAAGATGACGTAAGGATTTCACAAAACATAAAATGAATTGGATTTAGAAAGCCATGTTGATGCATCTGAAGGAAACTACTCTCAATTTAACCTTTCATATTCATTCTTCCCACTCCTACAAGTTATATTTGATTTCAATTATGGATTCCCACACCGGTAGCAGTATCATATTGAGGCACAAAGTGCTTCCTTTTCTTGTTTCTCGATGTTATCCTAGTTTAGTATAAGGTACCAAAACCCAACCCCACCTCCAACAACACTCCACCAAATTTGGTGATTCCCCCCTAATATTTTTAGTGAAAAAAACTCTTCAAGGGTTAATTTTTTCACCATTCATTACACACCAAACAAATTCTCGTCCCAAACAAGCTTTGGATGGGTCCCACTCCGAGTCGGAGATCGACTCCTTTCCCCCATAAATACCTCATTTAAAACTCAAAGGCCGAGTATAAGGGTTGATGGGCCTCCAAATTAGACACAAGTTAAGTCCCATCTAACATTTATTACGCACATTAAAAATCTCCTTCTACACTTAATACATTTTTTTAGATTTAACATGTTCTTAGGAAGCTTCAGAGGCAATTGCATATTATGTTCTAATACTATTTATTTTTGCAGAATATTGAGAGAATATGAAGTAAATTACGAATGAGATAATATAGGTACTTTCTACCTACTACATGATGGATCAAGTTTGGATAATAAATGAATACGATATTATGAAATTATTGAAAAAATTGTGGAGCTCAAGTGATTGAGAAAATATAGGAATGTGCTCCTTGTCATTTAATGCATATTCCTAATATTGAGAACAAGATCCACTATTTGAGGGATTTTTGAGGGGAAATCTTCCTCCTTTCAAGAAAAATTATTCCTCATCATTTTGTATCATTTTCAATTCGAATTTTCCTCTAGGGGCATGTATTTTTTAGTCATCTTGTAGAGAAAACTTGTTATTTAGCAACTCTACTTTTATTTCTAGCACGGATGTACTTGGATTGATTAAAATAATAGATTTTGGTGCAATTTTTAGCTTCTAAAGCTTGGTTTCATTCATAGGAATATGTTTTTCCTTGGCATTGGCCATCCCAGGAGCCTTATATCGCCTTTGTACGATTTATTTATTTCCTTTAAATCTCTTTTTCACTTGAATCTCTTATTTCTGCATTTACTATTCATGCTTCTATTATTGCAGGCTACATTGGTTAAATGATTGATGTGAGTTTTTTTCTAGGCTATTTCAAAATTCACAAGAATCATGAAGCTTTAGAAAATATTTGAAAATTAATATTCATAATTTAGATATTTGGATTGGTTTACTAGTTCAGAAATCTAGAATTTCTTGAATTCCCTTGTAGCAAAATAGTATTAATTTTATGATATTTTTTAGAACCTGACAAAGAGATTAATTTGATTTTATTACACTTTTATTTAGTCATAAAAACATTCAATTTAATAGAAAAATTTATCCTATCGCATTTTCACTTGATTAGATTATGCATTTGGTAGGTTATCTAGCTCACTAGTTCTTGAATTTTGAGTTTTTAGAGTAGAGATTTTCTGCTATTTTTTAGCACATGTTAAAAAGGGTATTTTGGAGTGATTCCACTTGAAATGGAATCCTAATAGTTCCTAAATAATAACTAAAAATTCCCACCCCATTTTCATTTTATTTGCATGGGAATTCAACAAGTTATCTCCACGTGCAGAAAAACACAACCGCCTTTAACACCTCTTGTAGCACTTCTATAGCACATGCAAACTTGACCAGATCTACTCCAAAAGATTTAATATTGTCTCTTAGGCTTGAATAATGACCCCTAAGATTTTAATCCATGATTAAGGTAGACCAAAGACCACAAATCTGTAATTAGAATTAGAAGAAAATTTTCCACATTTGAATAACAATGAATTTTTTCTTATGAAATATACATGGATTATGTTAATAAAGCTAAGTTTCCTTGAACACAGTGATAAAAATTGTGATTCATCAATGAAAACTAGATTAAACTTGATTCTTAAATTCATGTTTCCTTAAGGTTTCAGTTACAATAATTATTATTGAAAATATCAAATTTCATTTTTCAAAGAAACATTCAACATTATGTTATTAGGTATTAATTTTCATTCAGAAATTAGATTAATTTTTACACTTTTTCAATTGGTTTAATATTTTTTTTAATGAAACTCATTTCATGAGATCAACGAAATAAGGATACATTCCATGCTGCACAAATAGTCTCGACACCGCTTAAGTTTGTACAAACCCCAGGTTAATAATTTAATTCGATAGCCTAAGGAGTTGAAAAATTCTTGTTGCAATACTGAGGCTCATCACACATGTCGCTTAAAACTTCCTCCTTCTACATTACACCTTTCCTAATTCCCACATCTAAAGCCTTTGGCTCAAATCTAGTGCCTCACTCAAGTATTATTCTAGTTGTTTCCATGCCACCTACGACTTCTCTTACTATGCTACCACCACTTACTATGCTATGTTGAACCCCCCATTTTTTTAAATAAACTCATCCATATACCAAACTATGTCTTTGAGCTAGAGTTATATGGTTTGGTCATCCTCTGATGGTGACTTGAATATACTTTGAATTAATCCCCCGACCCTTCAACTCTAACTTGACTCCATCACAATGCTTCTTTTCTAATCATTCAATCGAATTAAGCACCACGTAGAGACCAATATTTGATTTATTCATCCTTAGCTTTTTTTTTATGAAATAAGTTGAAATTTTGTGTTTTAACAATTCAAAGTATGGTTTCTTATGGAACATTTTACAAAGACACTTGCCTACCTTACTCAACATCAATATAGGCTCAACAAAGGAAATAAAATAGGAAATAATGAGAAAATTTATATCTCCTTCTATTATTCATAGCAGAGTAATTACAAGGAAATTACAATGGGATCATTGTTCAAGCCTTCTCAAACTCACTTTTATGAGGAACCATGTCTATCCAATATCCAAGAGCCTTCTATCTCAATCTACTATCTAGAGAGAGAACTAGCTATTGAGTCCTTAGTATACATAATGCTTACAAAGATAAAAATATCGTAATAGAATTATGAAATGGGAAATATTTCCATCAACTCAAATCTTCTGAACATCTTATGCTCAGACATGGAATTTTTACAAAGGCCCATTTGGCCATAGAAATATAAGCTCATCAAATGAAATTAACAAACCATACTATCCAAATTCCCTTTGGGCATAGACACATGTAATTACACACAATTTCATAATTTTTATACAAATTTTTCAATTGAGAAAATTTATCCCCTTTGGAATCTCATAACCCCTCCAGGTCTACAAAAAAATATCATATAGGGTTAATTCTCTTACATCAGATGAATATTTTAGTTTTTCACTAAAATATATGCATTGATTTTAGTGTACATGTCGATTCCTAATACTATTTGATTGATTGCACTAGATGGAGTGATTTAAGTGTAGTTGTTGATTTCTAATTTTATTTTATTTTTGCACTAGATGCATTGATTTCAATGTAGATGTTGATATCTAATCATATTTTATTGCTTGCACCATATGCATTTATTTTAGTGTAGATGTTGATTTCTAATCCTATTTTATTGTTTCTACTAGATGCATTCATTTCAGTGTAAATGTTGATTTCTAGTCCTATTTGATTGTTTCCATTAGGTGTATGATGTACATTAAATTCAAAGAAATTAGATTAATAATGTGCATTGATTTTAGTGTAAGCACAAAAACATGCATTGTTTTATGTGTTACATTAATTCAACTATAAATAAAATACTTGAATTTTCATCTTAAACAAAATGTTCACTAATCCACAATGCTTATTTCTTGACTACATTCTTATTATTCCCATTTTCCATCATTTGACATTGTTTAGTCACTTTGCATTCAAATGAGGTAATAGAAAACAACTACCATTAAAATATACATGGTGTGTAACACATCATAAGTTAGAATTATTGACTTTGTAGAAAACTAATATTAATGTTGGAGACAAAGAGAGGCAATTTATCATGTTTACTACAATTGCTAGATTTAAATATTTAAAATGATTATAATAACTAAATTCTCAACAAATTTGTGTGACTACTCACAACTAAAACCAACCTAGGTCCATCCTAACCCAAGCGCCCGTGCAAACATTTCCTCAAATTTAAACTAAATAAAAAGTTTGACTTTGAGAGATTTGATTCCCCTTGGCACTTTATAGATTTGAGATTAAAATAAATCTAAAATGATATTTCCAAAACCATATAATTTCACATTTCACAATGATATTTCTAAAATATCCTAATAATACATTTCACAATTATATCTCCAAAATGGTGTAATTTGTTGTCATTACAACATCACTATCATGAGATAAACCTATTGTAATAGTTGTGAAATACACGTTAAACACAAATACAATATATAATATATAACTGTATATAAATTACACAAAAATTCATAATTTTATTTTCAACAACGTGTGAATATATATATATATATATATATATATATATATATATATATATACTTTTATTGATTTTATACTCAAATTTGTTATGTATATTTTATTAGTTATTAATTAGATATAGTTATCTTAGGTTTTATTAAGTGAAAGGACTTGATCAAAGATCATGCGTCTTCACCAAGGGACACCATGAGGCTGTATTTAAAGCCTCAGTGATTCTCCATTGTAATTATCTCATCTTTTATCAATCATAATATATACTTATAAATTTTACTAGATTTTTTACACTCCATTGGTATCTGAGCAGTTGCTCTTCAGGATCTGTGTGATCACCAATAATTAAGGAATTACAAGAAAATTCCAGAATTGAAGATTTTTTTTTAAAACTAAGTGCTTGTGGGCAGTAACATTTTTTTTTTTTTTAAAGGAAGAAATATATATATATATATATATATATAAGAGAATGAAAGTTAACATAAAGGGTGAAATAAATTAAAAGAAAAACAAATATTTAAAAGAAAATAGTTCCAAAAGAGAAAAAAAGAAAAAGAAAAAGAGATATATATATATATAAAGAAGTACATATACGTACATATGAAGACAAATTAAAATTAAAAAGGAAAAATAAATAAGGAAGAGTAATTGCTCGTGGTTTACAAGCTCGTGGTTTTGGAAGCCCATGGTAATTGCCTATGGTATTAAAATCCATTCCCCATTTTCAAAACAACGTGACTTTTCAAAGTTAACAAATTTTTTTCCCCATAATTATATATATATATATATATATATATATATATATATATATATATATATATATATATATATATATATATATATAAAATTCAACATGTTAATAATAATAATTATTATTATTATTAGTATTATTTAAAAAAAAAACTATTTTCAAAGACAACATCAGAAGAGAAGGTACCAGTGGTGAATGACATATGTCAAAGAAGATCAATCTTAAGTAAAGAAAATTGTCAAAAAATACAGCTTTGAGGACAAAGCTTTTAAGGAAAAGGGGATAAGCCCTAATAAGGATTATGAGGAGTATGTCGTCATCAATGTCGATGGCCGGATTCTAGAAAAAAATGATGGATCTTGAGAAACAGATCAATAGAAATTCTGATAAATTCAATAAAAGATTAACCAATCTTGAGGATAAGGTTATAGGAGATTCTCACAACATAAAAAAAATTCAAGACACAACAAAACAGATAGAAAGCCAAATTTGGCTAAACCATAGAGAGGACATAGATAATCAGAATAAAGCAATGCAGAAAATAAACTCCATGTTGAACAAGTTTAATTTGACGCAAAACCAATAGTCCCAAATATTGAACATAGTCAACAGAACAACTCAGATGATTCAGAAAATTCAGATCATAATCATGACTATAACATGTTTGAAAAAGAGCAATTGAATGAGGTTGATTGAAAATAAGATCACATGAAAACTATAGTGTTGAAATACCTAGAAGCAAAGACTCTGAAATCAACCATGAAAGTTATAGAGCTAAGAAACCAAGAGAAGAAAATGCAACTCAGTCCATTGATAAAGCTAGTAATGCAACAACAGAAGTTATTGAGAACTTTTATATAAATGAAAATTCAATGGCAGAAAAGGAATTCAACATGACTACTATCACAGATGCAACAACAGACAGTCATTGAAAATGAAAGAAACCATGAAAATACAGATGCTTATAAACAACAAAATGTTTTATCCCCAGAATTGAAAGAAAAATGTGAAGAGACAAACACATCCGAAGCCACTAATACAGCGCCAGAAGCTGTTGAGGCCTTTAATGATGAAGCAGATATGGTTGTTAAGAAGGAAGCATTTGATGATGGCGAGAAGTTGCATCGAACGATAATTGTTGGTAACTTACCTCTAAATCTAAAAAGGAATCACGAAGAATCACTAGAAGAACAAGGAGTAGTTCAGAAACACGAAAAAGTATCCCAAGATTTACCCATAAAAGTGCCTCCCGATAGGAAAATCAAACATCCCATAGAAGTCAGGACAGGATCCAACCCTATCAATATCAAATCTTGTCACTATTCACATCAGCTAAAGAGTGAACTCGAGAAGATGCTCCACGATCTTTTTAAAATGTGGGAAGCAAGAGCTCGCCGCTCAAGAAACCCAGGCATTCGTCAACATTGTCCATCATTACGTATGCTTTGAGGACAAAGCATCTTTAAGAGACGAGCAATGTTATGTATATTTTATTAGTTATCAATTAGATATAGTTATCTTAGATTTTATTAATCATGCCTCTTCACCAAGGGACACCATGAGGCTATATTTAAAGCCTCGGTGATTCTCCATTGTAATCATCTCATCTTACGTTAATTTAAAATTATATTATTATAGAAATTTTTTAACATAATTATTTCTTTTAACAAAATATAAAAGATATTTTAAATTATATTATTAATATTTATATTATAAAAATAAATCTAGAATATATAAACATTAAGGTTAACATCAACCATATATTTTGATTAGTTTATGTGAGCTTTTATGGAGAAATTAGTTTATATGAATTTAGTTGAGTTGAGAGTTGCATTTAACAAATGTGTTTAATGTGGATTTGACAATTGTTTTTTAATCCATTGTATTATTTGACAACATGGTATTATTAATGTACAGTATTATTTGGGCATGTAGTATTACTAATCGATGTTATTGATAATCAATAAGATAATTTAATTTAATTCATGTGATCTTATTAATCCATGTGGTATTAATAAATTATTTATAATATTTTAAGAAAACTTATTTACAAATAAAAAAATCTTTTTGATAAAATAATAAATTTCCATAAATACAATTTTTTATTATATATAAAATAAATAATAATACAAATATAAATCTTTATTTTTATATATAATAAATAATAATACAATATGAAATGTAATGTAAAATAAATTTGATCTCTCACATAATAAATCCTCAATTAAATAGACCTAAACAAATATACAATATGTTAAATATGTAAGTATATCTCAATGGTATCGGAATCATAAGGACAAAAGGAAAAAAAGGAACGAACGAAGAAAACAAAAGATGGTAAAAAGTATTAAAGCCATCAACATAATAATTCCATATTCCTCTCGGTGAAATTCAACATAATGTCACTTTTACTTTAATGTGTCACGCTTGTGCTTATGCTCATGTCTTTTAGAGATGCTCCATCGGTATTGAAGAAATATGATTGTAATCTCTAGATGCTTCATTAATTAACTCAATGCCCCACAAGTCAGTGGCATCATAAACACGTTCCTGTCTATGGCCGATCTCGAGTTAATATTGACCAATATACATAAAGCAAAGCGAAGCCCGATAAAAGATTCTTCTTTGCCTGCTGATGTTTTGTATGAACAGATTGGGTACATGAATGTGGAGCGTAGCGCATCAAATTATTTATCAGGTGGATGAATGTGCAGTGCAGTGCAACAAATTAGTCACTGCTCTCATGTCAAATCTTCAGGTGGTTCCCGCATCTCAAATACAGGTAAAGATTGCTTGCGCATTTTCAGTGTTTATCATGATTTATTTCTGGGCTGCTCCAGCATTTCATAATATTAATGATATATGAAGAGGAAAAGCTTATGCGCAGAAGGTGCAGCTGAGACTACCCTTCAAACGAACTACATGAAACTTGGAAACCAACTCCATGGAAGTTGACACAGTTGCAATGGCACTGATTTTAATTCTAGAACACTTTTTTTCTACCCCAAAATTAAGATTGTATATTGCTCTTTTCCGATACTTTTGGAATTCTCTTGCCTGGTCATCTAAAGCAATGCAGGAATTTCTACGATTGCATGTGATATCCCTTCCTCGAAACTGGCCATAGAATTTCCATTTGTTACATATGTTGGACGATGAACATCTCAGCTTATTAACACATCTTAACAATCATCATCAAGAAGCTATGGTTATGATAGATAACACGACTTATCAATGACGTGTCAGATATCATCATGATAAACACATTAGTCCTAAACACATTAGTGCTTGAGTCTTATTTGAAGGTAAGTTGGTTTCGGTTCAAGACTAGAATCACACGAGTCATTGAGTCTTCTTTGAAGGTAAGTTTGTTTTGGTTCATGACTAGAATCATGATATGTCTGGAGCTTGGAAATTTGAACCTATGTGGTATGGAACTTGCATTGTGGACCAGATGTTGTCATATGGAGCCAATGGATTACTATATTAATTTATTGTTGAGGTAAGAGGCCAACCATGGACTGTACAATTTTTTTTATAGAGTTATGCATAAGCAACGATCCCTCGTGATTTACTACTGTACTAATCACTCAAAAGTTAGTTTTTTTTTTGGGGTTTGGTTGTCGCTTTGTGAATAAGATATGGAGATATTCCTGAAGTAAGTTACATCTTTTGACATAACTGAATAGCGAAGGAAATTGAAATAATTAGAAATTCCATTAATATATATGGGTTAAATATTTAAAAAAAAAAAAAAAACATAATAATAATAATTTATTAGTTTGCAAAATATATGAGGTGTGTCATGTTATTTTCTTAGGAAAAAAAATATCGAAAACATTTAAAATTAATATATTTAGATTTTTAGATTTGCATTATTATTATTGTATGTTAAGTTTATTAACCATTACTTTTATTTAATAAGTTTATTTCTAACTACAATAATATTTAATATTTGTTTTTATATATTTCACTAAAATGAAAAATGGAAATAGGGATATGTTTTTTACTTACATAATTATTAGGTTAATGTCATCATAAATGATATTGACTTGTTCTATGAAAGTGGCAACATTCTTTTTATCCCACCCCTTTTATTGTTGTTGCAAGAATAATTGAAAATAATTAATATTATTTTGTATTAATGGAAAAATGGTTAAATTGTTGTAATGTATCTTCTCAAGTTAGGATTAGTTCCTAGGTTATAGGATTTTGTTTACAACTTCATATTCCTTTGTGACGTATTTATAGCGGTGTCATTTTATTAATGAGTGTAGAGTGTACTATCCATTTGTGTGCAGTCTCCCGGTGCAGTAGTCACCTGAGAGCTGCCTTTCTATTAAATTCACTTTTTTTATCATGGTATCAGAACTCAGACCGGGTGAGCCTGATTTTTCTTTAGTGCCCTATTGGCTATAGAGACTTCACAGCTACAAAGCCTTCATGGCTACGTTGTGTTAGGTCCCTGTAATTTGTCACATTGGTAAGACCAAATAAACAAGGATAACATGAAACCAACTTTGGATTCCTAGGACTTAGCCTTCCTAGACTCAGAGAGGGCTCTCTCTATATTTGTATAAAAGATATAGCTTGAATGATTTAGGATGCTGATTTTAGGCTAGTTAAAATGATATGGATTGTTTGTTTTGTTTTGTTTGGTTGGGGTTCTTGTTAAGAAGAATAGATAGAGTAAGATAAATTCAAACCATTAGGCTATGGGGTCTGTGAAAGGTTTGAAGAGTACAACAACAAATAAAGGGTGTTTCGTAGGGCAATTTAACAAAGCCTAATGGATCTTAATAGGTTATGTGAGCGTGAAATGAACATTAAGTTGTCAGTTTAGTAGCTTTAAAGGGCAATTAAAAATCCTTTAACATATACTAGAATAAGAAGAGCCTTTAAGATCACTATGCTTAAGAAAGAATGAAAGGAAAGCGCATACCATAAACTTCTTCGACCAAACCCTAGTAAGTAAACTTTAAGACAACAATCCAACAAACCCTAGAGAGCAGGTAACTCCTAAATTCTCTAGCTATTCACTTTCAAACAAAGAAAAAATTTAAGATAACATTTAAGTAATGATTAAAGAGAAGGAAACTCCTAAATTTTTCAATCAAACTTTAAAAAACTTTCAAAGTGAATATTCAATATAGACCAAAGGACAGGGCAAACCATAAAATTCTTTAGCCTAAACCCTAGTAAGTAAAATTCAATGAAAGGCCTTAAAATCAATGTTTCAAGCTACACCAAAGGATAGGGCATACCATAAACTTCTTTGGTTTGACTCTTATTAATTCATTTTCAAGACAACAAGCTAGGTGGAATCAGAAAGCAATTAAGAATTCTCCAATCAGACCTAGTAGAGGAAAACATTTAAACAACAGAGAGCAGACCGACTTAAGGTGCCTCTAACATCATATCTTAACTTAAATATTTTTCTCTGTTATAAGAGAAAGGATGAAAAATAAGAAAAGAGAAGGAAACAAGATTAAGATAAGAACAACATCACAATTTAACAAAGTTCATGAATCCTGTGAATGTGCTTGCTCAATCATCATTAAGTCCAAAATAGTTACAAAACTTTAAAGCCAACTTCTTTACAACTCAAAGTCTATGAGGTATCAGCTCAACAACCAACCAAAAAAAATTATGAAACATACATACAATATTTATCTAGAAAATGAGGAGGTGAAACCTAGCTAGGGTTTGAGATGTCATTTATTACATATTTAATGGATTTTGACCTTTGAGATCATGTAAGGCCCAAGGCAAAATATCTAAGACTTGTTCATTGTAATAATAACTCGTAACATGACTTCTAAGCTAACTTTGGAAAATGTTCGACTTTAAGGCTTCCAAATAACTTTTTCAATAACTTCTGGTAAGGGCACAACTCTAAGGTACAGGGGTGCAACGCGAGTGCAAATGCGCAGCGCCAAGGCAGAAACAATGGAATGTCTTGCAGCCAACCTGTGGAGGCCTTCCCAGTGTCCAAATGAGCTCCATGATGGCTCATTGGAAAGGTTTATGAGTCTATTTTCTAAATATGCTTTCACTTTTAAAAATGGTTCCCATCTACCCTGTCAAAAATCACTTCTCCCCAGACTTCTAAACGTGTAGCACCAATGCCAAAAAGACCGCATAAAGGTGATTTTTTGCTAGTTTTTGGCCTTTTTGAGGGACCAATTTTGCTCCAAATATTTTGAAACTTTCTAAGGTTGATGTACTTGCCATTAGGAACAGGAATATGCTGAACATTTTCCATTTGGGTGGCCCAAAAAAAGAGCGCAGCGCCACTGGCATTGCGCATTTGGCCAATTTTCTGCAAGTCAAACTGTCAAAAATTCAAAATGTGCACAAAAGTGCCAAAATTGGAATTTGGCATGTTGATCAAGGTTTGGAGGCTTAGAGGGCAACCTTAGAAATGATATTGAGCTTCTCTTTCTCTTTTTCCTTGGTCAAAGCCTGAATGTTTGCATGGGATCGTCTTAGCTTGGCCCTTGTAATCTTGTTTCTCATGGCATACTGTCTTGCCATCTTCCTTTGCATGTCAGTGTCTCTCTTTTCCTTCTCTATTTGAACCTCTAAATTCAAATTTTCCCTCTCAAGCCAAGATTATCTATCCCTGCTAATCTCTATGGCAAGAAACTCACTCTAATCTGCCAATTCTGCCTCTTTCTCCCTTTCCCGGGCTAAAGCCCTCTTCAGCCCAATGGTATTTGGCCTCTGTCTAGGAGGCTGATCTTCCTCATCCTCACTATCATCAAACTGCCCAAGGTCTCATCTAGCAAAGCCTTGGCCTTTCTTGCCTCTCTTTGAGCTTTGATTTCCCTGACCTCACTGATGGTCTGCTTTGTCTCTAACTACTGATTCTCTAGCTCAAGATAGTTAATCACATTCTTTGCTCTACCAAGATTAGCTTGAAGTTCATTAATCTTGGCATCCTTACTTTTGATCAACATCTTGGTGATTATGACCTCATCCTCATCATCAAAGTCAATCAACTGAAACTCCTGCTCAGTTTCATGTTTATCCTCCTCCTCAACAATGATATGCTCTGTAACCTTTTTCTTGCCCTTATAAACATGTTTTGCTGATGAAGGCATGGCCCCTTTCACCTCAAGTGAAGCAAACACATGTCTGTGGCCTCTCTTATAGATCAAAGGAAATGGCTTAATATCATTCATTTTAGTGCCAACTGTCCCAATATATCTTTCACTACTTGATGCTCTGATATCATGATATGAGGGTGAAGGGTTGTGGAAAGGTGATGAGGAAGGATCAATATGAGGTGACTGGATTTGAGTGGATGGTGATGTATCAACATCAGGATGTCATGGAGAAGTGTATATGGGAGGTTGAGAAGATGAAGGAATATCCTTCTGATGATGGCCAGGTGGAGTATTGAAAACCTCATTGGCAATGAAAGTATCCCATTAGATGTTTTTCTGCTGGAGGCGACGCATGACCACCATATTGATGAGTGAATGATGAAATAGGATCTGCATTTGCTGATTGTAATCCCTCTTTTACATAATGTAGGCCATTTTGTCAATGTTATGGAAAAGATAATATGGTATATGTAGCATCCTAACTCTAGTGAAGTGCATAAGAAGGCGGATATGGTATGAGTAGAGGTAAGAAAACATTCCCTCACAAGTGAAATAATTCATTATCATCCTCATCATGGGTGCATATCTATCAAGAAGATGAGAAAAAGGGAAGATGGAGTTGTGGTGATATTTATACCTAGGTTTGAGGTATGGTTCAAAATAAATCATGTCCAGGTTTGCTTGTCTGAACCACTTATCTCCCACACTAGGTATCCATGTAGCAAATGAAATGGCATTAGTGGACATCTCAAATGTAACCCCAAAAAGATTGACCTTCTTTTCAAGTAGATTGATGATGAATAGTCTTGTCATCTCTGAGTGATTTTGGACTTGTTGCATTCTCTCACAAAACTCAAAGTATCCCACATGTTAAAAGAAAGAAACAGTAAGGGGAGATACCATGATTTCCCTTGTGGTGAGGGGTTCAAATATTATTATTTTTCCTCCCTTATGATCATGTTGCCTTGGAATTTGTGCCTCACCAACTATGCCACTATATTCTTCCTCTGACATCCTTACTATGTTTTATAAAATCCCAGGGTACAAGTCAAATGAGATGAGGGGAAGGGAATGAATTGGTAGTTTTGAACAAATGAAGGGAGTGAGTGTGAATGAAGGGAATAAATGAAAGGGAATGGGTGTTTCATGGGGGCTTCACCGTAGGAGAAATATTATAGCACGTGGGTTCATATTCGGGGATATATAATGAGGAAAAATTGACATAATATATTGGGGGATATATAGGGGGTAAAGGGTTTTTATATTGGAAGGTATAAAAAATGGAGCTCAAAGTTAATGAAAATATATAAAGGGGTATAAAAAATGTTAATGAAAAATTAGATACCTACAATATATAGTGAAAGTAGGGCCTTCTTAAATTGTGAGGGCATACTAGGTTTACATTGGTAGGGGGTTAAATAATGTGATTTTTAGAGTCATTTTCCAATATATACTCAAATTAAGGGTATTGTTTAATACGCTATGATCGCACATGATATGTTAGAGGTTCATTGAGTGAAGCCCCTGTGGGGTGTTGTGACAAAATAGATGAATGAAAACCCTCAAGAAATGTAATTACCCTTGCTTATGATTGATTTTCTTTAAAGAGGATGAAATAGGGATAAAACAACGATCTCAAGCTAAAACTTAGGGTTTCCTTTAGGGTTTCATTTCAATTAAATTAATAGTGGTAAAATATCTTCAAAGAAAGGTTCATTTTATGTACTTACCACTCAAGAGTGCTTGTAGAACTTGGGCAAGAATCTGGAGAAGATTTGATGTGATTTGAGTGGCCCCAACCCTTGGAAAACTACTTTGTCTGGGCTTGCAGCGCCAATGGATGAGGGCACAACGCAAACCCAAGCATGCAACACAAATCTCTAAGCATGTAGTTCCAAGATAACTCTCACGGGGTGCTTTCTGGAAAGGGCGCAGTGCTTCGGAAAGGGTGCATCGCCAACCTGTAGGTGCGCAATGCCTTAAGAAAATGTGTTGAGGAAAATTGGTAAGGGCGCAACGCCAACTACCAGGCACGCAACGCCAAGGAAAATGTGCAGCGCCAAGGAAACTTAGCACAATTTCACCCAAAAACTCACAAATTCTTCCTTGCTGAGCACTCTTGATGTTTTGAAAGGTAACAATGGTTCTCTTGAAGAGTGAAATGGGCTTTTATAGGCTTTGAAAACCCCACTTTCTAATGTTGTGAAGTCTTCTTCCTTTTTCACTAATACTCTTTGACACTTTTTTGCATTTGCAGGTTGCTGAAGTCATGAAGTTGGCCTTTTTTTTTCTCATTGAGGCTTGACATGTTCACTTTGACAACTTTGGGATTTAATCACATAGTAGCATCTTCAAAATCTTCTATAGTTTCCACCATAAATTTCAACTCATCTTTTCCACCTTCTCTAGCCACCTTTTCAAAACCCTAAGTGTCTGCAGTTCTTTACATCAATCATTAATGTTGTCTTCTAAGTTCTGTATAGCCCTTTCAAGTTCATTCATTTGTGTCCAGTTCACCTCAACTTTTTTCCATATTCCATCAATATTTTTTGATAGACTTTCTTCATGTTTGGCCTTGTGTGCTTCCTCCATGTCATTTTCCTGCAAGTAATCACTACTTTGGCAGTCAAACGGACTAAAAATTTTATAACCCTTGTCATCTACAAGACCAATTTTTTCTTCTTTCCCTTGCTGTAAATTGTTTTCATTAACAAGTAGACAGTCTACATCATCAATACTTTCTGCTGATAAATCTTCCAATGTCTCTACAAAAGTGCTAAAATTTGTCCCATTTTTCTCACTTGCAGGTTCTGAAATGAGAAGATAATCCTCCTTGGAAATTTTAGGTCCTTCTTGAATAAGCATGTCTTGAAATTCTATTACATCTGAGCCAAATTCTAGCAAAGGAAAAGCAATTTCTGACACATCCAAGGATTTTAGGGAGCCAGAAGAATGCTCGTGATAATAAATCCTTCTCATATGTGTGATGACCTCATTGGAATGAAAGGATGACCTTGAAAATGAAAAACCCTAATGACCTAATGGGAGTGCTTTTTGACTTGATTTTGAATGAAATTTGACTTAGAAACTTTCAAGTGAAAATAAAATTTCCAAAAGTGTTGTTGTGCTCAAGGTTACATCAGAATGAGTTAGCAAAAGGAAATCTAAGAGGGAGGATGGAGTTTATTGACAGGGTAAAATGGGGGAAATGAGGTTTTAGGTAGGAAAGAAGGATGAAAATGAGAAGTATAAGCCCATAAGGAGTCTTTTAAGAGCAACAGGGTGACTTTGAGATGGCAAACTGATAAATAGGGAAAAAGGTTTTATGAAGATAATGAAGGCAATGACATTTCTAAGACTCAATATATTCAAGGAATATTGTTTTTCAGAAAACTATAACCATTCTATAGTCATCCAAAGATAGTGAAAAATATTGATGACTAACAGTGGCTCCACTTGGGGAGGGAAACTCCTTCAGGAGGTGTCAAGAACCTCGGATCTCTAATTTTGCAGATGAAATGCCTCACATGCTTGTTGATTTCCTTCATTTTTCGATGTTGATCTTGTTAATGTTCCTTGAAGCCATGATCTTAAAATCTGAAAATACATGATTGCTTCAACATGAACTCTACCTACCCACTATACTTTTCCTATAATTTTTTCTTCATTTTGGTCCATTTAGACCAGCAAACCCTGGACATCATTTTTTCTTTTGAAAGCACAAACTATATACTTCTACCCTTATATCATCCAAAGGCTCAAATTAGACTAATGAGTTCTTTTATTTTCTACCTAATCTACTTATCCATCAAGATTAAATAGTTTGACAGATTTTCATTCTTTAATATATCAACATAAAATTTAAAACATGACCAAATCAAGGTTAAGCAGTTTGATTTGTCATGAGCTATGGAATTTTGGATAGTTTGCACACAAAATTTATTTTTGCACAAAGTAAACAAACTGAGGGCTATAATTTTTAATTTTTCATTCATCCCTCTCGTTTCTCTTTGGTTCACATTTGAGCTTGGGGAACCGGTATCTTTTGCTAACCTAGTCTATTTATAAGCCGAGTTTAAATAGTTTGGAAAATCTTCATTTTATAACTTATAAGTAGACATTTAAAACATGTTCAATCACGATTATGTTGTATGACTGAACAAGGTTTTCCTTTCTCAAAAGTAGTGGCATTTGGACTTGCACACTTTTAGAAACTTTCTTTTTGGTATGGGGCTTTACCCTTTCTTTTTATCTATCCTTTTTTCTTCTTTTCTTTCTTTATTTTTATATAGTTTTTATAACATCTTTATTTGCATACCTATGTACCGAAGTCTAACTTGGAGGTATATTTTGACTAGGTGAACTCCCTTTTACAATTCAACCAATCAAGTAAATTATTAGATGATTGATTTATTTCTATATTTTTAGACATTTTGAAAAAACAAAAAGGAAACTCCCATTTTTCTTGCTTCTAAACAATAGTTCTCCAAATTTTCTTTGAACTCTACAACAAACTATTGCTGGTGTATTTTACTCCCTCTTTAAATGTCTCAAAGAAACCAGCAAAAGGATCTCTGAATAATAATTGGCTATGAGGATTTAAGCAATGGGATTCATCTAGGACTACTTCTTGTTCCATTTGGTTGTGCTTGGGATGATTTTGAGAAAGAATCTCTTCCCCCTCTTCATGATCATCTGTCTTGGCAGCCTCATAATATTACGCTATGTTTTTTTTAAGTAAACCTGATATGCGCTGATTGAGTGGGTTGATTTTTGTCTAAGAGACATCATCCTGATGAGTAGGAGCATTCTCTAGTGATAGGTATTCTCGACCAGGTAGTAAAACATCAATTTCAAACTATTCATTTGTTTCTTTATGAGGAAAATCTACAATACATAACTCAGCAGTAGAACAGACATAAATAATTTTTTTACATAAAAGTTTAGAGGTTGGCTATATGCTCAAAACCTGATTAATTTCTTCTTCAGTTAAAAGAGGAGGAATTTTCCTTTTTCCTTGGATAAAACCACAATTTTTCTCTTTCTCTTGTGAAATATCATAAGGCTGGATGTTTTCTTGAGCCTCAAATAGAGGATCAGTTGAATCATCAATTGTCCCTTCAGAGAGATCTTGTGGATTCTCTTATTTTCCTTGATTTATTTCATGTTCAACCAACTTCTCTTGATTGGCATGATAGTTAACTTGAGCATGAAATTCCTGAATTGCCTCTAATAGATCCTCAAGATGCCAATTTCCTAAATTTTCATCAATATTTGCAAGCTGTTGTATGAGATCTCCAGATTGATCACAACAATTTTCAGCTAATGGGAGAGATGGAAAATTTTCTTTATAATGCTCATAAAACACCTTGTGGAACTCCTTTAAAGAGAACAAACTACCAGGTTTCATCCCTTCATACCATTCCCTTGCTTTACCTTCTAATGTCACCATGAACATTTTCATGAGGTAGTCCTCATTCCATTCAACTTTAACCTCAATGTACGTATATAAAATTTGATGAGCTGTAAGAAGGGGTCATCAAACTTTTCATCTTGAAACATAGGCAGGTTTTTGTCCCAATTTATTTGAGGCATTTTGTGGGGGAATCCAAGAATGTGATCTCTGTTCATTGGAGCATACCTGCATTGTATCGTTGGATTCATATTTGTCAATTAGTTAGAGGAAAGGGTTACTGCATCTTTATAACCAATCTATATTATTCTACTAGTGGAATTTTTAGGTTTATTGAGAGTTGTGGAGTATGAAATGGAGTGGTTTGCATAGTGGATGTATAAGTGGGGGTAGTAGATGTACTTGGACCAACTAGCTAATATTGAACATAATTTGAATGAAAGGATTCAAAGTGCTGGAGAAGTTGAAGATCAAGAGGCGTGGAAGGAGAGGCTTCTCTACTAGGACTCTGTTGTAAGCTGGTAGGCTCAAGGTTTGTCTGGTCCATCCAACTCTGGGACTTAGTTATGAATAGGTTTTGTCTATGGTGTAAGTCAAATTGGGTATCTTGCAAGGATGTAAGGTTTTTAGGGAAGGAACATTCTTTGGGAATTGGTCTAACAATAGTTGATTCTTCAGTCCTAGAAGTTTTTATTAAGCTTAATTCTGGGTCATCAACTATAGCAGGAGGGTTTGGGTTAAGGTGAGATCTGGTGCAGATTCTTTGTGAAGCCATATTTCAGACCCACACCACAGAGAGTCTGGAAGTTTATAAGAGTTTTGAAAACAAAACCAATCTTTAAGAATACTAAATTCAAACAATATGTAAATGGGATTTATACTATTAGGATTGATTAATACATTCTCAGGGGATTCTGTGAGGACTACTGGAGTCAGCAGGCCTACTGAAGACCAGTGGAGTCACCAGGTGGATGATGCTAACTTTTTTGAGGATTTTTTTGTTGTCTGCCATCAACAATTGGATCCCAATATTGATATATTTTTGGGTTTTATGAGTTTTTTTATATAACACTAAGATTTTTAATGAGTGTTCCCCAATGGAGTCGCCATTATGTTAGGTCCCTGTAATTTTTTAGATTGGTAAGACCAAATAAACAAGGGTAACATCAAACCAACTTTTGAGTCCCAGGAACTAGCCTTCTTGGACTCAGAGAGGGCTCTCTCTATATTTGTTTAAAAGATATAACTTGATTGAGTTAGGATGATGATTTTATGCTAGTTAAAATGATAGGGATTGTTTGTTTTGTTTTGTTTGGTTGGATTTATTGTTAAGAAGAACAGATAGAGTAAGTGAAATTCAAACCATTGGGCTATGGGGTTTGTGAATGGTTTGAAGAGTAAAACAACAAATCAAGGGTGTTTCATAGGGCAAGTTAACAAAGCCAAATGGATCTTAATAGGTTATGTGAGTGTGAAATGAACATTAAGTTGTGAGTTTAGTAGCTTTAAAGGGAAAATAAGAATCCTTTAACATATACTAGAACAAGAAGAGTCTTTAAGGTAACTATTCTTAAGAAATAACCAAAGGATATGGCATACCATAAAATTCTTTGGCCAAACCCTACTAAGTAAACTTTAACAAAACAATCCAACAAACCCTAGAGAGCAGGGAACTCCTAAATTCTCTAGCTATTCACTTTTAGACAAAGAAAACATTTAAGATAATATTTCAGTAACGATTAAAGAGCAGGGAAATTGTAAATTCTTCAATCAGACTTTAAAAGACTTTCAAAGTGACTATTCAAGATAGAACAAAGGACAGGGCAAACCATAAACTTCTTTAGCATAAACCCTATTAAGTAAAATTCAAAGAAAGGCCTTAAAAACAATGTTTCAATCTACACCAAAGGACAGGGCATACCATAAACTTCTTCGGTTTGACTCTTATTAAATAATTTTCAAGACAACAAGCTAGGTGGAATCAGAAAGAAATTAATAATTCTCCAATCAGACCCATAGATGAAAGGATTTAAACAATAGAGAGCAGATAGACTTAAGGTGCCTCTAACAACGTATCTTAACCTAAATTTTATGCTCCGTTACAAGAGAAAGGATGAAAAATATGAAAATAGAAGGAAAAAAGTATAATATAAGAACAACATCACCATTTAAGAAAGTTCATGAATCCTGCGAATGTCCTTGCTCCATTAACATTCAGTCCAAAACAGTTACAAAGATTCAAAGCCAACTTTTTTACAACTCAGAGTATATGAGGTATCAGCTCAACAAACAACCAACAAAAATTATGAAACATACTTGCAATATTTATCTGAAAAATGAGGAGGGGAAACCTAGCTATGGTTTGAGATGTCATTTATTACATAGCTAATGTATTTTGACCTTTGAGACCATGCAAGGCCCAAGGAAAATATCTAAGACTCATTCATTGTAATAATAACTCCTAACATAACTTCTAAGCTAAGTTTGGGAAATGTTTGACTTTAAGGCTTCCAAATAAATTTCTCAATAACTCCTGGTAAGGGAACAACTCCAAGGTACATGGGTGTAGCGCCAGTGCAAACGCATAGCGATAAGGCAAGAAAATGGCCTACCTTACAACTAACGTTTGGAGGCCTTCCCGGTGTCCAAATGAGCTCCATGATGGATCATTGGAAGGGTCTCTGAGTCTACTTTCCAAATATGCTTTAAATTTTCAAAATGATGCCCATCTATCCTGTCAAAAGTCACTTCTTCCAAGACTGCTAAGCGCACAGCGCGAGTGCCAAAAAGAGTATATAAAGGTGATTTTTTGATAATTTCTGGCCTTTTTGAGGGACTAGTTTTGCTCCAAATATTTTGAAACTTTCTGAGGTTGATGAAATTTCCATTAGGAACATGAATATGCTGAATTTTTTCCATTTTGATGGCCCAAAAAAGAGCACAGCGCTAGTGGCACTGCAGGTTTGGCCAATTTCTACAAGTCAAACTGTCAAAAATTCAAAATGTGCACAAAAGTGCCAAAATTGGAATTTAGCTTGCTGACCAAGGTTTGGAGGCTTGGAGGGACACCTTAGAAAGGATATTGAGCTTCTCTTTCTCTCTTACCTTGTTCAAAGCCCGTACCTTTGCATGGGCTCGTTTGAGCTTGGCCCTTGCAATCCTATTTCTCATGGCTTAATGTCTTGCCATCTTCCTCTACATGTTAGTGTCTCTCTTTTCCTTCTCTAGTTGACCCTATAAATGAAAATTTTCCCTCTCAAGCCAATATTCTCTATCCCTGCTAATCTCTATGGCAAGCAACTCACTTGGAGTGAGCTTCTCTGCCAATTCTACCTCTTTCTCCCTTTCCTGGGCTAAAGCCTTCTTCATCCCAATGGTCTTTGGCCTCTGTCTTGGAAACTAATCTTCCTCATCCTCACTGTCATAAAAACTACCCAAGGTCTCATCTAGAAAATCCTTGGCCTTTCCTTCCTCTCTTTGATATTTGATTGCCTAGACCTCACTGATGGTCTCCTTTATCTCCAACTGCTGATTCTATAGCTCAAGATAGTTAATCACATTCTTTGCTCTACCAAGATTAGCTTGAAATTCATTAATATTGACATCCTTAATTTTTATCAACATATTGGTGATTATGACCTCATCCTCATCATCAAGGTCGATCAACTGAAACTCTTGCTCAGTTTCATGTTTATCCTCCTCCTCAACAATGGTATGCTCTGAAACCTTTTCCTTTCCCTTATCAACCTGTTTTGTTGATGAAGAAGGCATGGCCCCTTTCACCTAAAGTGAAGAAAAAACATACCTGTGGCCTCTCTGATAGGTCAAAGGAAATGGCTCAATATCATTCATTTTAGTTCCAGCTATCCCCATATCTCTTTCACTACTTGATGCTCTGGTATCATGATATGAGGGTGAAGGGTTGTGGAAAGGTGATGAGGAGGGATCAATATGAGGTGATTGGATGTGAGTGGATGATGATGTATGAATAGAGGGATGTGATGGAAAAGTGTATATGGGAGGATGAGAAGATGAAGGAATATCATGCTGATGATGGCCAGGTGGAGTAGTGAAAACCTCATTAGAAATGAAGGTATCCCATGGGATGTTTTTCTGCTAGAGCTGATGCATGACCACCATCTTGATGAGTGAACGATGAAATCGGATATGCATTTGATAATTGTAATCCCTCTTTTTCACAATGTAGGCCATTTTGTCAATGCTATGGAAAAGATAATATGGTATATGCAACATCCTAACTCTAGTGAAATGCATAAGAGGGTAGATATAGTATGAGTAGAGGCGGGAAAACCTTCCCTCACAAGTCAAATAATTCATTATTATCCTCATCATGGGTACATATCTATCGAGAAGATGAGAAAAAGGGAAGAGGGAGTTGTGGTGATATTTATACCTATGTTTGAGGTATGGTTCAAAATAACTCATGTCCAGGTTTTCTTATTTGAACCACTTCTCTCCCACACTGGGTATCCATGTAGCAGCTGCAATGGAATTAGTGGACATCTCAAATTTAACCCTGACAAGATTGACCTGCTTCTCATGTATATTGACGATGAATAGTCTTTTCAGCCTTGGGTGATTTTGGACTTGCTGCACTCTCTCACAAAACTCAAAGAAACCCACATGTTTAAAGCAAGAAACGATAAGAGAAGTTGTGATGAGTTCCCTTGTGGTGAGGGGTTAAAATCTGTTTATTTTTCCTCCCTTATGATCATGTCTCCTTGGAATTTGTGCCTCATCAACTATTCCACTATCTTCTTCCTATGACATATTTACTCTTTTTTATAAAACCCTTGGGCACAAGTTAAATGATATGAGGGGAAGGGAATGAAATGGAATTTTTGAACAAATGAAGGGAGTGAGTGTGAATGAAGGGAATAAGTGAAAGCGAATGGGTGTTCTGACAAACTAGATGAATGAAAACCCTCAAGCAATGTAATTACCCTTGTTTATGACTGATTTTCTTTAAAGAGGATGAAATAGGAATAAAACAATGATATCAAGCTAAAACTTAGGGTTTCCCTTAGGGTTTCATTTCCATTCAATTAATAGTGGTCAAATAGCTTCAAAGCAAGGTTCATGTTATGTACTTACCACTCAAGATTGATTGGAGGACTTTGGCAAGAATTTGGAGAAGATTTGATGTGATATGAGTGGCCCCAACCCTCGGAAAACTCCTCTGTCTAGGCACGCAACGACAATGGATGAGGGAGCAACACCACCCCAAGCGCACAATGCCAATCTCTGAGGGTGCAACGCCAAGAAAAATTTCACAGGGTCATTTATGGCAAGGATGCGGTGTTTTGGCAAGGGCACAATGCCAGCCTATGTGCCTTCAGAAAATTTGTTGAGGAAAATGGGCAAGGGCGCAATGCCAAGGCAAATGCACAACACCAAGGAAACTGAGCACAATTTCACCCAAAAAATCACAAATTCTTCCTTGCTGAGTGCTCTTAATGTTTTGAAACGTAACAATGGTTCTCTTGAAGCATGAAATGGGATTTTATAGACTTCTAGATTTAATTTAACTTTGAAAAACCCACTTTCTAATGTTTTGAAGTCTTCTTCCTTTTTCACTAATGCTCTTTGACACTTTTTTGCATTTGTAGGTTAATGAAGTCATAAAGCTGGCTTTTCTTTTGCTCATTGAGGCTTGACATGTTCACTTTCACAACTTTGGGATTTAATCACATAGTAACATATTCAAAATATTCTATAGTTTCCATCATAAAGTTCAACTCACCTTTTCCACCTTCTCTGACCACCTTTTCAAAACCCTAAGTGTCTGCAGTTCTTTAAAACAATCATCACTATTGTATTCTAAGTTCTCTATAGCCCTTTCAAGTTCATTCATTTCTATCCAGTTCACCTCACCTTTTTTCCATATTCCATCAATATTTTCTGATAGACTTTCTTCATTTTTAGCCTTTTGTGCTTCCTCTATGTCATTTTCGTGCAAGTAATCACTACTTTGGCACTTAAATGGACTAACAAGTTTATAACCCTTGTCATCTACAAGACCAAGTTTTTCTTCTTTCCCTTGTTGTAAATTGTTTTCATTCAAGAGTAGACAGTATACATCGTTAGTAATTTCTGCTGATAAATATTCCAACATCTCTACAAAAGTTCTAAACTTTGTCCCATTTTTCTCACTTGCAAGTTCTGAACTGATAAGATAATCCTCCTTGGAAATTTTAGGTCCTTATTGAATAACCATGTCTTGACATTCTATTACATCTGAGCCATATTCCAGCAAAGGAAAAGTAGTGCCAGACACATCCAAGGATTTCGAGGAGCCAAAAGAATGCTCGTCATAATAAATCATTCTCATATGTGTGCTGACCTCATTGGAATGAAAGGATTACCTTGAAAAGTGAAAAACCTTAATGACATAATGGGAGTGATTTTTGACCTGATTTTGAATGAAATTTGACTTAGAAACTTTCAAGTGAAAAGAGCATTTCCAAAAGTGTTGTTGTGCTCAAGGGAACATGGGAATGAGTTAGAAACAAGAAATATTAGAGGGAGGATGGAGTTTATTGACAAGGGAAAATGGGGGAAATGAGGTTTTAGGTAGGAAAGAAGGATGAAAATGAGAAGTATAATCCCATAAGGAGTCTTTTAAAAGAAACAAGGTGACTTTGAGATGGAAAACTGATAATTAGGGAAAATGGTTTTATGAAGATAATGAAGGAAATGAGATTTTTGACTCTCAAGATATTCAAGGAATATTTTTTTCAGAAAACTATAACCATTCTATAGTCATCCAAAGATAGTGAAAAGTATTGATGACTAACACGGTGCACATAGGAGCCTCAACTATCAGAGAGGAGTAGGTGGACTGTAGTAAACACCTCACTCACAAGAGGAACATAGTTCCTCACAGTCTCAAATTTTTTTTCCTGAGCACAAGGTGGGTTGACGTGGTTTTTTGCATGACAATTGTGTTGATCAAGGAAATCAATGCATGCCTTTTATAAATCAGTATGTCTTTTGGGGCCATACTAGCGCCGATTTTGGGTTACGTAGCGAAATATTTCCTGGTGCGAATGTTTTCCTCATAATGGTGTTGGCCTCATTTTTTTGGGTTCTGCACATGGGATTTGCCCATTTGTGGTTGATCTGAGCTAATCGGTGGTGGATCTGAGTTGTAGTCACAGAGATCATGTTAGATCAGTGGCGGATTTGTGATTAGGATCTGGTATGTATTGAGCTTTTGTTAGCATAGCTTGTAATTACTCAATTAGTTAGAACTATCAAAGGGTATGGAATCCGATCAGTCCAGTATGAATAATTTTACAAAAACATATCTCAACAAGTCTAGCAAACTTGATGGGTCCAATTATACCAATTGGAAATTCAAGCTACGGTCACTACTTGAGGGAGCGAATGCATGGTTGATTGTCAGCGGTGATGAACAGAAGACAGACACTGTAGCAGGGACAACTTCTCTTATACAAGACTAGGATAAAAGGGAGAACATGGAAAAAGTCTTACTAAAGACGTCTGTTAAAGACAATATTATCCCACACATCGGAGATGGAAAATCGTCCACTGAGATCTGGACGACGCTCAAGAACTTATTCCAGACACAAAACACAAATTGCATCTTGTCACTCAAAGGCAAGTTGTTTTCAATGAGGACGGAGGAGAATGAATCCGTTTTTGGATTCATTGCAAGGGTTAAAGACCTGAAGGACATATTGGGTGGCATCGAGGAGAAGGTGTCTGATTCTGATCTAGTCATAATCGCGTTAAACATAATGAAGGATAAATACCACATTTTCATCATAGGATTAGAAGTAAGGGATAAATCCCCTGCATTTGAATAACTAACAGGATTTTTTCTCCAAGAAGAAGAGCGGCTACAGAATTTGAGACCTCAGAGTGCTGGTCTTTATCTGATGGCAAAGAAAATTCCATAAAAAGGGAAAGAACCATAGCAACAACAAAAAGGCGGTAGCACTTTTCGAAAGAGATCATTTAGAGGTATGTCTAAAAATAATTTTTCTGGCATTAAATGATTTTATAGTATGAAAAATGGCCATCAAGATAAGTTTGGTTTTAAAAGGCATACAAATGAGGCTAGGAATAAGTAGAGTAAGCGCACGAGATATTTTTCTGATGAAGATCACAGTCATGATCTTCGACTTTTTATAGCTGATTGTGCTCTTTCAACTTCTAAGGAAGATGAGGACGACATATGATGTGTTGATTCTGGCGCATCCTCACGTCACAGGTAAGAGAAATTGGTTTGAGTTTTTTGAAGAAACTTCTTACGGATCTAAAATTTATCTAGGAGATGACAGATGTTATGGGATCAAAGGGTATGGTGATATTCCGGCGATGTTGCCTAGCGGTGACATCATACATATTAAGAATGTGATGTACTTTCCTGGGATTAAGAAGAACTTAATCTCTGTATCAATTATAATAGACCAAGACCTATAAGGTTAATTCTTTAAGACATATTGTATCATAAATTACAACAATATGAAACTAGTTTCATCAGGAGTGCATGTGGGGAGCTTGTATTGATTGAATTTCAAGAGCATGCCACATGAAGCTCTGGTTTCAATAGGATTGACAGCCGAAAATGTCTGGCACAAAATATTCGGTCACCTTAATTTACAAGACCACATGCTACTTCAAATAAAAGGTATGGTCAATGGACTCCCTACTTTCCATAGCATTTAGTTAGATTATGAGGGATGTGCATTAGGGAAAATGCATAGAGAAGAATTTACTTTGCATGTTGATAGGAAGGAAAGATATATCCTAGAGTTGGTGCATACAGACATATGCAGACCTATGCAAACTAGGTCTCTAGGTGGTGCATATTATTTTGTACTATTTACTGATGATTGCACTATTTTCTCTTGGATATATTTTTCAAGTAAAAAGAGTCAAACCTTTAAATGTTTTAAATAATTTAAGACTATGGTGGGGAAGCAGACAGGGAAATTCATAAAAATTCTCCACTCCGATCATGGGGGACAATATAGGTTGGTTGAGTTCATGAATTTTTTGCAGATATCATGGGATTGTTCAACAGTTCACAGTGTCGCACACTCCGCAACAAATGGAGTTAAAGAACAAAAGAACATAACCCTAGTGGAGTGTGCACGAAGTATGCTTCAAGGTAAAGGTCTATCAAATGGTTTCTAGGCTGAAGCTATCAACACTGTTGTTTATTTAAAGAATAGGAGTCCTACTAAATGTATTAACTTTAAAACTCCTTTTGAATCACTTTATGGATTTAGACCAGTAGTGATTCATTTAAGAGTGTTTCCAAGTCAAAATCCTTTTCTCATACACCCAAGAAGGATAGAAAGAAGTTAGATCCTAATCCCATGAAATGCATATTTGTAGCATACTGCACTGAGTTTAAAACCTACAAGTTGTTTTATCTCGTGACTCATAAAATATTTGCAAGTCGAGATGTCATATTTTATGAGCACATTGAGTAAGGAAATGAAGACAGTCATAGATGATGGAACATTCCATTATTGATGGAAGAAATTAGTGAGGATAATCAACAGCAGGAGCATAAAGAAGTAGAAACAGGTGATGTAGTCAACGAGGTAAGCCCGAACATGTCTGAAGCAGATAGATTTGAGGTGATTCCTCTACCATGAAGATCAGGTAGGCATACTCAATTATGTGCCAGATTGAAATACAATGATTTAATTTCAAACATTTTAAATTTTATAGAGCCCACAAACTATAAAAGAGAAAGTTGATCTCAGGAATGGAGGGTTGTAATGAATGAAGAATGTGAATCAATTATTAGAAACCATACTTGGGATCTAGTTGAACTACCTGAAGGAAAACCACCCATAGGTTCTAAGTGGCTTTACAAACTTAAAGTTAATGTAGATGGGAGTATAGATAAGTTTAAAGCTAGATTGTAGAAAAGGGTTATTCACAACAAGAGGGAATAGACTTTGATGAAACCTTTTCTCCTGTAGCCAAACTGAATACCATTAGAATGTTAATTTATTTAGCTACAAAATATCAGGGGAAGCTAAACCTGTTGGATGTTAAGTCTGCATTTCTGAATGGTGATTTAAAGGAAGAGATTTATTTAGTCCAGCCTAAAGGGTTTGTTAAATAAGGGCAAGAACACCTACTATGTAGGTTTAAAAAGGAACTATATCGTTTAAAACAAGCACCTAGGTCTTGGTACGAGAAGATTGATTCATTATTCTCACATCATGGTTTCCATAGTAGTATGAATGATTCAAATCTGTACACCATATATAATAAACAGAGGGAGATTATTTTGATTTCTTTGTATGTGGATGTCATGATTATAAAAGGTAATGCAGATACTTTGATCAAAGAAATCTAATTGCAGATGTCACAAGTTTTTGAAATGAAATATCTCAGAAGTCTACATTATTTTTTAGGTCTGGAATTATGGAGAGACTCTGGAGAAAATTTTATTACTCAAGGGAATTATCTCAGAGGTATGCTAAAAAGGTTCAGGATGGAGCAGTGTAAGACAACATCTCCAAGGAGATGGATGCCACTTTGTATAGACAACTTGTTGGTAGTCTAATTTATCTAACTATAAGTAGACTATAATTAGCATAATATGTTAGTGTGCTGAGCTAATTCATGTATAAACCGCTTGAAAGTCATTGGGTGGCAGAGAAAAGTGTGTTGAGGTATCTTCGTGGTACTAGTGATTATGATATTTTATATACTAACACATCTGATGTTATTTTATCAGGTTTTTCAGACTCGGATTGGGCAGGTAACCTAGATGACCGAAGGTCCATCATAGGTTATTAAATTAGTGTTGGATAGAAAAAAATAATGTACTATGGCTTTATCTTCAGCAAAATATGAGTACCAAGCATTGTGTGCAACTACATGTGAAGTTATCTGGTTGAGAAGGCTTCTCCATTATGTAGGAGAAAAGCAGAAAGAAGCAACTATCACCAAATGTGACAACCAGAGTTCTATTAAAGAAAACAATTGAGTGTTTCAAAAGAACATGAAAGACATCGATGCTTATTTTCACTTTGTTCGAGAAAAATTTGAGACAAAATAAATATTTGTTGAATATTGTAAAACTCGTGACAATATGGCAGACATTTTTACTAAGCCTCTTGGGAAAGTAAAATTTGAATTGTTTAGAGGGATGTTAGGAATTCAGGATGTTTCTTTCTCCATTAAGGGGGGTGGGGGGAGTTGAAAATAATTAATATTATTTTGCATTAATGGAGAAATGGTTACATTTTTGTAAGATATCTTCTTAAGTTGGGATTAGTTCCTAGGTTATAGGAGTTTGTTTACAACTTCTTAAATTCCTTTGTGATGTATTTATAGTTGTATCATTTGATGAATGAATGTAGAGTGTACTATTCATTTGTGTGCAGTCTCCAGGTACAATACTCACCTGACAGTTGCCTTCCTATTCAATTCAGTTTTTTATTAGAATGGGTGAGGGAGACCTTAATGGAGTGATTCTTCTAGTTATGGTAGGCCAAAGAAATTAATTTAAAACCTAGTTGACTAGAACTTGTTTCTCCTAGTTGCCTATGAAGGCACCCCATTAATTTTGAAAGTATGATAGTTGTACCACAACAACCTAAAAATGCATACATGAATACAACAACAATATAATCATAATTAATATCAACTTGAAAATACCAATGTGTCTATCATACAACCTTCCAAGGCTTCATGATCAATATGGACTTCATTTGGCCATTTTTAACAATAATTTTTTGTTTAATAGTTGGACCAGATCAATGGACTTGGGTTGGACTTGGGTTGCTTCATTGCCATTTATATTAACAATATATGTTGAGCCTGAATTATATTTAGTATAGAATGAAGACATTGATATAAGAAACCAAGATTAAAAAATGAATATGGTTAACCAAAACTAAAACTGAAAATGAAAATTAGAAATGGAGAGTAGAGACATGGTTTTTATGTGTATGTATTATTGTTAAAATAACATAATAAAGGGAAATAATATTAACATTTACATTAGAGATAAAGTTTAATCTTATTTATTTATTTATGTGAATACTATGATGAATATATCATTTTTATTAAATCTCATCTTCCATATAATTTTTATTTTTATTTAAAAAATAAATACATTATAAAACCTTAAAATGAAAAAAAAAACATACCATTCTCCTAGAAATAACTTTAAAATATATTATAAAAATATAAAAATGTAAAATTTATAATAAAAATGTAAAATTTTTAAATTTAAATTTTTTATTGTAAATTTTTATATCAAAAGAAATTCCAAAAATTATTTAACATTCAATAAAATTAGGAAAAATCTTTACCATGTATTATATACTTTACTGTATTATAAATTCATTAAATAATTTTTTAATTTAAAAAATCCCAATACAACACATACAAATTTATCATATCTTGAAATTTCAAAAAAAACGAAAACCATTATTACGATATGAAAGACGAAATAACATTCATAATTGTATTTTCTGAATGTTGTAATTTGTTATCGTTCCAACGTGAGCATTATGAGAGAAACCTATTGTAAAATAAAAGGTTAAACACATATATACAATGGATTTTTTAATTTATTTTCTTAGAAAAAATAGATTATATCCGTATTATTGATAAGTGGGCTTAATTGATTGGGAAACTAAATTTGTTGGCCAACTAATTTTGAAAAGAATAGTTTAAAACTCTCAAGCAAAACTATATATTTCTTAGTATTTTTAAATCTCCTAAACTCCAAATAACTAAAAAATAATAAAAATGTATGGAAAACAATCATCTATACATTACAATATTATATAATTTTATTTAATTACATATTAAAACATATAATTTTATTTTCTATAGGTTGTGTAATTATATCTAACATAATATTTATTTAAAAAAATTTAATGCCATTAATTTTGTCTTGATATAATTCATTTAGTTTATATATATATATATATATATATATATATATATATATATATATATATAAAGGTTGTGCAAATCTATATTTTTAATAGTGAAATCGTTTCTTAGAGAGGAGCTTTTAATCCCATATTTATTCATCTTTTATCTTAAAATTAGATTATTATTAAAAATGGAATTTTGATTTATAATTAGATTACTATTATTATTAATAAATATTTTAATATTAATTATTTCTTTTAATAAAATATATTTTAAATTATCTTCTCTACTAAACAAATAAATTAGAAACATATAAACATTAATGCCAACATCAAAGTGTATTTAAACTTTTTCAAGAGATTATTTTATGTGAACTTAATTGTGACGAGATGCTCATTCTACAAAGCTCGTTATGAAGGATATATGTGATTTTGTTTGTGTTCCACATGGCATTTTAATCCATGGTATTATTTGAACATTTGTTATTATTAATCCATATGGTATTGGTAAGCTATGATATTAATAATTCATGGTATTCTAAGAAAGCCCATTTAGAAATAAAAAATCTCCATAGTAAAATTGAAACAAATTTCTTCAAATGTATATATATGCTTGTTTCATTTATATATAATTTTTTCATTAATAATGATAATAATAATAAAAAAAATCCCGATTCGGTGTTATTGTGGCAACATCAACCATTGGACCCTGTCAGAGACTACATTCTAGGTCTCAAACCAATAATTAAGTAGTTATCCGAAAGGTGGTCATGCAATAAGGATCACCATCAATGGAGGTGAATCAAAAATATCCCATCCCATCCATAGAAACTTACTCTAGCTTAGGCTTTGTCTCCAACACCTAATCTGGATTATTTTCCTGTACATAAATTCTCTCCTCAATTTTCTCTGGTAGGCTATAAGTTCAGATGAAGGAAATAACGTTGTCATGAATATAATCAACATGCCATTCAACCAGGCATCATTGTTCGAGAAAAGCTAAGATGGTTCACGAATAAGGTAGAACATGACTTGGTAGGTGGAGAGTGTAATCAACCTCCCATTCCACCTTGGCATGGTTAGGAAGAGGAACTCTTTGATCATAATATCCCACCCCACATTCATCATCTAGTTTTACTAATCGACGTGGAGGAACGCCATCATTTAGGAGATGGGAACTGGACTGTGAGAAATCTGATAGCACGCCATCCTTGTACTATGGAAGCATGCCAGCTAATTTGTACTATGAAATAATATTGAGTTCAAGCCATTAGCACCAATATTAATAATACTAAGCTCTCGCTACGTAAACTTTAAAGGACTATCAGCATTAACTTCCCTCTTGTTCCAATTACTCATATGTCTACCAACTGAAAGGAGAGCTCCGCTAAAATTGATTCTTGTTGGAAACACTCCCAACTACTGCCATGAATAAAGTGGCAGCATCCCACACCTTCAATTGAATTTCTTGTGCAGGGAAGGACAAACTCAAGTTCTTCAAATCTGAAGGTATTCACTAAAAAAAAAACAGAATACCTGAGCCCATGTTTGCATTTAATTTCTTAAACAACCACTATTAACTTACCGTTCCCCGCAGTTTGCAGTCTGCAAGTTTTTTGGTTTACCCTTAAGCCTTTCACTGAATGTTATATTTTCGCCGATGCGATATTAGCGAGACCAACCACCCTTTGCCCCATTTGAAATACACCATAAAATTTTTTTATTTCATTTATCCTTTACCTTTTTCATTTCGTAATTATCGACGCTTAACCGCCCGCGTACCGGAGCCTGCAAAATTTAGCGTTTAACTCTTAAGTGCTTCAACGAAACTTATTTCCTTGCTGGTACGATCTCGTGGGACCCACAAACCTTCCCGAATTATTGACCACTGCAAACCTCTTTTTTCACCTTATTCCTTGCCTTTCCACCGTATCTCACTTACCGTAGTTTACCGTGTCTCAACTCGCACTTTGCAACTTTTATGCTTTACCTTTTTTGACCACCCACAAGTTCACAATTTGCAATGTTTATGACTTACCTTTTAAGCCGCTCGCAAGTTGTTTTATTTATATTGCGATGCGATCACAATGGCACGTGTCAAGCTCAGGAGGATAGCATAGATAAAGTTCTCACAAGATGAGGAGGATAACACCCATAAGTTATTATGTTTTAGTTGTGATGTGATCCTGCCATTGCACATCGCAATCACATAGATTTATGTTTTCTCATAACTGCCCAAGTTAAAAGTTATAATCGCCAGTATGCGATTTTTGATGGAGGACATGGATGCGATGTGGTTTTAGAACTGAAACCCATAACATTTCAAGTCGGGTTTGTTATGTTTTGTACGTTGTTTTGTGTAGAAACAAAAGGTTAGGGCGGGAGGACATTTTGGTGGTTAACAGTCCGATCTACATTGACTTTGGCCATTTTGTATAAACGCATGTAATTTATATGTTTTATTGAGTTGAATCGAATAGAGAGAAGAGTTGAATAAATTTAAAAAATATTCCTCTCCTTTGTTTCACACTCTTCTTGTTTTTTTACGAATGGTTATTTCCACATTGTGCTCTCTGTGTTTTCGGGGGAAACACATCCCTATGTTTGTTTTATTCATAATTTCCAACATGGTATCAGATCAGGTCTAGGCTCTCAGTGAAATAATGAGATATTTACTATATAATATGAAAGATTGCTTGAGAAGCGGATTCTCCAGGAGTGAGAAGGTTTTGTTACAAATTCAAGATGGTAACGGCAGGCGCAATCCTGAATAATCCCCAAAATACCACAGTTCAATGGGAAGAATTATGATTATTGGGCTATTACAATGAAGGCCCTGTTCTCCTCACAATATATTTGGGAGCTGGTGGGAAATGGTTTCCAAGAACCAACAGATGCATTGGCATATAATGCTTTGACACAAGCAGAAAAATATTTGTTAAGAGATAATAATAAGAAGGAATCCAAATCACTCTTCTATATTTTCCGAGCAGTACATGAGAGTATCTTCCCAAGGTTCGTAGCAGCAACAAAGTCCAAGGATTAATGGGATACCCTCCAAACAACCTATCAAGGCATGGAAAATGTGAAGACAACAAAACATCAAATGCTGAGAAGATATTTTGAAACTCTTTGTATGAAATAGTCTGATAATATAGACTCATTATTTACACATGTGATTGGGATGGTTACCCAAATCAGGTCTCATGGTAAGACACTTGAAGAAAGGAGAATAGTTGAGAAAGTCTTAAGAAGTCTACCATCAAGGTTTGATGCCATAGTAGTGGCCATGGAAGAGACAAAGGATCTCTCACAATTTTCAGTGGATGAGCTTCATGCATCACTGATGTCTCATGACCACAGACTAAACAAAGCAACAGACTCCTCATTGGAGCATGCATTTAAGACATAAATGTCTTTTGGTCAAGGTAGAGGTCATGGAATATAAAACTGTCAAGGAAGAGGAATAAGCCCACACAGAGGTGGAAGAAGCAGCCCTGCAAGCACATGTAGAAGGGTCAGTAATCAAAATATAGGCCAAGGCTCAAGCTGGAATCAAGCACAAGGACAGAGGTATTATAAATCTCAATTTCAATGTCATTATTGAAAAAGGTATGGTCATTATGCAAATGAATGTAGAAAGAAGCAAAATGACATGGGAACGTGCTTTTAGCTTGTAATATAGCACAAGAAAAACAAGAAGATGTATGGTTATTAGATTTAAGGTGTAGTAACCACATGACTAGAAACATATAAATTTTTTCCACTCTAGATGAAAGTGTAAAATCTGAAGTTACAACAGGGACTGACAGCAAAGTCTCTGTCATGGGGAAAGGAAGAGTAAACATACTGATAAAGAAGGGAGAGAATAAGTTTGTGCTAGATGTATATTATGTACCTAGACTGAAATGTAACCTTCTAAGCATTGGACAACTCGTGCAAAAGGGCTACAATTTGTTTTTTAAAAATGATGTGTGCACAATCATGGATATACCTCCAAGTAGAAAAATCTTGCAAAAGTGCATATGACAAGAAATAGAATATTTCCTCTCAATATCAGATCAGACTTGAAGGAATGAGGTGTTGTAGTAGCTGTCACACAAGAAGTCTTTCAAGAAGAAGTGAAATATGAGAGCTAGTTATGGAATTTGAGATTTGGACATCTCAATTTCGGACGTTTGAGCTTGTTGCATAGAAAATGCATGGTAAAGGGATTAACACTCATAGAAAAACTAGACAGCCTATATGAAGGCTGCATCTTGGGCAAAAAACACATAGAATCATTTCCAGCAGGAAAAAGTATAAGGGCAAAGGCACCTTTGGATATTGACCACTCAGATTTATGTGGACCAATGCAAACACCATCATTAGCTAGTAGTCATTATGTTTTGACATTTATAGATGATTACACAAGGAAGACATGGGTCTATTTTCTAAAACAGAAAAGTGAAGTGTTTGAACAGTTCTACCACTACAAAGCTCTTGTTGAGAATTAAAGTGGATATGACATAAAAATGTTGAGAACTGACAGAGGTGGAGAATATATCTCGAAATACTTCCTATGTTTCTGCAGTGAGCATGGAATACATAACCAATTTACCACAAGGGATACACCTTAGCAAAATAGTATTGCAGAAAGAAAGAATAGGAACATCATGGACATGGTAAGAAGTATGTGGAAGGCAAAGCGTTTTCCAAATGAGTATTTGGTAGAAGCTATCAATTGTACAACATATATATTCAATAGATTTCCAACCAAAAGTGTTATGAATAGAGCTTCAGAAGAAGCATGGAGTGGAGAAAAACAGTTTGTCACTCACATGAGATTGTTTGGATGTGTGGCATATGCACATGTCCCTAATCAGTTAAGGAAGAAGTTCAACAGCAAGGGGGAGAAATGTATATTTCTTAGATACGGTGATGAATCCAAGGCTTACAAGCTCTATAATCCATCAACCAGGAAAGTAATAATCAGCGATGTTCAGTTCATAGAAGAAGAAGCTTGGGATGGAAGTTTATAACAACAAGCAAGCAAGCAATAGAAAAAATTGAGAAACCAATGAAGTGCTTCTCCAAGCACACCACAGGGATCAGAAACTCCCTCAAGTTCAAGTGCAACTCCAAGAACATCTTCATCAAATACAAGAAGAACAAGATTCACAGATTTAAGTGAAATTTATCAGCAAGAATAAGTTGATAATAATGTTGGTCTAAATTCTTTATTTTCATTATTTTGTCATGTTCATGACCCAATCCATTTTTAATATGCAGTCAAATAAGATAAGTGGATAGGAGCAATATAAAAGAATGACACATGGGAGTTAGTAGACCTCCCACAAGGAAAATAAGTTATTGGAGAGAAATGGGTAGATAAGACCAAGATGAACATTGAAGGCAAGACAGAAAGGAAAAAAGCAAGGCTAGTTGTCAAAGGCTACAAGCAGCAGCAAGGAAGAGACTATGAGGAAACCTTTGCACTAGTTGCAAGGATGGAAACAGTGCGAACAATGTTGTCTATAGAAGCACAACAAAAGTGGAAATTTTATCAAATGGATGTGAAGTTAGCATTATTGAATGGAGTGTTGAAAGAAGAGGTGTATGTTGAACAATATCTTGGCTATGAAATAGAAGGCCATGAACACAAGGTGTGTAAGTTGAAGAAATCTCTTTATGGGTTGAAGCAAGCACCATGAGCATGGTACAACAGGATTGATGCTTACTTGATGGACAATGGGTTTGACAACTGTGATGGTGAACCCACACTCTACGTCAAAGAAAATGACGGTAAAATTATTATTGTTGTTTTGTATGTAGATGATTTAATTTTTACAGGTAATGATGTTTATCTCATTGTTGATTTCAAAGAAGTCATGAAAAGTGAGTTTGAAATTACTGACTTGGGTTTGTTAAGATATTTTTTGGGCATAGAAATAAAGCAAACAGAAAAGATAATTTTCAACTCCCAAGAAATGTATGTTGTAGAAGTTTTAAAAAGGTTCAATATGAAGAACAACAAGCCATCATCAACTCCAACTGTCATGGGATTGAAGTTGAGCAAGGAATATTGCAACAAAAGTGTCAATCCGACATTGTACAAAAGCATGACCGACAGTCTAATGTATTTGACTGCAACTAGGCTTGATATAATGTATGCATTAAGTATGATATCCAGATTCATGGAGACACCCAAGGAGACACATTGGCAAGCAAGAAAGAGAATTTTGAGGTATGTAAATGGAACAAAGGAGTATCATGTTCTATACTGTGAAACAAATTATTTTAAGCTAATTGGTTACACTAACAGTGATTGGGCTGGAAATGTAGATGATAAAAAGAGCAAATCATGGTGTGTGTTGTCATTTTGGATCGAGAGCCATTTCATGGGCTTCTAAGAATAAGCCAATAGTTTCATTATCAACATTAGAAGCTAAATATGTAGCAGCAATACCAGTAGCATGTCAAGAAGTTTGGATGAGAAGGATGCTCGAATATTTATGTCATGAACAAGATAAAGGAAACACAATTTTCTGTGACAACTCACAAATTTCATTATCAAAGAATTCTGTTTTCCAGAAGAGAACAAAGCATATTTATGCAAAATAACATTTCATAAGGGAATTAGTTAACAATGGTAAAATTGTTTTGCAGCACTGCAGGTCAGAGGAACAGTTTGCTGATATCCTCACAAAGCCATTGGGACATACAAGTTTTGTTTATCTCAGACAATGTCTTGGAATTATTAATGGTGGTAGTTTTGGTTAAGGGGCACTGTTTGAAATACTCCCAACCACCGCCATGAATAAATTGGCAGCAACACACACCTTCAATTGATTTTTTTGTGCAAGGAAGGAAAAGCCCAGGTTCTACCAATCCAATGGCATTCACACAAAATAAAAACAGAGTACCCGAGACAATTTCTACATTTAATTTATTAAACAACCACCGTTGACTTATTGTTACTTGCAGTTTGCAGCTCGCAAGTTTTTTGGTTTACCCTTAATACTTTTGCTGAATCTTATATTTATGTCGATGCAATATCGGCGAGGCCCACCATACCTTTGTTGCATTTTCAATCCACCACAAACGTTTCTTATTTAGTTTATTCCTTACCTTTTCCATTTCACACTTATCACTGCTTAACCACTCGCATACTGCAGCCCACAACATTTAGCATTTAACTCTTAAATGCTTTTCCGAAACTTATTTCCCTGTCGATGCAATTTGGTGGGATCCACAAACCTTACCGCATTACTGACCACTGCAAACCTTTGTTTTCTGGCTTATTCCTTACCTTTCTACCTTATCGTAATTATCTTTTTTTATCACATCGCAGCCTGCACTTTGCAACTTTTATGCTTTACCTTTTTTGACTGCCCGCAAGTTCACACTTCGCAAAGTTTATGACTTACCTTTTAAGCCACCCGCAAGGGAAAATGGTCCCTCACAAATATTTTCTAGACTAGAATTATTTTTTAACATACAACTCTTTGTTTGAACACCAATTTTTACTATGCAAATGCTTTATGTAAATTATTTTTAGTAATATTATGATTTTTGGTATTTACTATGATTTTTTTAAATTTTAACAATGTAAAATGTAATGTAAAATATATTTAATCCCTTTAAACTAATGATAAATCCTTACTAGAATGTTATATAAATAATGAAATTCTAACATATAAATTACCCAAAATAACCATCATAGTTAAACATTACTTCAAAATTTAATATTTCGCTCGACAAAATTCAACACAATGTCACTTTATTTTTCTTAGAAAATGACACTCTAAGTGGTTTGTTCTTATGCTTATTTCATTCAAAGATACTACATAAGTATTGAAAAGATATGATTGTAATCTCAAGATGATTCAGGAATTAACTCAATGCGCCACTTCGTTAAACCACGAGTTAGTGACATCATAAACATGTTCCTATGTATGGATGATATTGAGTTAATATTGAACATACATAAAGAAATGTAAAGCCTCATAAAATATTTTATCTGTGCAGATGTTTTGCGATCATTCACTTTTTACTCTTACTTTTATTCTTTCTGGTTGAAATAATGGAAAAACATATAGAAAATTATTTTATATTTAGATCTTGTTATATTGCGTTGTTTTACTATTTTCTTTATTTACACATAATTAATTGAGAATTCTTTTATTAGTTGTGTAATAGTAATCTAATCCTATACATGTAATTTTTTCCTAGCTTGACAAATACAATATTGTGTGTTGTGGTGTCATCTCCGGAGTGAGCAATTTGCTCATGAGAGAGCTACATTCTTATTCAAATTTTGTTTTCCATATTTCTGTGTTGGTATCAAAGAAAGGTTCATGAGAAATATTGAGGGTCATGAGGTTATGAGTATTAAAACTCATGGTTGAACCATCTGGTGATGCTATTGGTTTGCATGTAGGAGTTGCTATTTTTGCTTGTGAATACCGTGCACTTCGGAGAGACACCTAAGTGCAGGGTGTTGTGGAATTGTGTTGAATAAGGTCTTGTAAGTCTTTCAAGGGGCATGGATGTTGAGTGGAGGAGCTGCAAATAGATCTTGTGTGCCTGAGATCTGTGTGCATGAAGGAGGAATCGTACTTGTGTGAGGAGAACAAAGGACCTTAAAGATAAACTTGGAGATATAGGAGAAGCAGTATCTAACACTGGCCTAGTCACTACAGCCTTAAATGGAATGGTATACGAGTATAAAATGTTCATCATAGGTTTTGAAGCAAGGGAGAAGGCTCCCACTTATGATGAGTTGACAAGAATACTCATGCAAGAGGAAGGAAGGAAAACGAATCTTAAGCCTTAGAATTATGATTTGGTGTTGATGAAAAAAGGGAAACCACCTTTCAAAAGGAAACCTTGGGAAGGTCACAAAAGAGGAAAGTCACCACAAGGAAAGCCAACGTTTGGTAAGAAACCATTTCAAAATCATAACCACGTATGACGTCTCCAAAGATCAATCTTAATTGTTATTATTGTGGCAAGTTTGGACACTACTCTAGAGATTGCATGAAAAAGAAATACCATGAGTCCAAACATAGAAATAAAAGGCACAATGGAAACTGTGCTAATAGAGGAGAAAAAATGGTAATTTGTTATAGATGTTGCACCATCTATTGAAATAGATGATCCAAATCCTTGGTTTGTTGATTCTCCAGCCTCCATACATATGTCCTATAATAGGCACTGGTTTTAGAACTTTCATGAAACTAACAATGGTACAAATACATATCTTGGGGATGATCGTGCACATGAAATCAAAGGGTACGGTGATGTGCGAGTGACATAACCTAATGGTCATGCTAAGCTTATCTGTAATGTGATGTATGTTCCTAGTATTAAGAAGAATCTAATCTCATTTTCTACTATAACTTATGAGGGCTTGGTATCATCCACTATTTGTTATATATCTCATTGGAAGAATATAATATCATTTTCTATGATAACTCATTAGTCTATTGTAATATCAATGAAAATGTGACTCACATATTTACAAGGCCTATTGGAAAGGAAAATTTTGAAGTATGTAGGAATCAATTGTGTGTGGTAGAAAACACATTTATCCATTAAAGGGGAATGTTGGAATAACGGAGAAACTTCTAGAATATTCTCCCATATTTAGATCTTGTTATGTCGTTGAATTGTTTGCCTTATTTAGACTCATTTGGTTGGACGTTTCTATATTGCAGGAATTTTTTTGAGAATAATATATATATATATAATGGTTTGATAGCTTGAAAAGTGAAATACTCTGTGTTGTGGTGCAGTCTATTGAGTGAGTGATTGTCTCACGAGAGAGCTACATCCTTCAAATTATCTTCCTTATTTCTATGTTTCCCTTAATTTCACATTCCTATGTATTTTTCATACAGGCTCCAGTTGTAGCTGTGTCCATTTTTTCACATAGATAAAGGACTAAAATAGTTGGAAGGAGTCATGTTTTTCCTGAATTTTGAATGAACTAATTGGGTATATGAATTTTTAGTGTAGTGCATAAATTACTTATCAAGTGGATGAATGTGCAGTGTAGTGCAACAAATTAGATATTTCCCTCATGTCAAATCTTTAGGTGGTTCCCGCATATCAAATATAGGTAAATATTGTTTTCACATCTCCAGTTTTTATCATTATTTATTTTTGGGATGCTCTAGAACTTTATAATATTAAATATATATGACCAAACAAAAAAATAAAAAATAAAAAAAAGCATTTGCGCATAAGTTGGAGCTGAGAGTACCCTTGTATTCCTTTGGATGCAAGCGATAAATTCAAAATGATGTATCTCATATTAAAGGTGTAGGTTTTAACCTTGAACACAAATTATCTACACAGGAATCTCATAACAGAAAAAAAACAATAGCGAGAGCATAAAACATAAAACAGATAAACACAGAGATTTTCCCCTGGATCCCAAATCGAGAAGACCATCTTGATTTTTCATTATGTTCCTTTTAGTGTTACAACACATATATATACATGTTGAAGCATACATAAACCCCAATCCATTAACCCTAGATTAGAACAGAACCGTAGTTCCCTTGACTGGATCTACAAAATACCAGGGGCCAAAAACCATCGTACCCCAAAACCATGTGCAAAATCATGCACAAAACATGGGTGGGTCCGCACACATACCCAACATTATCCCACGTGTTGTTTTCTTTCCACAGGAGAGCTTAGACATTGGGCCAATTCTTCAACACCCATTGTTTCTCTACACCAAGAGAACTTCTGCGTGCTCACAGACTTCGTCAATGCATCTGCAACATTCTTCAAAGTGTCCACCTTTACCAGCAACACCCTTTTAGCCTCAACCATATCTCTAACAAAGTGATATTGAACATCAATGTGCTTTGTCTTTGAATGATAAGCAGGGTTCTTAGCCAAGAAAATTGCACTTTGGCTATCACAGTATATCCTTATAGCTTGCTATACCAACCCCATACTTGAACACAATCTCTGCAACCAAAATGCTTCCTTGCTTGCATGAGTGGCTGCTATGTATTCTGCCTATGTAGTTGAAAGCACCACTACAGACTGTCTTTTACTCATCCAAATGAATGCACCTCCAAATAGGCTAAATAAATACCCACCTGTAGATCTTCTTTGGTCCAGATCTCTAGCCCAGTTTGCATCAACAAAACCATGAATGTCCAACATACTTTCCAATCCTGGTCTTCCCTGGTAGCACAAGCCATAATCACTGGTGCCAAGTAAATATCTGAAAACCCGCTTCACTGCTGTCCAATGCTCCTTCCCTGGGTTTCACATAAACCTGCTCAATACTCCCACTGCATGTGCAATGTCTGGTCTAGTATAGACCATTGCATACATCACGCTACCCACTGCACTTGCATATGGCACATAGGACATATCCTCCTCTTCTTCTTGTGTCTTGGGACACTGTTCAGCAGACATCTTTACACCTACAAGAATAGGAAAATTCACCAGTTTACTATCCTACATATTGAACCTCTACAATATAGTCTCGACATACTTCCTCTAGTTTAACCAGAGCTTCCTCTTTGACCAATCTCTCTTAATTTCCATGCCCAAAATATAGTTTGCAGCACCAAGATCCTTCATGTCGAATTTGGAGAACAGTTGGGTCTTCAAATCTTGGATAATTTCTTTGTCATTTCCAATCAACAACATATCATCCACATACAATACCAAATAAATAACATAGTCACCAATTAATTTAAAATAAACACAGTGATCCTCCTTGCTTCTTGTGAAGCCAAGTCCTCGTATATAGGTATCAAATTTCTGATACCACATCCTTGGTGACTATTTTAACCCATACAGAGACTTCTTCAACTTGCATACCATTTCTTTCTTACCCTTCACCATAAATCCTTCAGGTTGCTTCATGTAGATCTCGTCTTCTAGATCCCCGTGAAGAAATGTTGTCTTCACATCCATCTGTTCTATCTCAAAAATGCAAAAGCAACAGATAAAAGTAATATAATAGAAGTAACTTTGGCAATAGGAGAAAAAATATCACCAAAATAAATTCCCGACACTTGGGAATAACCTTTTGCTACCAACCAAGCTTTGTATTTCTACACCTTGCCTTCTACATTCATCTTCTTCTTAAACACTCATTGTCTCCCAATGGCCTTCCTTCCAGCTGGCAACTCCACTAGATCCCATGCCTTATTTTTGTGCAAGGATGCCATTTCATCAACCATGGCCTCCTTTTAGAGTTTTCCATCCTCGGAATCTACCACCTCCCTGATAGTTCTGGAATTTTCATCAATTATAGTTAAGGAAAAACCTGAACAAAAAGCAGATAGACTATACCTTTCTGATTGCCTTCTTTCCCGAACTAATCTTCTCAAAGCTGGAGTTTGTGGCTCTTCCTCTTCGAAATCTTCTTCTGCTGTAAAGTCTGATTCATCCTCCTTTAGCTCAAACTATATCTTCTCAGGTTCCTTTGGTATGATTTCATGTTTAACAACATCTTCCACCTCTCTAAACACCACATCTTGGTTGTACACAAACTTCCTTGTTTCCAGGTTCCAAAGCTTGTAACCTTTTAAACCATCCTTATAACCAATAAAGATGCACCTTTTAGATTTATTATCCAACTTGGTCCTTTTCTCCTTTGGAACATGTACATATGCATCACATCCAAATACCCTTAGATGTGAAAGAGAGGGTTTCTTACCAGTCCATACCTCATGTGGAGTCTTATCCTCAAACGTTGATGAAGGTGATCTATTAACTAAGTAACATGCAGTCTCCACTACCTCTGCCCAGAATTCTTGTCCTAACTCGGTACCACTGAGCATGCTTCTTGCCTTTTCCATCAGTGTTTTGTTCATTATTTTTGTAACTCCATTTTTTTGAGGTGTGTATGGAGTAGTCTTCTGCCATGCTATACCACACTTCTTACAGAACTCTTCAAATTCCTTCTTGTAGAACTCCCCACCATTACCTTTCCTTAGCGCCTTTATCTTCTTCTCTGTCTGGTTTTCCACCAGAGCCTTAAATTATTTAAATCTGTCAAATACTTCAGATTTCTTCCTCAAGAAATATATCCATGTATTCCTTGAGAAGTCATCTATGAATGAAACATAATACATAGACTTTCCCAGTGATGGAACTGACACAGGTCCAAACACATCACTGTGCATAATTTCTAATATCTTGTTCGCCCTCTTAGCACCAGAAGGAAAACTCACCTGATTCTGCTTCCCATATACACAATGTTCACAAAAATCAAAATCCAGAGAGAAATTAGACATACCTTCTACCATACCATTTCTATGCAGTATCTGAAGGCCCTTCTCTCCAATATGTCCAAGCCTTTGATGCCATATCATGGTCTTTTCTCCAGAGACAGCTAGGCTTTCCGCTCCACTTTCAAGAACCACAAAACTGTTACACCCATCAATAACAGTGCTACCTTGTAGATTGTACAGAGTTCCATTCCGAACTCCCCGCATTAATACCAGTGCTCCCCGAACCATCTTGCAGGGATCTTTCGCGAACACTATTTTTACACCTGCATCATCCATCTTGCTTACAGAAATCAGATTTTTGGCCAATGCAGGAATATGCAGAACACCAGGAAGTGCTCTAATCCTTCCACCTTGTAGCTTCAGCTTGACCTTTCCATTTCCAATGATTCTGGCCTTCCTATCATCCCCTACGAAGACATCACCACCATCATATTTCTCATATTCGCAGAACCACTCCCTATGGGGAGTGAAGTGAAAGGATGCACTTGAGTCAATCAACCATGACTCATGATCTACATGTGTATTTGAAGAAGAAGCCAAATACACATCCCCACCTTCATCCAAGGTGCTTTTTGCCTCTGTAGAAGTAGCATCATCAGATCCCTTTCCTTTCTCACAAGCTTTAGATATGCACTCCTTTTTGTAGTGCCCTTCCTTTCTGCATTTCTAGCATACCTTTACAAACTTTCCAGGAGATTTAGATCTCCCTCTAGATTTGGATATCCCACTCGAAACCTTATTCTTATTTCTGTTTTGGGACCTTCCTCGTATAGATAAGGCATCTCCATTCTGGCCCTCCATATTTATTCGTTTAATTTCCTCTGACAACAAGGCTGAGACAATTTCATCAAAATTCAAGGTATTTGTATTGCTACCTATTGCAATAACCAGACTGTCCCACGAGTCTGGTAGAGAACACAACAAACTGATGCACTTATCTTCATCTAAGATTTTAATATCAATATATGACAGCTGACTTACCACAGTATTGAAGGCATTCAGATGCTCTGTCACCAAGTCTCCATCCTTCATCCTCAGGTTATACAGATTTTTTTGTAGGAACAACTTATTCACCAGAGACTTAGATTGGTACAAAGTCCCAAGTTTTTCCCACAAATTATTTGCCGTATCTTCCCCAGATACATTCAACAATATTGAATCTGAGACACACAACTGTATTGTGCTCTTAGCCTTCCGATCCAGTTTCTTCCAGTCTTCATCTGACATTGCCATTGGTTTAGTACCTGGATCTACCGCAATCCACTAATCTTTATCCACCAGCAAATCCTCCATCTTGAGTTTCCATAACTCAAAGCTCTGGCCATTAAATTTTTCAATCTCTATCTTCCCACCGCTCGCCATCTTCCTTCACCGCAAGAATCGATCCCGCAGATCTCCCACTGAACAGGGTCTACCTCAGGCCTGAGAAAAAAACCCTTAGCATCAAAGGCGTTCCCTTGAAGCTGAAAAAACTCTGATACCAAATGTAGGTTTTAACCCTGAAAAGAAATTATCTACACATGAATATCATAATATAAAATAAACAATAGTGAGAGCATAAAACATAAAACAGATAAACACAGAGATTTTCCCCTGGATCCCAAATCGGGACGATCAGCTTGATTTTTCATTATGTTCCTTTTAGTGTTACAACACATATATATACATGCCAAAGAATAAATAAACCCCAATCCATTAACCCTGGATTAGAACATAACCATAGTTCCCTTGACCGGATCTACAAAATACCAGGGGCCGAAAACCATCGTACCCCAAAACCATGTGCAAAATCATGCACAAAACATGTGTGGGTCCACCTATGAGTGGGTCCACACACTAAAAAAGTTTGCTGAGGTGCTGCCCTGGACCCTGACAGGGGGGGTTGCCGCCCCCCCTGTGACCCCCCTACAGTGCTTGGTGCAACGTACAGCGCGTGGAGCTAGTTGTGGAAAGAATATAACACATACCCAACAAAAGGTGCTACACTCCGTAATTTTCTACATCCTTAGTCTCTAATTCGTAATCAATAGATAGATAAGAAAACCTTCTGTAAGATATATTTATAGGTCCTTGCATCATTAGAATCAAATTATCAATGGATTATTGTGTACATGGACCTGTTTTAATGGTTGATTATTGTCATAGGAATTCATTCAATTGATGAGGGCTTGTACCAGCAGAAAGTCACCATGACATGGTTAGTTAATCGAGATCAAGTCTTGGCTTCCATAGAAGATAAGCGGAAGAATACCCAACTTTGGTCATCTAAAGATAGAATGAAAAGTATAGTATGACTAGTGTTGGGAAGGGTGAAATCATGGAATATGCAAAGAAGCCAGCGACTTCCTTCAAGAAGAAGAAAAAGGTCACATTTGTAGACCAACAATAAATCTCAAATAATGATTCAACCCTTCCACAGATTTTTCATGCAATATGTTCATTCCTATTTGGTCACATATGTACACAATACTTTGAAAAGTTTGGACTTTTTATTTGAAGTAACGCTTCCATGCATTGCCATGAGTTGACATTAAAAGTTCTCGAGCATCAATATGGAAGTTGTTGTTTCCTACGTATCAGTTGTAGTCATGATCTATACATGTGGAAGTAAGAGATTTAAGTCCTATATATTTGTAATTGCTGTGATCAATAAATATATCACATAATATTATTTGTTGTATGTAATCTCAGTGTGTATGGTGTTGTGTGTTTAAGTTATCTCTTTGATGTCTCTAATTTATAACATGGTATCAGAGCCTGTTCTAGCTTGATTCCCTTATGGGAAGGCGAGGAAGATGTGAGATTTGTGACAACTAATCCTCTATATATATATTAATTTAGCATTTGATTATGTGTTTGTGTTTAGATTTGTTAGCTATATTGCAGTTCTGAATTATTTTATGGTTCTGGAAGAGCCCCATGTAATCAAGGGGCTCTTAGGATATGTAGCCACTGTGAGGAGTGAAGACGCACACACAATCATAGGAGCATATGTAGTTATGATTTAGCTGACGTAGTAAGAATAATTGTGTGGTGGGTGTGAGATCCATGAATACTATTTAGGAGTGAAGATATCACCGAGTTAATAAATTTTCTGTGAATAAAACCATCAATTTTCTAAAGGAGAGGAGCCAGATCATTTTCTAGAGGTGGAACCCCATCGTATCAATGAAGTTGCATTGCCATAATCAGAAACCATCCTGGACAATTATGGTGGAGGGTGTGTGTTTCTTTTACAACATCATCAATCCTATGATTTTTTGTGTCATATGGTTGTGAAGGATTTGATCCATTTTTCTTATCCAAAGTGGTGGCGTGAAAGTCCTGGAAGCTATTTTCATTTAATATCATTTATCTAGTTGTGTTTAGGGGTGTATCCCGGTAGTATACAGAGAAGAAGTTATTGACTTCATCAGGGATTCGAATTTTCAAATTTGGCAGACATATATCAAGTTAGTTGACACAACTATGGAAGGGAAAAAGTTGGTAAGTGGAAGGACTGCTTGTGTGGGGATTCATGGTTTGAACTGGTGCGGTTATATATATATATATATATATAATGTGAGATATCATGTTGGTTTTTGTGTTTTTATTGGTTATGAAAAGGGTTGGTGGTTATTAAAATAGAAGCCCCAGTGTTTGAAACATAGATTCTTGTGTGTTAGTAAGGTCAAGTTGTTTGATAAAATTTTGAACAGATTCAATATATATACCTCCATCCTAGCAATTGAAGGATAGCCAAAAGTGAAATATCTCACATATGGTGGTTGGTTCATAGGATGGTTCATTACTTGAAAACGCTTATCGCAGAAGCCCCGACGAGGTGAGGTGTCAATATTGTTGATCTTGCAATGTTAATCAATGATAACCATAGGCATTTTTGTTTCAAATTTAGGTCAATTAATCGAGGAAGATCATACAGGTCCAAGGTACAACTCGCTTAAGAAGACGGTTCAAAAATCAAAGTGTCCAAAATGTGGCAAACTAAGTTTCAAGGTCAATATCGAGTAGCTCTAATTGCAGTGGTGCGAACGGTTCATCAAACCGAGTTCGTATAGAGAAGTTAGAAGCAGTCAAAGTTTTGGGTTGACTTGATGAGGTGACACCCTTAGGGAGGAAACATTTTTGCCAAATTCTAGTGGCCGGATTCTAGCTAGCTCTGACTGGAATCTTAGCAAAATTGTGGGATACTTAAATCGTATCCTATGGTCAAAATCGAGAAAATTTAAAAATTACGGATTTGTTTTAAATTTAAAAAAAAAGGCAAGGGTGAGCCATAACCCCTGCCCTTGCTCCAACCACATAAAAAAATAAAACAATGTTATGGGTCAGATGCCATGACCCGCCGGACCCACTGGATATGGCAACAAATATTATAAATAAGGGTGGGGCGAGGCATGTCAACCCCGTCGCCCCAACCCACACCATAGATAACGTATATATAATATGTTGTAAACCACATGGTAGGATATCACACGGGCGGGATGCCCGATGCGGGGCTGCCCCCCCAATAATAATCAACATCAGCTATTTAAAATAATGTGTTGGTATCATAAAACCATTGACTCCTTTTTATGGACGCGGCAGGGTTTGACCATCCAACCCCCTACCTCATATTTTGGATCTCAACCACCATGTCAAGCATGCTTCCTTCAGGAGTCTGCCCACCTTTTGTTATAAAAACATGAAATTCAGAAATGCACCCATGAAGACCTGGAGTGGCACATTTACCAAGTCAGAGTGGAACCTTAAGGGCGAAAACGCGAAGTTGGGAAACACTTTTTGGCATGAGATAGAATTCGGGAGGATTTTTTAATTTCTCGGCCGAGAAAAAAAGTCAACTAAATTTCTCGGCTGAGAGTTTTCAAAACTCTCGTCCGAGAGATTTTAAATATTTCGAATTTTCTCGGACGAGAGTTTTGAAAACTCTCGGCCGAGAGTTGTGTCACAAAACTCTCGGCCGCAAACTCTCGGCCGAGAGTTAGAAAAAATCTCGGCCGAGAGTTTGCGGCCGAGATTTTGCACAATAAAACTCTCGGCTGAGAGTTTTTCTAACTCTCAGCCAAGAGTTTTATTGCGCAAACTCTCGGCCGCAAACTCTCGGCCGAGATTTTTTAAAACTTTTGGGCGGGAGTTTTCCCGCGCATAAATTGGTTTAAAACTTTCGGCCGAGAGTTTTAAAATTTTCTCGGCCGAGAGTTTTTCTCGGCCGAGAGTTTCTAGTCAACAAAAAACTCAGAAAACTCTGCAGTTTTGAGAAACCTGCAACTTTGGAGGGACAGAACACCTACAAAAACAAAATGTTATATGTCGGACCAAGTACCATTAGATTCGTCTCTAAATCTAGTTTTTGATGATGTGAGATTTATGGAGTTTCATTAAAAAATTCAAATTTTTATTAATTTTTTACTAAACTATGTCACTATGGAATTTCATTGTTCGAAAAATTGCACTGAATGAAAATTCAATAACTTTCAAACGAGGACACCAAAAAATTTAAAAAAATCATAGTGCACTTCCTCTCCCCGTCTACTTCAAAAGGGTACTCTCATTTTTCTTATTGATGATCACATTGAAAAGAAAATCAAAGGATAATAAAATGTACTGAAACATCACTGTTTTTTTGTCTTCGTCCATTTCAAAAAATAATAAAAAATAGTGATTTGATCCGAAAATTACCAAAAAATAGTCTGTGCACTAGTGCAATATATGCGGATTATGATGCTATGGTTTTTTTCCAAAAAATGAATAACCTTCCCTAAAAAAAGTAAAGGATAATAAAGTGACTATTTATGTTTGCCTGAAAATTTCAAGTATATGCAGTTAGTAAACAACAAATTTACCCCTCTATATATCAATATTTTTTTTTTTTTTTTAAATATCGGTATGGAGGTAAGACAATTCTCTACAATTCTTGTTTTTATGTCAAAGCATAATTTGCGATAAAAATATGAGTTTAGTGGAGTTGAAGTTGAAAAACATAGAAAATTACAATTTTCAACATCAAAAAAGGGCAAAAAGTGTTTCCCAACTTCACATTTTCACCCTTAAGTGCCTTACAGGAGGGGGAACATTGTTACCGATGAAATAGGTAACCGCACTATTACCTACTTTTTTTTGGTAGCATAAAAAGCACTCGATTTTGAAAAGTGGTGATGCAGAATAACCTTTTTTTTTTTAGCACATTTTTGACACTCATATTTTTATTTATGAAGTAGGGATATTTGTTTTAAAATGCTAGTGATTTTCATGCTAATTTTGAAACGAATTGATGCAGCATCAACTTTTTTTTTTAGAGCGGTGATTTTCATGCAAATTTTGAAACGTATTGATGCAGCATCAACATTTTTTTTTAGAGTGGTGATTTTCATGTTGGTAATAAAACACAAAGCTTAGATAATATATATATATATATATATATATATATATATATATATATATATATATATATATATATGAAAACAATAAAAAAAACCAATAAAAATGTAAAAAAAAAACAAAATTAACTCGTAAAAATAAAAAATTTAAACAAAAATAAATTAAAAAAACAATAAAAAAAAAAAAAATATTCGAAAATTATATCAAAAGAAATGACAAAATTTGAAAAAAAACACATAATTTAAAGAAAAAAAACAAAAATTAACCAAAAAAACTATAAAAAAAAAACATCAAAAACATTTTTTTCTAAGTTATTAAAAAAAACCATATAATTTAAAAAAAAAAAAATTAAAATAGAAAATTTAAAAATAATTTAAATTACAAAATTGAAATTTAGATAAAAAAAAATAAAATACAAAAAAGAAAAAATTAAATTTAAAAATTTAAATTAAAAAAATAATAATAATAAGAAAAAAAAATACAAATTTTAAAATTAACCAAAAAAACAAAAAAAAAAAAAAAAAAAAATTGAAAATTGAAAAATAAAATTAAAATAAAAAAACTATCATTAAAAATTAAAAAAAAATTAAAAAACCACATGCAAATAATTAAAAAACAAATATCCATAAATTTACCATTTTTTTTTAAATGAAACAATTTATAAATTTTAAAAATGAAAAACTAAATAAACTAAAAGATTAAAAACAAAATTAAATTAAATTAAAATTTAATAAATTTAATAAATTTAAATTTTAAATTTAAAAAAATAATTAATCTAAAATATTAAATTTAAAAACAAAATTAAAAAAAAAAAATTAAAACAAATTAAATTTAAAATAAAAAATTTGAATTAAAAAAAAAATTAAATTTTTTGAATTTAAATAAAAAAATAAAAATAAAAATCAAATTAAAAATAAAAAAATATTAAAAATAAAAATAAAAATAAAAAAATAAAGAATTTTTTATCGTGTTGGCGCCGCCAATCGGCCTCCCGCCCAGGTGGTGGCGGAGGCCGACCCTGGGCGGGCGGGAAGGCTGCATCAGCCTTCCCGCTCGCCGAGTGGCCGACCTCCGTCGTGACCTGGGCAGGAGGCCGATTCCGGGAATCGGCCTCAGGCCGTGGGACGACGATTCCCAGAATCGGCATCACAGCGATTCCCGGAATCAACCTCCCACTGCTAGAGGGTGATTCCCGGAATCGCCATCCCAAATCGGCCTCCCGCGATGGGAGGGCGATTCCTGGAATCAGCGTCAGGGCGATTCCCGGAATCGGCGTTAGGGCGATTCCCGGAATCGGCCTCCCGTCGCGGGAGAGCGATTACCGGGATCGGCCTCCTGCTGGGAGAGGGTGATTCTCGGAATCGGCCTCCCGCCCAATGGCCAGCCTCTGCTGCCGCCTGGGTGGGAGGCCGATTGGCGGCACCACCACGATCAAAAAATTCGTTTTTTTTTATTTTTTTAATTTTTAATATTTTCTTTTAATTTGATTTTTATTTTTAATTTTTTTTAAATTCAAAAAATTTAAAATTATTTTTTTTAATTTAATTTTTATATTTGAAATTTAATTTGTTTTAATTTTTTTTGTTTTTTTAATTTTTTTTTATTAATTTTATTCATTTTTTTTTGTTTTTAAATTTTTTTTTTCTAAATTTTGTTAATAATTTTTATTAAGTTTGCTATTTTTTTTTCATATTTTTTTTTATTATTAAATTTTATCTTTAGTTTTTTCATTTAATTTTTTAAAATTTAGTATATTTTGTATTTTTTTATAATTTATTTGAATTTAATATTTTTTAATATTTTTTATTTTTTTATTATTATTTTTTTAATTACATAAATTTTTTATTTTTTTTTATTTCAATTAAAATTGTGGATTTAAAATTAGATTTTTTTTTTTTAATTAAACTTAATATTTTGAAATTAATTTGTTTTTTATTTTTTTTTTATTTCATATATTTTTTTTAATTTATTTTTTTCAATTTTAATTGATTTTTAAAGTTTTTTAACTTTTTATTTTAACAAATTTTTTTTTTTTTCAAAATTTATTTGTTTATTCATTTATTTATTAAAATTTAATATTTAATTTCTTATTTTAATATTAACATTTTTTTAAAAATTTAATAAAATCTAATATATATATTTTTAATTTAAGTTCACATATATATTTTTTATTTTTTATAATTTAAATTTAATTTATTTTTTAAAATCTATTTGTTTTTTTAATATATATTTTTTTAAATTTAATATTTTTATTGTATTTTATTTTTCATTTTTTATTTTTAATTAATTTTTCATTTTTTTCCTTTTAATTTCAATAATGTCCTTTTTTTTTAATTTATTAAAATTTAATATATTTCTTTAAATTTAATGTTTTATTTTAATTTTTTTTTTTTAAATTTAATAGACATTTTCTTTTTCTTTTTTAAATTTAATTTCTATATTTTGTTTGTTATAATTTCTTTATTTTTTTAACTTGTTTTTTTTTTTAATTTAATATTTTTATTTTGTTTTTATTTTTATTTTTTTATTTCTATATATTTCGAAATTTTAATCTTTAAATTTTTATTTTTATTTTTATTTTTTTTAATTTTAGGTTTTTTTTAATATTTGAATTAAAATTTTTATTTTGTTTTTATTTTTATTCCTATATATTTTTAAATTTTAAGCTTTAAAATGTTTTTATTTTTTAATTTTTTTTTTTTTTTTTAATTTTAGGTTTTTTTTAATGTTTGAATTTTAAAAATTAAAAAATGTTATTTCTATTTTTTAAAATGTCAAAAATATGACACAATTTTTTTTTTTGTTATTCCAGCATCAACTGGTTTTGTTTTGGGGGTGTTTTTTCAATCCTTGTTTCAAGAAACAAATTTGTTTTTAGCATAATTTTATAAAATGTTGAAATTTGACCTTAAAAAAAAACCAAGTGCGTTCTGGAATACACTTTTTTTTGTTTTTGGGGTGTTTTTCCATGTTTTCTGAGTCTTTTTGGGCTAGAGTTCTCGTTTTGAGGTCAGGTTACCTATTTCATCGGTAACAGTGTTGGGGGAAAAACCATGAACTAAGCTCATTTCTAGAGGGCCCAGATTTGTCCAGCGTCAAAGTTAGAAAAAATTTATATGGATTTTGCACTTCTCGGCAACATGAATTCAACGGTGTTGTCCATTTCTTCATCATAGGTCTCCAATTTTCAGACACTTTCAACTATGGATGTATAAGGGGGTAATTTTTCATTGATGCTTCTACTTTCATTTTATTTTCCACTTAATTAAAAAGGGCCTCCCCACTGATTGAGAAGGGCCTGGAGACATAGTCGCTCCTGGAGGAACTCCAATATTAATTTCTTGTCTTCTTTGAATGATTTTATGTGATTCTCTCTTCTTATGTCCATGCCTTTTAAGTTTCATGGTTAAGATGCAATTTTACATGTAATTCTTTAATCCATATCAAAACAAAAGATCTTGGATCATCAAGTGACAACTCCAATATGTGGTGGCCAAAGAGCGATGTTTGCAAGATTATGGAGTGGATGTGAGTGCTTATGAAGACCAGTCAAGCACAGATTATCCTTGTTGTTTTAATACATGTTTTCAATGTTTTCCATGTAAGCATTAATGGAGGGTATTGGAATTAATTCTTCCATGTGTTGTCATGAGTTGTCATTAAGAGTTACCAAGCATCAATCTAGAAGTTTTTATTTCATATATGAGTTGTAGTCATGATATAGATGTGTGGAAGTGAGAGAATTATGCCCTATATATGTCTAACCATTTTGATCAATAAATATATCACATTTTTTTTTATGTGTAATGTCATTGTGTTTGGTGTTGTGTGTTTAATCAGGCACTCTGTTGTCTCTAATTTCTAACACTTGTACTATGTAATAATTGGAGAAATACACAAAAAAACCCTAAGAATTCAAAGTCACAAATATACATGGATAAGGATTACACCATAATTCTTAACGAACTAAGATTTTAATGGTTTAGAAATCGTTTCCTTTTAAAATCTATAGGTTTAAAGCTAGAAGAGTAGAGTATGTATAAAATACCATGGTCGAGGTTGATTATTTGTAGACAATGATTCCTTATCTCATAAATAAGAGAGTCTCCAACTTAACATTAACATTAAAATAAATATTATTATTACCATTATTAATGGTATATTCTCACCATGATATTTTTTACGTGAATTCAATATCTTTCTGCAACTTGTATCCATAAGTTTAGTGAATTAAAAGAGCATATATCTAAGTCTAAGTTGTGTAGATGGAATTTGACATAAGTACTTTAAATACATATTGAATCGTCAAATAAATTATTTAAATCATGTGTTGAATTACTTTTACACACACACACACACACACACACAGATATATATATATATATATATATATATAAAGGGACACATGTATCCATAATATTAGTGATTTAAGAGAGCGTCTATTTAGAGCTAAGTTTTGTAGATGGCATTTGAGAGGAATTATTTAAATCATGTGTTGAATTATTTTTGAAAAGTATAATTTATTTAAACTATGTGTTGAATTATTTTTAAAAAATATAATTTATTTAAACCATGTGTTGAATTATTTGTCAAACCTCTCCTCCTCTATTGATTTTGGATCTATTGGTTTGACTGACTTCATATTACTTCTATCACCAATTGAACTACCCCTCTCACTATTTTTATTATTTTTTAATTGAGCTTATGTTTTAATATTATTATTTTTTGATCTAATACATTATTGTACAAAAACTACAATACCTCTTGTATATTGAGCCAACATTTAAATGTTTACATTTTTTACATTATAACATCTCCTATACTTGACACAAACACTTTAATTTAAAATTAGTTTATTATTTTATTAAAAAATTAATCCTACTTATTTCTTAATTATTTTTTAAGTAAATTAATTTATGTCATGGGATAAATTATTTCTCTCAAACCACATACAATATAAAACGTATTCCTCTGAACTAATAAAACCTAATTAGTGTGATTTGAATCTACCATTTAATGTGCAAAAAATATCATTTAATATGAACAAAAGCCTCATGAAAATGTCGAAGTTCTATCAAGGGGGTTTTAAGAACCACAAAAGTAGCATGTTTCATTATGGTTTGATCCACATATTAGTATTATTTAAACAAAGATAGTATTCATGGGATAATTTTTTGTGTGAAAATAGTTTTTCCAAACCCTCAGAAAATCATCGTGAGAAAATCTTGCGGTAGACTAAGAAATTTGAACAGGGATTTCAGGAAAATGTTTAAAAAAACCTTGCCTCTTCACCTCAGCCAAAAAACCATATTTTTCCACCTTCATAGGACACATAGTATGGTTTTAGAGAATAATTTTTCATTTTTATTAATGCCCAAATCACTTGCAACATTGCCAGAAGAATTAGAATTGGGTTTATAAAGAAAAACCATGACCTGATGTCGTTAGATAATATTGATACTGAGTGGAATGAGTCTATGCATATTGAACATTCAAAACCTACAAATGATATAGAGGAATATGATGAAAATATGAAATAATAAACATTTGAATTATAGAAACAAATCAACTTGAGAATTCCTCATTAAGCATGATTATAAAAAAAAGAGGGCCTTATTTTTACATACCTCCCACTTTGTATTCACACTGTGAAAAATTTAATAAAGCTTTGAGGCTGAATATATGGCACATAACCTAGTTATCAAATAGAAGCTCTGCGTACCTATTTACAGTCAATCTATTATATACTATTCAATCTATGAAACTTAAGAAATTTTGCTGAAATTTTGGAAAAAACCAATGAACCAAAAAATTTTACTAACCTGAATATCAAATTGAAACTTGTGAAGAAACAATAAACTTTCACAATGAAACTTGAAATGAAACTTGCAGCATGTCCCAATTTGTTCAATTTCTTTTTGAATAAACATCATTTCTTTTTGTATTGAATTCATTTTTTGTAATTTGAATGAGAGACGTTTCAATTTAAAGAAGTGTATTAATTAAATAATATGGAAGATGAGGCACACACACCAAGTTGAATGAGAGTTGTTTCAATTTAAATAAGTGTATTATGTAAATAATATGGAAGATGATACAAGCACATCATGTCTCAATTTTTTCAATTTATTTTTAAATAAACATCATTTCTTTTTTTATTGAACTCATCTTATGTAATTTGAATGAGAGGCGTTTCAATATAAAGAAGTGTATTAATTAAATAATATGGAAAATAAGGCACACACACCAAGTTGAATGAGAATCATTTCAATTTAAAGAAGTGTATTAAGTAAATAATATGGAAGATGAGGCAAGCACACCAAGAATGATGGCGCTCGATTGCATGCCATAATTTTAATTGTAACCTACATAATAAAGTTTAATTGTAACCTACATAACAAATTGTAAGTTACACTATGTAAAGTACAATTTAATAATACAATTATATTTTAAATTTAGAATATTAAATTTATATAAAATAACTTAATATTTTTTTTATTGATGATTATTTTTAAGAAATACAAAAGAGCACTATTGATAAAAACGAAAAAGAAAATTGTTGGCCTTCACGTAGACTATTTCTACTATCTGAATCATTTAGATATAAATTTTGCATTATATTTTAGGTAGATTTCAAATAATTAAATATAATTATGGTAATAATAATGTAATAATAAAAATAATTATTAGATATAATAGTTATTATTAATCATAGTTTACATAATTATAATAATGTAAACTTTCAAATAATTAATATATATTATTTTATGTTTAAAAAAATAAAAATGTATTTATCTTATTTTAGCTTATTTTATATAGTATTACTTTATTTTTATCTTTATATAAATATAGTTATTTATAATAATATGGAACAAGTTCAACAACTATGGCATTATAAAGATGGTCATTACAATGATTTATGTCACTATGATAATAACACTTCATGTTAAACCTAAAACTTTATAAAAACAAATTGAAAATTAAAAATTAAAAAATAAACTTTATAACACATAGAGAGCCATACAAGTAATCATTATACACTTGGAAAATGGATAACCATGCCTATGTTTGATAATGTGAAATGGTATAAGAGGGAATTAGTAATCCACCCTAGTAACTGTTATCTTAAAACACTTGGAAAATAGTTGGTTACGCATACTTTTCATAGCGAGATAACTGTTACATTAAAACATTTGGCAAATAGTTGATTAGGCATGCATTTCACAATGCGAAATGGTGTACATTTCAAAATAAATGCACATTATATTTTTTCAGTTCATTTCTCATTAGTGATCATATGTGGTTAACAACAACACACATAGTAAATTTTTAATCATGCTTTGTAAAAAATTAATTTAATTATGGTTTAAACATGTGATTTAAACATTCAAGGAAGTTATAACTTTTAATTTAATTCATTGATGTAGTGGCGATGACGAGAATATAGTGGCATCTTTCAATTTAGACCATCTGATCAAAAATATTAATTAGCAAAAGGATTAAATTTTCCAATTCCAATAGGGGGATGCTTATCAGCGTAACTAGCACAATCACATTTACCAATGTAGTTGATATAAACCCATAGGCATATATGAAATAGATTTACAACCACATTCACGAATGTGGTTGATATACACTGATAGGCCTATATCCATAGCCCACCACATGTATTTCACCAAAATAAATATTATATATTTATGAATATAATTACCAATATATTTTATATATTGACTTATAATATATTAATAATATTAACTATATGCATACTATATATCAACCTAAAATATGTTTATATGTGTGTGTGTGTGTGTTATTCAATAGTAAAATATATAATAAAAAGATATTATTAAATTATTTCAATATATTAATAGTTTTAACTCAAACTATAATATAACTCAAAAATAACATAATAAAAATATTATATTAATATTATAATAAGTGTATATCTCCTATCAATATCTCAAGGGATTATTATTATTTTAAACCCAAAAAAGTAATAAACCCAAGTAATTGGTGAAGAAAAGGATAAATATTAATATTATAAACCAAGAAATAAAAAACCAAATTATTTAATGTGAAGAGATTAAAAAACCCTAGGAAATAATATTTAAAACCCAAAAGCCTAAGAAAGTAATAAACCCTAAGACTTAATATATTAAACTAAAGAGATTAATAAATCATATGAGATAATATTTAAAACCCAAAAAACTAAGAAATTAATAAATCCTAACAATTAATATTTTAAACTCAAGAGATTAATAAACCTAACATATTATTAATAATACAAACCAAAAGAAATAATAAACCCAAGGTTTAAATATTATAAACCAAAGGAATTGGTAAACCCAAGGGATAAATATTAAAAACATAAGGGATCAATAAGGCCAAGGGATCAATATTAAAAATGCAAGAGATTAATAAACCCTAATAATTAATATTTTAAACTAAAAAACCTAATAAATTAATAAGCCATAAGAATCAATATTTTAAACCTAAGATATTAATAAACCAACGAGATTATTAACATTATAAATGAAAAGAACTAATAAACCCAGGGGTTTAATATTATAAACCAAAGGAATCAGTGAATCCAAGGGATAAATATTAAAAACCTAAGAAATCAATATTAAAAACAATAGAGATTAATAAACACTAAGAATTAATATTTTAAACTGAAAAACCTAAGAAATTAATAAAGCCTAAGACTTAATATTTTAAACTCAAGAAATTAATAAACCAAATGGGTGATTAACATTATAAACCAAGAGAACTAATAAACACACAAGGGTTTAATATTATAAACCAAAGGAATCGGTGAACCCAAGGAATAATATTAAAAACCTAAAGGATAAATAAGGCCAGGGAATCAATATTAAAAATAATAGAGATTAATAAAACCTAATAACTAATATTTTAAACTAAAAAACCTAAGAAAGTAATAAATCCTAAGGAATGATATTTCAAACTCAATAGATTAATAAACCCAAGGGGTTATTAATATTATAAAACAAAAGAACTAGTAAACCCAAGGGTTTAATATTATAAACCAAAGGAATTGTGGAGCCCAAGGATAAATTTTAAAAAACGAAGGGATCAATAAGGCCAACGGATCAATATTAAAAAAACAAGAGATTAATAAACCCTAAGAATTAATATTTTAAACTCAAAAACCTATGAAATTAATAAACCCTCAGAATTAATATTTTAAATTCAAGAGATTAATAAATTGAACATATTATTAATGTTGTAAACCAACATAAGTAAGAAGCTCAAGTGTTTAATATTATAAACCAAAAGAATTATTAAAATTATAAAGGTAATGAACAAATAAACACAAGCATTTAATATTGTAAACTCAGGAAATTAGTAAAACCAACAAAAAAATGTTATAAACTTGAGGGATAAATATTAGTATTATAAACCAAGAAATTAATAAACCCTAACAATTAATATTTTAAACTCAAGAGATTAATATACCCTAAGACTTAATAGTTTGAACCCAAAACCTAAGAATGTAATAAACCATAGTATTTAATATTTTAAACCCAAGAAATTAATAAACCCAACGGTTTAATATTATAAACCAAAGGAATTGGTGAACCCAATGGAAAATTATTAAAAACTTAAGGGATAAATAAGGCTAAGGGATCAATATTAAAAACACAAGAGATTAACAAACCCTAAGAATAAATATTTTAAACTCAAAAACCTAAGAAATTAATAACCCATAAGAATCCATGTTTTAAAATCAACTAATTAATAAACACAAGGAATTATTAATATTATAAACCAAAAGAACTAATAAACCCAAGGGTTTAATGTTATAAACCAAAGGAATTGGGGAACCCAAGGGAAAAATATTAAAAACATAAGAGATCAATAAGGCCAAGGGATCCATATAAAAAACAAAAAATATTAGTAAAGGCTAGGAATAAATATTTTAAATAAAAATGAATGAGAAACTCACATGATGAATAAAGAGATTAATAAATCTTAAGAATCAATTTTTTAATAAAAATGATTGATAAAGTCACATGATTATTAATATTATAAACTGAGGGGAATAAATATGATTTACCATGCTTAATTTAAGCATTGAAATAATTGTTGTCACAATGCGACGTTGGACCAAATATGATCATGGTTGGCCATGATTGACTTTCATATTGAGACAATATTTGTCACAATGTGACATTTGACCACGGATGACATTGATCGACTATGGATAACACTAATTAACAATGGTTTCCCATGGTTGATTTTCATATTGAGTCAATGTTTTTCATAATGTGACATTGGACCATGCATTAGTATTAAACTGTAGGACTAATATTTAAACCCTAATATTTGGATTTAATAAACTGAATGGAATAATATTACGAACTTAAAGAATTATAAAACTTAAGGGATCAATGTTATAAACCTAATGGATCACAAATACAGGGAAATATTAATATTATAAACATAAAACATTAATAAAGAAAAGGGATTATCAATATTATAAACAAAGAACATCAATAAACCAAAGGGATTATTAATATTATAAACCCAAAAGATTAGTATTAGAAATAGAAATGAATAATAAACTCAAGTGATTACTAAAGTCGAAGGATCAATAAAATTAATAAAAGAATATAAAAGCGAAAGAAATTAATAAACACTAAAAATTAACCCAAGGGATTATTCATATTATAAAAAAAAAAGAACTAATAAAACCAAGAGTTTAATATTATAAACCAAAGGAATTGGTGAACCCAAGAGATAAATATTAATAACCTAAGGGACCAATAAGGCCATGTGAGAAATATTAAAAACACAAGAGCTTAATAAAGCATAGGACCCAATATTTTGTACGCAAAGGAATTTTAAAGTTGCATCATTATTATCATTATAAACCGCAAGTGATCAATCAACCTCACTGATTGTTATAATAAACTAAAGTGATATTCAATTCCACCATGAGTGAAACCAAAAAAATAGCATTGCAATTAACATATGTTTTTTGTTTTCTTTACATAAATAAATCCCACTACAAAAATGGACTTGAAACTCTCCATCAAAGGTCATTTACCAAATAGCCTCTTCGAGAACACAACCATACCAACCACAAAAGGAATGCTAGATAAAATCAAGAGGATAATGATCATAATACTGAATGCTTTCCAAACCATCCCTTCTTGTTTTTCTCCCAGCCTCCCTCATGTGCACATGCAACATGTATTTTACATTGATTTTCATTTCATCTAGCACACGAAGATGCTCATCAATAAAAGTAGGATGGAGGCCATGTTTTCTATCAAACTTGTTCCGAAGAAATGAAAGAAAATTGATGAGTCTAGAAATATTTTATGCCTCTTTATTATAATAGATGCCACAAAATCAAAATTAAAAGACAAAGATATATATATATATATATATATATATATATATATATATATATATATATATAGATATATAACACCCCATTTGTATTGTTTTGAAAAATTTCATGCTATAAAATAACCTAACGCTACATGAACCAAATGATATAAAATTTCTAGAAATATAAACCTCATTAGAAATGCATATTGTACACATGAAATGAGCGATAAAATTAAATGAGTGATATGACCCTTATTACAATAATCAACAAGAAATCACAATTTTTAAAACTTAACATTTAAAATCAAATATTAATAATGTTAGTAACTATATATTTGTTTTTAAATTAACGTTGATGTCAACATCAAATATAAATATGTTGTCATTGAACCAAACCACAACATATTTATCAAACCACATTAATAAATATTGTTAGTTGCATGTCATAGGGATATGTACTTAAATGTTTATTTTTAATGTTTGGCTCATATAACTGGTTGTATATGTCTGAATGGTTCATTGTAAACAAAAGAACATTAGCGACATAAAAAAATGAGGTAAATTGAAAAACATGAAAAATGATGTAAGAAAATTCTCAGATATTACTATATTGGATCTGATGAATGTATTCATTTCAATAATATATGAAAATAGTTACTATACTAAATGCAAATAGAGAGGATAATAAAAATAAATAAAAATCATTCTATAAATATGTCACAATACTATTAGTTGCATGTCATAGTGATATGGATTTCCATCTTGATTTTTAATGATTGGCTCATATAATTAGTTTTTTATCTCTCAATGGTTCATTGTAAGCAAAAAAAAAAAAAAAAACCACTTAAAAAAATAATAAAATTAAACAACATGAAAAAAGATGTAAAAAACTTTCCAATATATTGCTATGAATTTGATGAATGTATTCATCTCATTAATATATCAAAAACATTATTATATTAAAATTAAATAAAGAGGATAATAAAATAAATTAAAAAAACATTCTATAAAGAGCTAAAAGTGTTAATAGTTTCATGTCGTAACGATATGGACTTTAATCGTTCCTCTTCTTTCTTCCTAATTGTAACGTATGCACTATCTCTCATCTTGGCATAATGCTGAAAAGAGAAAGGCGGTGGAATGTGTAAACCATCTATTGATTTCGCTCTTGATATGGTTGTGAAGGTCAGGCATTGCTGCTTTTTATTCCCAATATCAATTGATGCTCATTCTAAAGTCGAACCCTGTGACTTGTGGATTGTAAGAGCCCATGGCATCTTTAAACGAATTTTTTTTCGATTTCCTCTTATCACTGGTGTGATAGGTACAATGTTTGGATTGCTTGCATCAAACGAGATACCAACATACTTATAAAAAACAACAGTTTTAAACTGTAATATCCCGTTTTGGGGATATCTCTAAAACACGGCAAACTCCAACCAAAGATTGACTGGGAGGGCATTTACCAGATATGTCGCCTCTAAAAGAGGACGAGATCCAGAGGCTACCTGGCCCTTTCGAGACTCGGTCAAGCAGTGAAAGATAAACACACCAAGTGGTATAGAACTAGAGCGCTCAAAAAAAATAATAGAAATAGAAAGAGAATACAGCAACTACGGCAACAACGGAAACTACGGCAACTCAACCAGAAAACATAGAGAGAAAATGCTTAGCCATTTTATTAATATGAGAAATGAAATGAAGTACAAGAGGCGATATTGCCTAGAGCAAGTAAGGAAACACTCTCAGAAAAGACAAGAAATGGCTGCTCTATGAACTGCGTCCTAGCTACTGGAAAAATGCCGTGTAGCTGCTACTGCTAGAATGGACTGAAGATTAGGGGCTGATCCCCTTGCCAGAATGAGCTGAAAATCGGCAAATCTCCTCTCCTCAACAACCCAGACAAGATCCAAAAACCATTCCAAGAATCGCCAACCTGAGAAAGCACCAGAAACTTCCTCCCTAGTGAATTACGCTGGCCTCCAAGGTACAGCGCAGTGGATGGAGAGAAACAGCTGAAATACTTCCACAAAATCCCTCAAAAACCTTCGACGGGAAAAGGCTGACCCTCTGCTCAAATCCCGGTGAAATCACCTGCAAAAACCCTAAACTGAAGCTCCTCCACAATGGACTGTGTCTTCTCTCCGAGTGACTGTGCAGTCTCTATAAGCGTCGACTCTGCAACAAACCAAAAAAATGAAACGACTCACAAAATACTGGAAAATAAACCTTGCCCAAGCAGGAACTCGAAGTCCCCCGGGGCTAAGGGCGAGATCTCCGACTAGAGACACTCAATGCACTAAACAGTGCTGCAGACAAGCTAAATAGCTAGCATGCTCAAGAAGACAAAAATTCTCACTCCAAAATCATCTACTCAAGAATGATCCAAATGAGGAGGCTCATCCATCTTTTATAACATTGGTTTCCCTCCAAAACCCGTCGTAGCCTCTCTCTCCTCCGCATCCTCATCCTTATCTGCACAGAAGCTTCTAGAGTGCACGTAGGCCCCCCTCCTCTATGTGGTGTTTGGCCCCCCTTGACTCCCCTTGAGTCACAACGTTGTGCTACTAGGCGGATGTATTATTCTACTTAAGTGAGTTAGACCTTCTTTACTCACTTTTTATTTATTTACAAACCATAGACGACAAAACTATACAAAGTCGAATATTCCAATTAGTTGTCGGTAATTAGGAATATTACAGTCCCCCTCGGAAAAATGTTGCTTACCCTCAAGCAACTGAAGTGATGGATGCTGCAGAATCTTCTCGCTCTCCCAAGTGGCATCCTCATCCAGCAAATTCTTCCACCTCACCAAGAATTCCCGGATTGTCCTGCTCTGTAACCGCCTCTCCCTGGTATCAATAATGGCCTCCAGCTGCAACACCAAGTGCCCCTCATCATCTGTAGGTGGTAACTCCTCTGTCACTATCTCCTGCTATCCCAGCGCCTTCTTCAGGCATGATACATGGAAGATGTTGTGGATCTTGCTGCCTTGGGGCAGCTCCAACTCATATGCAACATGCCCAATCCTGCGTATCACCCTGTATGGCCTGTAAAAATGAGGCTTGAGCTTCTCAGCTCCCTTCTTCTTCAGCGATGACTGTCGGTATGGCTGTAAGCGTAGGTAAACCAAGTCCCCTACCTCAAACTGTTGGTCCACTCAACCTCTGTCAGCATACAGCTTCTGTTGGTTCTGTGTTGTAGCTATATTGTCCTTAAGAGCTCGGAGGATGTCCTGACTCTCTTGGATCCACATCTTGGCTCTAGGAGCCTTACTCGCACTGAACATCGCATCAAAAAATGATAAAGTATGGTACCCATACAAAGCGTAAAATGGCGACATACCAATAGACATGTGATGTGTCGAGTTGTAGCAGTACTCCCCCAAATGCAACCACCTCAACCATTCTTGCTGATATCCACTAAAATAGTTACGCAAGTAGCCCTCCAACCACTTGTTAACTATCTCCATCTATCCATCCGTCTGTGGGTGGTAACTGGTATTCGGTGTCAACTCCGTCCCCATTAGCCGGAAAAGCTCCTGCCAAAATCTGCCCATGAAGCGGATGTCCCTGTCACTGATGATGGTCTTAGGAAGACCATGAAACCTGAAAATCTCCCGGAAGAACAGCTCGGCCACCTGTGCTGTTGTGTAATGCATGGATATGGCGAAAAAGTGCGCATACTTTGTCAGTCGATCAACGACGACAAAGATACAATCCTTGCCCTACACCGTGGGCAACCCTATGATGAAATCCATCAATATGCTCTCCCATTTCCCCTTCGGAATGGGAAGAGGCTGCAACAACCCTGTGGGATGGCTCATCTCCCCCTTGTTCCTCTGATAGACATCGCACTCCGTGATGTGCTGGAGTACGTCCTCCTTGAGGCCCTTGCATGAGAACCTCTCTCTAATGGCCCTGTAGGTTTTGGTAAACCCCTGATGGCCTGCCAATGGAGAATCATGTGATGCCTGGAGTATATTATTCCTAAGCTAAGATCCTTTAGTCAAGAAGATCATGTCCCTGTAATAGATGATCTCGTTGACCACCCTGTACCGGTAATCTGCCACCTGTTCGTCCAACACCTCACATGCAAACCTGTCCTTGGAGTACTCAAGTAAAATTCGAGCCCTCCAATCTATATCCAAGCTCATAAGAGATAACGTGGCTGGTCTACGTGAAAGGGAATCTGCTACCATGTTATTCTTACCCTTGACATACTCAATGTCAAATTCATATGCTTGGATCTTACTGATCCACTTATACTGCCTCTCCTGTAGTTGCTTCTACTCCAAAAAGAACCTGAGGCTATTGTGGTTAGTCCTCACCCTGAATCTGTTCCCTATCAGATACTGCCAGAATTTGGCCAAGGCATGGATGATGACCAACATCTCCTTGTCATATATGGAATACAACCTCTCATGTGGAAGGAGCTTCCGGCTCTCAAAAGCTATAGGGTGTCCCCCCTGCATCAATACTGCGTCGATCCCCTCTCCCGATACATCACACTCCAAGAAAAATGGCTGCATAAAATCCAGCAACACAAGCACTGGGAAGCTACTCATCACCTCCTTGAGCCTATCAAAGGCTTGCTGCGTTGTATCTATCCAACCGAATGCCTCTTTCTTCGTCAAATCTATAAGGGGTGTAGCAAGCTGTGAGAACCCTCTGACGAACTTCTTGAAATAGGCACATATCCCAATGAACCCTTAAATTTTTTTCACATTCTTCGGCTCCGGTCAATCTCTGATGGCTCTAATCTTCTCCTCGTGGACCCTCACTCCATCCACTCCAATGATGTGACCCAAATACAACATCTATGTCATCCCAAACTCACACTTGGAGAGCTTAGCATAGAACTGTTGCTCTTCCAAGATGCGTAGTATTGCCTCTATATGCTGGAGATGATCCTCCCACGTCCTGCTATAAATGAGTATGTCATCAAAGAAAACCAATACGAACTTCCTCAGATGACTACGGAAGATATGGTTCATGCAAGACTGAAAGGTGGTTGGTGCATTGGTCAGCCCAAAAGGAATAACCAAAAACTCAAAGTGCCCATAATGACACCTGAAGGCGGTCTTGGGAATGTCCTGTTCCCTCACGCAAATCTGATGGTACCCTGATCTCAAATCAATCTTTGAGAAGAAATTAGCTCCTCTCAGATCATCCATCAGCTCATCGATCCTGGGTATAGGGTACCTATTCTTCAGAGTCTTCTTGTTCAGGGCCCTGTATTCAATACACATCCTCAAGGTGTCGTCCTTCTCCTTCACCAGCACTACAGAAGAAGCGAACGAACTCGTGCTCGGTCTGATGTGTCCAAGAGCCAATAACTCCTGGATGGCCATCTCAATCTCATCCCGATAGGGTTTAGGATTCCTATAGGGTGTAGTGATCACTGCCTGGATACCCTACTCCAGCTCGATGGTATGCTCAAACCCTCTATCTAGTGGCCGACCTAGTGTTATATCCCCAAACACTGCCTCATGCCTGTCAAGGATAGCCTGTATCTCTGGATAAAATGCTCGACTGGTGGTCTCTGCCTCTGATGCCCGCAACTCAACCGCCCACTCTATGTTTCCCTTCCAGAAGTCTACCTCCATCCGGTGTGCCGAAACTGTCTGAGGTGGGTAAGTATGCATCCCACGGATCTTCTCATGCTTCCTGGTCTTCTTGTCATCCCACTCCATCTCTAAGGCCTCCCAATCCATGGTGACCTTCCCTAGAGTAATCAACCACTGAACACCTAGTACCACATTGGTATCTGGTATGTTGACCACGAAAAAGTGATCAGTCACAGTGTAAGTACCCATCATCACTGCTAACTCTGGAACATACCAGGCACATTACATCATCTGGGCTCCTAGGACCAAGACTGAAAACACGTCAAAACTCTCGGTCGGTATACCCCTCCGCTCGACCATCTGTGCATCAATGAAGTTGTGGTTTGCCCCACTATCAACCAAAACTGATACTTGCTGGCCAAATATTGTCCCTCGTACGTGCAACGTCAAATACTTAGGAACTCCTCACAAAGCTGCAAGGGCCCCCCATGTGGGTGCAAAAGCTGCACCTCCTGTCCTCGGAGGTGGAGGCGGCAACTGATCCTGGGCCATCTGACTATCTCCTGCCTCCTCATCATCCTCCTCATCCTCTTCCTCGCTATCATCGGAGAAGACCTCAATGAAGTGTGCTTTACCAGCAGCACACCTATGCCCTGGTGCCTATGGCTCTTGACAAGTGAAGCATAGCCGCTTCTTCCTCAACTCCCTCCTGGCCTCATCATCTACCTGTGCCCGTCCTAGATTCCCCTTGGGAGGAGGAACCCTCACATCCTTCCCCTTGGGTTGGAAACCCTGTCTCTAGGGGTAAGGTGTCCGCGTCCTAGGCAATGCATCCTACAAATCCCTGGTCCTACTGATAACATCCTGGAGTGTAGCCAGTCTAGTGAATCTGACTAGACCTCGAAGTGGCTCTGCCAATCCCTCCACAAACATATATATCATCCATGTCATAGATAGATATGGCACCATCACCGAACCCCTCAAGAAATCTGCAATGTATGTCTTTGGGCTCCATGTCTGTTTGAGCTTTGTCAGCTCAACAAAATGTTGTTCCGGATCCCTCTGGTCAAAACACTCTATCAATCTCTTGGTAAATTCAACATATGTTGTCACTGTGGAATGCCCGAGTGTCACCATCCCATGGAACCACCAGTCCTGGGCCTCACCGTCCAAATGTAATGTTGCCACCTTGATGGCCTCCGTCTCCGACATCTGGTTAAGCTGGAAATAGATGTCCAACTTCTCCACCCAAGACTTTTCCAAACTGTTTGATGATCCATCAAACATAGGAAAATGAAATCTACTAGAGGCATGGTGGGAATATCCATCATGGTAATGCCGGTGCCCTCTATGATGGTTGCGGGGTCTACTATCCCACTGGAGCTGCACAAAATCTCTGAATGTGAGAGCATCCCTGAACTCCTGCCCATAGGACTGATACTCTGCAAAATACTCATCTAAGTGTCCAGGGTCTGCCTCCTGTCGGCCTCCTGCCCCTGTATCTGCTCCCAAGAAAGTGGGCATGGTAGAGCGGGTAGGTGTGCATGAAGCCATCGGCTGAGGAGTATCACGCTGAGTAGCACCATGTTCTGGCAATTGATGGGATGTGTCGCATCCCTCTCCGACCTGGAAAACCCCTAGAGTTTCATGTTGCCTAGCCTCCACAGCTGTGAACCTCTATCCCATCACCTCAATCTGTCGAGCTAAATCCTACACCGACTTAAGGAGTGCCTCTCTAAACTGTTTGGCCTCTGTGTCATCTGCCATCAGCTCTTTCTCTCTCAAATCTACTACAAGATCCACCTGATCTGTGTCCGTCATAGGCTCTCTCTCCTGATTTGCATTTTCTACCTGGCCACAGTCTTCTTCTTTGTAGGTGGCCTCCAACCTATGCTCACAGTCTCTATACTTCTTGCATCTGTACAGTCTCTTTCCTGATGTCATAGACCATAGGCTGAGCTAGAACTATGCTTTGATACCACTGTAATATCCCGTTTCGGGGATATCTCTAAAACACGGCAAACTCCAACCAGAGATTGACTGGGAGGGAATTTACCGGATATGTCACCTCTAAAAGAGAACAAGATCCAAAGGCTACCTCGCCCTTTCCAGACTCGGTCTAGGAGCGAAATATAAACACACCAAGTGGTATAGAACTAGAGCGCTCAAAAACAATAATAGAAAGAGAAAGAGAATACAGCAACTACGACAATAATGGCAACTCAACCAGAAAACATAGAGATAAAATGATGAGCCATTTTATTAATTTGAGAAATGTAATGAAGTACAAGAGGTGATGTTTCCAAAAGCAAGTAAGGAAACACTCTTAGAAAAGACAAGAAATGGTCGCTCTATGAACTGCGTCCCAGCTGCTGGAAAAATGTCGTGTAACTGCTACAGCTGGAATGGACTGAAGATTAGGGGCTGATTCCCTTGCCGAAATGAGCTGAAAATTGGCAAATCTGCTCTCGTCAACAACCCAGACAAGATCCAAAAACCATTCCAAGAATGCCCAACCCCAGAAAGCACCAAAAACTACCTCCCTAGTGAAGTACGCTGGCCTCCAATGTACAGCGCAGTGGTTGGATAGAAACAGCTGAAATACTACCACAAAATCTGCCAAAAACCTCCAATGGGCAAAGGCTGACCCTCTGCTCAAATCCCCATGAAATCACCTGTAGAACCCCCAAACCGAAGCTCCTCCACAATGGACTGCGTCTTCTCTCCCAGTGACTGCGCAGTATCTATAAGCGTTGGCTCCACAACAAACCCAAACAATGAAACGACTCACAAAATACTGGAAAATAAACCTTGCCCGAGCAGACACTCAAAGTCCCCCGGGGCTAAGGGCGAGATCTCCGACCGGAAACACTCAATGCACTAAACAATGCTGCAGACAGGCTAAACAACCAGCGTGCTCAAGAAGACAAAAAGTCTCACTCCAAAATCATCAACTCAAGAATGATCCAAATGAGGAGGCTCCTCCATATTTTATAACATTGGTTTCCCTCCAAAACCCGTCGTAGCCTCTCTCTCCTCCACATCCTCATCCTTATCTGCATAGAAGCTTCTAGAGTGCATATAGGCCCCCCTCCTCTATGTGGTGTTTGGCCCCCCTTGACTCCCCTTGAGTCACAACGTTGTGCTACTAGGTAGATGTCTTATTCTACTTAAGTGAGTTAGACCCTCTTTACTCACTTTTTATTTATTTACAAACCATATATGACAAAACTATACAAAGTCGAATATTCCAATTAGCTGTCGCTAATTAGGAATATTACATAAACATTGGAATCTCAGGTGGCTTAGAGGTAGCATATAAATTATTTCGTTCACATACCCAAGTGAACCATTCACCAAACCAACTTCAACCCACAAATTACATGTCAACATAACACGTTGGCCACAACACAACAAAACTTCACGGTGCAGTTAGTCATCATCAGCAACACTTATTTCTGAACACCTTGAATTCACAACAATACATCGTGAAATTGGAGAATTTAATGATTTCAACATATGCCTATTAAGGAAGGACACCAAATTATTTGTTGGAAACATGTGAACTGCTACATTAAATATATCCCTTTCTCTAAGATGCAACCCCATATCAACCCGCAGCATAAAAAACTCCCAATCATCAAGAACAGGTTCTACATTTATTTTGTTATTGAGGACTCTACGAAAACAAGATTGTTTCTCATTATTCCCTTGTTGGAAAAATATTGTGTCAAGAGTGACAACAATGTTGATTTTTTTCCACAAGACTTTCCCTGTTGTATTACCTGCATACAAAGGCTTATCCCTCACTGGAGGTAGCCGGCCAAGGTCACCCACAAGGATGATGGATCTTCCACCAAAGTGAAAATTCTTTTTCTCTAGAATTCTTCTCATAATCGAGCATCTATTTGCATGAATAACCTTGACCCTAAAAAGCTCATTTCATCAATCAATATATATCGAATATGCCTCGTTTATTCTTGGAATACTACTAGTGATTGACCTTATAGTGGTTTCATATCTTTAATCAAAATTTTTAGAGCAGAGTGTATTGTTTTTTCATGCATATTAAAAGAATCTATTCATGTTGGGGCAAGAAGAAGCAAAGGACTTTTTCCATTACTTGACAAATTAGAAAGAGCTTAAAAAATACAATGGATAAGATAATACTTGTCAGTGCCTATAGTGCCCTGAACAATCATAAGAAGAGTTTCATGAATCTCATATCAACAAAATTCCTTAAAACAATTTCAAAAGCAAGTCGTCGTTTTTCTACCAACGAATCTGGATAGGAAAATTTTATATTTGAAAGGTCAATAATATCACCCCTTGATATTCCATTCCTTATAAAATTAATAGCTTTTTCAGCCACATCATCAGAAATAGTTGTACTTTTCCAGTCAAAGGATATATCAAAATCCCTTCGACCAAGGGTGTGAAGATCATAAGCATTCACATTACTTGGTGGAACCAAGCAAGAGAAAAGTTGCCATTCTTGAAAATCATCTTCAAGATTCATTTCCTAGTTAGCAAAATCACCATCTTCTCCATCTTCTCCATCTTCAATATTTTCAACAATTGATGGATTTCGATCAACATGCCATACTCGATATCGGAAATTCCTCCAAATTTAAAAAATAATTTCAGCTGAAAGCCCAATCTCCATAGAAATGTCATGAAATGGCTTTTACAAGAGCAATTTTGTCTAGCAAAAGGTTTCAAATTGATCTGAACCATCACTAGGAATAGAATTAAACCATGGCCAAACCCAAACAATAGCATGAAAATCTCTAGGCTTCCAGGGATCCTTTTCACGCTTGCTATAAAATGTCCAAGATCTTACTGTTTCTATCAAATATAGATGTTGAAGGAAAAATTGGATCTTGTCTTAATGTTGAAAAAAAGTATTTTCAGATGAACATTGCATGCCATCCCTTGATATTTTCCTGAAAAAATTTCTTCCAACATTTAATGAAACAAATTTTTGACTACAGAAAACAAGAGGTAGCTTAAGAAACATCCGTTTCTTGTGCTCCATTGTCACGATCAACAATCGTTTCAGCAAGAAACCTTCTGTAAGAACATAAAACATGATCCTGAGAGGCAATAGAATTTGAAATTCTAGGTAGCATGTCATGATAAATTTCATACCTTTTCTCTACTTTTGATGGACTTAGTAATATATTTTAGGACAGCATTCCGAGAAAGCATTGGTTGGAAATCAACATTTACACACCACAGTGTTAGAAGGTGAATGTTATGTACATTGAGCTTATCATCATTTCTTGTCGGGTCATATTTTTTTCTTCCTTGATCATATATGAACAATCTTGATTCCTCAGAAAGATCCCATGGAGAATTGTATTGACAAGAGATAATAGTTCCATTTTTGTGCAAACAATATTCTACACTACACATTATGTGCCTTTGGACACGGTTCAACAATTGTTCATAATAATTATGAGGATTGCAAGAAAAAATATGATCGGTATTCAATAGGCAAGGGTCATCATTGAGACTTCTTGGAACCATTATATTGCAACGATGTATTTCACGTGGATTCCATGCAGTTAAATAATTTTCAAAGAATCTTTTTGCAAGTTGTAAATCACAATCTTTGACCAATCAAGTCTTTCCATGTCAGGAGCTCCTTTCAACCATAGGAAACAATGGATATGTGTTGAACCTCTATGTTTCCACTCATATCTGAAGAAAATGAATACAGAGTTACTACAAAAAATATAAATAGAACCATAATAAGAAATTGACAATTAATAGAAAATAAATTCAGCAAAAACAAACCTATACTAGAAGTATTTGGCTTTAAGATATTTTTGGATAGCTTTGTCTCAAAATATATTGAATCTATGGTGCATAAATGTGGCAACAATATGAGGGTAATGTATAACATTCTTAGTTTTCATACGATGCTAATTTAAGGAATGATAATTTTTGTGTATAGGCATGAGACTATGCAACTCTAGCCACTTTGTGTCAGTTGCACTCAAAGTAAAAAATAAAAAAGTTGGACATCCCAACTGAGTAATCATGTTAGTCAATTCAGCCCAAAATTTAGTCCAGTATGCCCTTGTACCTCTTAGAAAAGAACCAAACCACATAATATGCTCAACCAGCTTATTATCTGGTAAATCACAAAGTTGACAATGCAAGGTTTTTATTGTTGTCGGTGAGTTATCATGTAAATTTTTCTTCACAAAAACTGAAGCAGTTGCTTGGATTTGATGATGCATTATCCTGTTCAATATGTAATATTGAAAGCAAGGATGGCTTCCAAACCTATGATCATAGTATATAAGAAGATGTAATACATACTCATGAAGTTCAACAATACAAATGTGTGGTTGCAACCAATCAACATCACCAGTGGGGAAGAATGTGGGGAATTCCATATCTAGTAACCCCTTAGTATTATATTCATTCACCGGACATGTTCCAATACTGCGCCAATCCATTTATTGAACATGTGAAGAATCAACATTATCAAGAAAAGATCCAATTTCTTCCACTTCTCTCCATTCACTAGGTAGGCGAGCAACAAAAGAAGGATGAGAGGGAAAATGCTCAAGAGGCAACCCTTGATTATTATCTGCATTGATATCAGATTCTTCAATATCACAATCAACAAATTTAATCTTGGAGAAGACATCTGTTGATCTTTTGGTCAGAGCATGCACTGAATCATAATCAATTACAACATCTTGATTATATTGATCACGTTCAATTTTGAAAATTAACGTAGTCATAACTCGAGATCTTTTGGCATAACATTCCTAATATTTAGACTGAGCGACATGTCTCCTTATAATTAGAAAGTCAAGATCTTCGACATGTCGGGGAAGACTTTGTGCAATTGTAGAAATATCTTGGGGAAAGCTAATTGTGTGTCCTCTATACTTATATTTCCCACCTTGAGCATGTATCACTTGCAAAATAGGATTTGCACGTGCTATTAAAATTTCTTCAACTTGATTAAGAACTCTTAAAATACGAGGTTTCTCACTAGGATCCATGTTATTATATCCAGAAAATCGATGTGAACATATTTCATTCTTACATCGTCTGCAAACAGGTCCTTCAGAATCTCTCAAAACCTGGATTTCAGGATATGATTCTTGGCAGATGTGGCATACTTGGACAACTGACAAGCTATATATCTTTTCTCGAAATATTTTATTCTCTGCAACCATGTTTGAATCAAAATTAATATGATTTTTATTGGTTTGAACATGTGGAGAATGATGTGAAAGAGTATAGTTTCTTCTAAAATGTACTTTATTTTCAGCACCATGAGATTCCCTTCCCAAATTTGAAACATGTGGAATAGATCTATGACATGGTCTTTCCAAATTTATGGTCTGCATTTCTGGAACCTGAGAGGATGATAAGGTTTCTTTAGCATAATTTTCTCTAAAATTTAATGTTCAAATAATAGGAAATGAAAAAATTGAAAAAAAAATCAAATTCATTCAATATTTACATTTGTTTGGTGATGTGGATGAAAGGTACAAGATGGTTTCTCTTCACTTATAACATCAGTGGATTGAACATTTGGGGAGTTAGTTTCGATGCCTATATTCAAATGAGTTGTTTCCTATTTAAACAAAATAAAATTCATTATAAAACTAAATTTCCAACCAATAAATATTTAAAATTGTAAAACTAAAAATAAATGAAAATAGGAGGAAAATATCAAATTCATTCAGCATTTACATTTGGTTGGCGATCTCGTTGAACGCTATGAGATGGTTCCTCTCCACTTATAACATCAGTAGATGGTACATCTACGAAATTAATTTGTATGCCTCTATTGAAATTCGTTGTGTCTTGTTTGAAGAAAATAAATTATGCAATAAAATTCATGTCCAACCTATTTAAAATTCAAAAAATGAAAAATCAAATCAAATACAATGAAAATTTACATTAGTTTGTTGATTTGATTATCGAGGAGAATGCAGTGGAAGGTTATGACATGCTTCATCTTCAATTCTCAGATTAGTAGATGGAAGACTTGGGGAGATACTTTCTAGAATTCTATTAAAATTAGGTGTATCCTATTCCAAGAGAATAAAATACCTTATAAGTTTAGTAAAAGAAAAAAGTAAATAGAGGAATGTAATAAAACAACCACTATTGCAGCAACTGTAAAAATATCATTGGGTTACCTCCATTGTTCCACGTGAGATGAAATTAGGGATGACTGATTTTGTTCATGGGACAATATTATTTTGAGAAGGGAGATTGAAGGATATGATGTTTCGACTAGCTGGCTCCAAATTATCAAAAAAATGGCCAATCAAACTATCATCCAAGTCATCACATACAATGTCATCATTGCCTCCACCATAGATATTTTGCAACATTTGGCCTTGCTCACAAGATGCAATTGGGGAGACAGAAGGGTTAGGGTGAAAATTTTCATCCACGTTATCAATATCATGTTCTTCCTTAATGCGATATGTTTCCCCAATATTATGAAAATTTTCAGGAGAGCATCGAAAAATAAAATTATGCTGACAAGGAGCATATTCTAGCAATGAAATATCAAGGGGAAATGTTCTTTATGTGATATCATCCATAATATGATACTTACGAAGAATAATAAAATCATTTTGAAGAGTTGTTTCACTCGTTCTTCTATGATATGTAGCTCTCCTATGCTCATTTATTGTGTCCTTATTTTGTTGATACAGTAAACGATGAATTTCATTAGACCTATCACGCGATGCTGGTGACTGAGTCTTTTTCTTTGTATGCTTTCTTGTGCCTTATGATGACATGTCTACAATGAATAATAACATATTTATGATGGAACCATAAACATGGAACATATAATATATCAAATATAAATAAACACATAAGAATGAGAAAGGAACACCCATATAACTAGAACAAAATACTGCAATAATTATTGGAAATATATCTAAATATTTGGAACTAGAGAACATCAGAATATAAATGTAAATACTAAAATGTACCTAATGATATAACATTGTTTTAGAACCAATGAGAAAAAACTATTGCAAACACCATGTAAAAAATAAGTCACAGTAATTATAATTATAAAAACAAATAAAAATGGATAACATCCAAACACATTCAAATGAAATTAAGAGAACTAAAGGGGACACAAAAATAAATATTTTCAAGAAAATTGCAATGGAATTCAATATCCAACATCCGATATATATACATATCGAAGATACTCCCTCAGAATGGAGCCATATAAATATCGAGAGAATTATAATTTTAAAGTCTTAGCATACATACCCAAAAGTATGTAAAGTTAAAAAAAATGGAAATATTTTCCACAACGACAGAGAGAATATAAAATGAAAATATGTATAATAAATCCTAACATGACTAATAGCCTAAGACTCCATGTCCATATCTAATGGTGGAATCCAATCAATAGAATCCATATGGGGAGCGATTGCAAAACCATTTCCAGACTCGATCAAATCATTGCACTCCTGCAGTGTTTGAGACCAAAACCCATACATCTCTTGATTAGTTGAATTATCAAGATCGGCTAGAAAAAAAAGGCCAGTTATCATGTCATATAATAGGAAAGGAACTTCACTATGGTTGCACATAAGAACCACACCTTTGACTGTTTGAAATGGAAGATAACCAGGACATTTGCTATTTATATATGTAGAAATTTCTTCCAACAACTTCTATATGAAACCCCAATCATCCTCAAAGTAGTCAATTCTTTGTTCAACACACGGGTGACCAAATTGGAAATTATCTATTTCTTCAATTGACCATACATAAGTGGAGCCATCATTGATAAGACATATCAACTGATTCTTGCATATTTCCAATGACATACACTGTATGTGAGTGATTGGAACAAATGAAAAACCCCATTCATTTTTTATTACATCAAACCAGTAGATTGTATACCCATATGGAGGATAATCTTCATACTGTATGTCCAAATAGAGCCAAAAAAATTTACTTTTATAAAACATTCCATTCTGATGGGGTGAAGTGCCACCAAATGGAAGATCAACCCTTCGCCAAACCCTTTCAAGACTACTGTAAACATAAAATTTACACTGCATTCAAGCATAGATATGTTTTAAAACAACCCAGTCATATTTCTTGCTTCTTACATTTTCCAATAACGAGAAGAATCCCTAGTCTTCAATTCGTATTCGCCCAATGTTTTTTAAGGCCTTTGTAAATGGATTCATTAAAAATAGTTTCGTGAATTGGAGAATTTTGTTGGTAAGGTTAAAACTACCATTGGTCCAACAAAATATTCTACTTTGTATCTTGAATCTATGAATTGCAAAAGAAAATGAGATATGTGCCCATTCTGATTAAGGTATTCAATAGCAAAATAATTTTCTTCATTATTGAGGAAAGGAACCATAAATCCCAATTCATTTGTACACACATTCTTGCAACCCAATAAGAAAGAAGCGTTTTGCAAAAAATTCTTCCATTGCCTACAAACCGTGCTAAACTTTATGACAATCGATAAAGGATCCAGAGGAAGCCAATTTCAAGAATTTCAAATGGAATATAACTCCATATAGCTAGATTCATAATAAAACAAGGAAATCGCCTAACATAAAATAAAACACACATGATATCAACAACAACAAAAAATTCAATTAATGGTGAATAGAATTAAAATTAACATACATAAGGAATTTTCCATCTACAAATATAGTAAAAGTCATAGATACATAATGTATAAAATCATATGAGCCATAAGAACATTATTACAATAGTTTAAAAGAACTCACAATATTATAAACCTAATGTTTATAAGCCAATATTATTAATCTTAATAAATCTATTTTTATGTCTCTATTAATGTCCATGTTTAATATTGATGTAAATGTTTGATGTTCAATATAAATATTAAGTTAAAATATTTTTTTTTTTAATATTAAAAAGCTTTATCTTATAAACCTATCTTTATAAAATAACAAAATGCTACATGGACCAAATGATATAAAAATGATTTTTTTTTAAATTCTAGTATAAATGAACATAAAAAAAAAAAAAACATAAAGTTAAATTCTAATGTCATAGAACTTAAGTAAATCTAAAGTTATGAATCCTATTCTTTAATGAAATATCTAAATGTGAAATTTAGTTTTATATAAATTTCTATGTTTAACATTAACATATGTATTTATTATTAATATTAATATCAATTAATATTAATATTAAAAGAGATATTGATATTTAGTTTTAATATTAATAATTTCTTATTTAATTTGAAATTTTTATATTTATTATTAATGTTAATATCAATGTATATTATTAAATTATTGATATTAATATCAATCAAAATTAATTTTAGTAATTAATATTAATCATGAAAATATTTATAATAGTAATAATATATCTATTAATATTAATACTTTATATGTTAATTTTAAACATTTATGTTTATCAATCTTTATTAATATTAATACAAAACATAAATATTGAAAAAAAAAAAGTTAATAATAAGAAAACTTAGTAATATCTAGTAATATCTATTATGTGTATTATATGAATAACCCTTTTTGTATATGGATGAATGTCACTCATACATCAATATTAGTTCTATAAATTTTTATATAATGTAATATTTAATAATTGAAAAGATAATTTCATAATTATAATCAATATATATTAATTTGATCTAATTTAATTAAATGATAAAAAAGAATATAAATGTAAAAATATTAAATAATAAACATTTGAATTTTATTCATATAGTTTGCAATGATAATATAAATTGTATTAATTGTATTATATTAATGTATCAATATATTTCTAGTACTATATATTAATAATAATGATATTAATTGAATTAATTATATTATATTAAGAGTATCAATGTTAGCAATAATAATAAATAATAAATATTTATAAATAAATAATAATAAAAAAATCTTTAGTGAAGGATAATGAAAATAAAATTTATTTTATATCTAGTAATATATATTATTTGTATTATATGATTGGCCATGAATCTGACTCATGCATCAATATTAACCTAATTAAACCTAAATTTATCAATCCTATTCTTTAATGAAATATCTATATTGATGTTTAACGTCAATGTTAACATTAATGTATAAATGTGAAATTTACTTTTATATAAATTTCTAAGTTTAACGTTAAAATTTGTATTTATTAATAATATTAATATTAATTAGCACTAAAAGAGATATTGATATTTAATTTTAATATTCATAATTTCTTATTTAATTTGAAAATTTTATATTTATTATTAATGTTAATATTAATGCATATTATTAAATTATTAACATTAATATCAATCAATATTAATTTTAGTAATTAATACTAATCATAAAAATATTTATAATAGGAACAAGTGATCCTCTCGTAGAGGCATTGGGGGCATAGCTTGCTACATTAAGAAGAACATCCACCCCCATGCTAGGATTTATAAAAACAATCCTTACAACCAATATAGATGGATAGATATTACTGATGTTAATGATATAAAGACCTACATAGCAATATGTTATTTTCCCCCCATTAATTATAATCTCTATAGGAAAAAAATCTAGATAAAAATAGTCCTTGCAATGGTTTAGTGAATGATATTTCTAACCTAGGAAATGAAGGTAATGTCCTTTTAATGGGTGAATTTAATGCTCTAACTTCAAGAAACCAAGCTATTCTTCTAAGCAATCATTCCAACCCCAATCCTCTTTGGTTAGATGAAGACCTTAATCTAGCTAGCCGGTAGAAAAGAAGCTCTGAAGAACTCGGGGATAATTTGTTTGGGTCAGAGCTAGTCAAGCTCTATAGTGCTCAGGATCTCATAATTTGCAACGGTCTAAAGAAGTGGTCCAATTATAGCCAGATGACTTGCATCCATTGGCTTGGTAGCAGCGTGGTAGACTATGTTATATACAGTCTCTCTTTATTCAATGAAATAATAAATTTTGACATCTTAGATGAACACGAGCCTGACTCTAATCATAGGCCTTTAGTTATAACTCTCAATTTTTTTATGCATAGAGATCCCATAAAAGATAATCCTTATAGCCAAAAGAACTTAATCTTTGATAGAAATAAAAATGATCTCTTTCTAAATGAATTAAAAACTAATTTGCTTCATTTATCTAGTATAGACAACATAGATGACCTCTATCATATTTTACTACAACCCTCCCATATTCTATTAACAAGTTCTCAATTGAAGTTTCTAGTAATAACAAAAATAGAAAAACCAACCTATGGTATGACAAAGATTGTAAAAGTGCGAGGAGAGAAATTAAGGAAGCTGCTGATGAATCTCTTAAAATTGACAAGATAAAAATCTACAAAGCCCTAACTAAAAGGAAAAAAAAGGTAATATATTCATAAAAGAGAAGAGAATCTCTTACACCTCTCTAAGGTGGCTCCTAAGAAATTCTCGAGGCATATTCTTACTAGAAAAACTAAAGATACTGATAAAATTACTTTACATGACTGGAATTCCTATCTTAAAAAAAATTATGAATCTCCAAATGTCAGAGATAAATTTGAAACCCTGTTCACAATGAAATAAGTTTTCTCTTTAGAAGACATTGATTTTGGGGTTAAACGTCTGGAAAATGGGAAGGCTAAAGACATTGAAGGTTACCAGGAGGAAATCTTAAAAATTGTAGGTCTCGTACTCATCCCCCACATCCACAAGATTTTCAATAAGTGGTCAAGCAAGGGTTCCCTAAACCATGGACTCAGAGCCTCATTATCCCTATTTTAAAGAGTGGGGGTACAAATAACCCCTCTAATTATCGAAAAATTATGATCAACCCTCTCTTAGCCAAGTTATATGGTATTATTTTGGAAAATAATTTGAGCATATGGCTTGAAAGTGAAAGTAAGAGGGCCAAAGGACAAGAGGGTTTTATAAGGCGACACTCAACAACGGACCACATCGTTATTCTTAGGATCATTGTGGAGGAATGCTGCAATGATAAATCCAATCCCCTTTGTTGCTTTGTGGACTTTATAAAGGCTTTCGATACGGTTCCTAGAAATAACATATGGAATAGATTAGAAGAGATAAATGTTACTTTAGAGCTAAGAGCGATCGCTATAAGGTTATATGAGAATGTAATTTCCAAGTTAAAACACAATGAGGGGTGGTCGAAAGATATTAAGTGTAATATTGGAGTTAAACAAGGCTACCCCCTCTCCCCTACCCTATTTGGTATTTACATCGACAAGCTAGAAGGTTGTTTAGAGGAAGAAGGATGTGATGGCATGATCTTAGCTAAGATAGTCATCATCCTTCTTCTCTATGCTGATGATATTGTTCTTCTCACAAGGTGCCCATCTGATCTTGATAAGCAACTTAGACTTCTTAAGGATTTCTGCTCTACCATGGGTATGACTGTTAACACTGACAAAACAAAAGTTATGATTATCAAATCCAAGAAGGACACTTAAGCTAATTTTATGTATGACGATAGTAACTTGGAGGAAGTGTCTTCTTACAAGTACCTAGGAATTGATATTCATCACAAGCTCAACTGGAACTATATCATTGAGAAAAGGATTAATGGGGGGTGGAAATCTTATTTTGGTCTTGAAAATAATTGTAAAACAACAAACCTTGTAATGTCGGATAGAAATAAGCTCGTCTTTGAAACTTTAGTCACTCTTGTTAACTTATATGGATGCGAGGTTTGGGGTTACAACCTCTTTAGAGAATCATGGAGAAAGATTTAGCAAATCCAGAAGTATTTTATAACGTATAAGATAAAAATTATAAGCGATACACCCTATCCTATTCTCCTTATAGAAGCAGGTATTTACCCTATCAAGAGACTAGCTATGACTAGGCTTATGTTGTACAAGCACAATCTCAATAGCATAGGAGACCATAGACTTCCTAAACTAGCTTTAAATTCCAGCCAAAACCACCTAAGGCTCAAACGAGGTTGGTATAAAGACACCAGAGCCTGTTTAAACCATTGGGAGATTAACGAGAATGTTTCTTTGCAAAAAATGAATAACATTTAAAAAAAATTACTTTTAAGTTCAAAGAAAAAATGTGGTGTGAAAAAGATCTAGCAACTAAAAGAAACTTAAGATATTATAAGGAGGTCATGAACCCCACCCTAGATTATCAAAAGTATCTCTTTGTTCTAACTAGCTCAAAGAAGAAAATTAATATAGCCAAGATTAGAACGAACTCTCATGAGCTCCATAGTGAAATAAGTCGTTGGACAGTTCCTAAAACACCATGGACAGAAAGGATCTGCCATCTCTATGAGAATATGAACATCCTTCCTAGCCTGTTAAAATGTCAAAATTATAGTGAGCTCCGGAGGCTTCTCTCCAAGCTTTTTGAGCATAGGAATAAAATCTTAAATCAAACTAAATAATTCGCAAACCATCATCATCATCATCATCATGTTAATTTTAAGCACTTATGTTTATCAATGCTTATTAATATTAATAAAAAGGTTAAATGTTGATAAAATTAAAGTTAATAATAAGAAAAATTAGTAATATCTAATAATATCTATTATGTGTATTACATGAATGACCATTTTCATATATGGATGAACCTGATTCATACATCAATATTAATTCTATAATTTTTTATATAATGTATTATTTAACAATTAAAAAGATAATTTATAATTATAATAAATATATATTAATTTCATCTAATTTAATTAAATTATAAGAAAAATATAAATATAAAAATATGAAATAATAAACATTTGAAATTTTATTGATATAGGCTGCAATAATAGTATAAATTGTATTAATTGTATTATATTAATGTATCAATGCTAATATTATATATTAATAATAATTATATTAATTGAGTTAATTGTATTATATTAAGATTATCAATATTAACAATAATAATACATAAAAAATATTTATAAATAAATAACAAAAAAAATTCTTTAGTGAAGGGTAATGAAAACAAAAAATCTTTAATATCTAGTAATATATTATTTTCATTACACTATTGGTCGATGAATCTCACTCATGCATCCATATTAATTCTAGAAATGTTTATATAATTTATTATTTAATAATTTAAATGATAATTTCATAATAATATTAAATATATATTTACAAATAGAATTTCACCTTGATAGTATGTATTTTGGGGGAGATTTGTAGGTGTTACAAGAGCACAGAGAAACAATAATGATTAGGTGGTCACAAATACCAGTGAAATACATTCAATCTGAAGCCAACAAATAACAAAAATATTTTTGTGATTGGAGGATATTGACTTCTATGTAATGAATAATTGAGGTCAAAAAGTTCATTAGGGTTCTTGATAGATCCAAAGTTAATATAGATCTTGGTTGGTTATTAATAGCACTAAGATGGATATTTTACTAACCTTAAAAATAAGATAAAAATATAAAATACAACTCCCAAAATTTACATATACAATTAAATACAGTTTGTATATAAAAATTCTATAGACAAAATATAAAATACAAATGCCAAACATCAATTACACAACAATAAAAATCATTAATTATAGATATTAATTATCAAAATTGTAATTACATCTATTATTTTTTATTTATTTATAAACACAAAAATAAAAAATGATTACTTTACTAAATAGTATTTTCATATACAATGCGAAGTTTTTGTGAAATACCCAGAGAGTGATTCCTTTCATTATGTTTCTAAAATAATTGTATTTCCACCACGTAATGCTATTACCCATTTCCTCTTATCCTTTCAAGCCACCTAATTTACAAAGCACTCCAAGAGCTTTGTATTCATTTTTCATTGGAAACCATGGTTATTTCAAAAACGTTTTTAGTATGTCTTTATGTTGATGTTTTTCTACCAAACCCTAGTCACTTTCTTTTTTTATATGTTTTTGAAACCCTAGATAAATCTCTACTATCTCCCTACAAATAATTCACACATTTTTTCTATGGCTCTGGTTCTATGATCCAACCAAACTTATTAGAGGTGAAACCATTGAGGCATATGAAGAATACGTAGCCCTATTCAAGAAAGTGGGTTGAAGGGAGTTTATAAAACCTCTGAGAGCATCCAAAGCTTTCACTCGTACTCAAAAAATTTGAATTCAAATTAAAATGGTAAAGTCCCATGAATTGTTTATATGGAGATTTTTGTGAATGAAGCTTTCATAATAGATTTTAGGAAGACGGTTGTGGAAAGTTAGCTGTATTAAAATAATTTTCGAGCTAAAAACATGCCATGGGACAAATTATTTCTCTCAAACCACATACCATATAAAAGGTATTTCTCTGAACTTATAAAACATAATTGGCATGATCTAATTTGGGTGATTTGAATCTACCATTTAATAAGCACAAAATACCATTTAATATACACAAAAGCCTCATGAAAATGTCCAAGTTGTATCAAGTGGCTTTTAAGAACCACGGAAGTAGCATGTTTGATTATCGTTTGATCCACATATCAGTATGATTTAAACAAAAATAGTTAGGGATTCATGGGATAATTTTTTTTGTGTGTGTGAAAATAGTTTTTCCAAACTCTTAGTCGTGAGAAAATATTGTGCTAGATAAAGAAAATTGATCAATTTTAGGAAAATGTTTCAGAAAACCTTGCCTTTTCACCTCAGTCAAAATTTTTTTTCCCCACCTTCATAGGATACATAGTATGGTTTTAGAGAATAGTTTTTCATTTTCATTGATGCCCAAATCACTGGCAGCATGGCCAAAAGAATTAGAATTGGGTTTATCAAGAAAAACCGTGATGCGATGTCATGAGATAAATTTCATACTAAGTGGAATGAGTCTATGCATATTGAACATTCAAAACCTATAGATGAAATAAATAAATATGATAAGAATATGAAATAATAAACATTTGAATTATCGAAACAAACCAAATTGAGCATTTATCATTGAGCATGATTATCAAAACAAAGAGGGCCTTAGTTTTACATACCTCCCACTTTGTATTGACACTAAAATATGAAATAATAAACATTTGAATTATCAAAACAAACCAAATTGAGCATTTATCATTGAGCATGATTATCAAAACAAAGAGGACCTTAGTTTTACATACCTGCCACTTTGTATTGACACTGTGAACAATTTAATAAATCTTTAAGGCCAAATATGGGGCATTAAACCTAGTTATCAAATAGAACCTTTGCTTAGCTGTTTACAGATAATCTATTATATATCATTCAATCTATGAAACTTGAGAAATTTCTTTGCAATTTTGGAAAAAAAAAATGAATAAAAAAATTGTACTAAGCTCGATATCAAATTGAAACTTATGAAGAAAAAATAACCCTATAAAACCAAAATTGAAATGAAACTTCCAGCATGTCTCAATTTGTTAGATCTCTTTTTGAATAAACTTCATTTCTTCGTGTATTAAATTCATTTTATGTAATTTGAATGAAAGTCTTTTCAATTTAAAGAAGTGCATTAATTAAAGAATATGGAAGATGAGGAACGCACACCAAGTTGAGTGAGAGCCATTTCAATTTAAAGAAATATATTAAGTAAAGAATATGGAATATGAGGGAGGCACACCAAGAATGGTGGCGCTCCATTGCATGCCACAATTTTAATTGTAACCTACATAATAAATTGTAAGTTACATTATGTAAAGTACAATTTAATAATACAGTTATATTTTAAATTTAGTGTATTAAATTTATATAAAATTACTTAATATTTTTTTTATTAATGATTATTTTTAAGAAATACAAAATAACACTATTAATAAAAATGCAAAAGAAAATTGTTGACCTTCACGTAGAGTAGACTATTTCTATTATGTGAATCATTTAGATATAAATTTTGCATTCTATTTTAAGTAGATTTCAAATAATTAAATATAATTATCGTAATAATAATGCAATAATAAAAATAATTATTAAATATAATAATTATTACTAATCATAGTTTATAAAATTATAATAATGTACACTTTCAAATAATTAATATATATTATTTTATGTCCAAAAAAATAAAAATTTATTTATCTTATTTTAGCTTATTTTATATAATATTGCTTTATTTTTATCTTTATATAAACACGATTATTTATACTAATATGGAACAAGCTGAACAACTATGGCATGATAAAGATGGTCATTACAATGATGGATGCCAATCCATTTGGCATGAGCAAAGCGAAAATGTTATATTATAAATTAAATTAAAAAAAAAATTGAAATTTAATAAATTAAAAATTAAAAATGAAACTCTATAACGCACAGAGAGCCATAAAAGTAATCATTATACACTTGGAAAATGGATGACCAAGCATACAGTTGATAATGTGAAATGGTATTAGAGGGAATTAGTAACCCGCCCTAGTAACTGTTACCTTAAGACACTTGGAAAATAATTGATTACACATAGAACACTTGGAAAATAGTTGATTACTCATACTTTTCACAATGAAATAAATGTTACATTAAAACACTTGGAAAATAGTTGATTAGACATATGATTCACAATGAGAAAAAGTGTACAAAAAGGTGTACGTTTCAAAATAACATTCTAAGGTAAATGCATATTCTATTTTTTCAATTTTTAATAACACTGACATTTTTCAATTTAGACCATCTCATAAAAAGAATAATTAGAAAAAGCATTAAAGTTGTCAATTCCAACCAGTAAGCATTAGTTTATTATATTTTCTTAATTAAATATATTTCAGGTTATTGTATTTTTATTTATATTGAGAAAATAAATTTAAAATATATAAGGATTAACGCCAACATGTGGCATAAATTTTTATTAATTTATGTGAACATTTAGAGAGCTTGGTTTATGTGAGCTTAATATACAATAAGTTAAATATGTGCATATATCTTAATGGCATCGTGACTTCAGCGAAAAAAAAAAAAGGCGAAGTTAAACATTGCTTCAAAGATCTAATAATTCCATATTCCTTTCTGCAAAAATCAACACAATGTGTCACTTTTTAATTACTTTTACTGTCATGCTTGCGCTTATGCTTATCTCTTTACCAGATACTCGATAGGTATTGAAAATAGATTAGTGCCCTCTCTAGATCCTTCACAAATTAACTCAACGTCCCACTTCGTGAAACCACAAGTCAGTGGCATCATGCACAAATTCATTATTATTGAACAGAACATAAAGCAAAGGGAATCAGATAAAATATTCTTCTTTGCCTGTAAATATTTTGTGATACTACATAAAATAACAACTTTAGTTGTTCCCTTACTTTCATGTTCCCATGTGTTTATCATACAGGTTCCAGCTGCAAATCTGTGTTCGCTTCCTCACTTAGATCGAGGACTATTTATATCATTGGAAGAAGTCATGGTTTTTCCAAAATTTGTATGAAGATATTGGGTAGATAAATGTGCAGCATAGCCCATCAATGTACTCATCGGATGTATGAATGTGCAGTGTAGTGCAACAAATAGTTACCGCCCTCATGTCAAATCTTCAAGTAGTTCCTGCATCTCAAATACAGGTAAAGGTTGCTTGCATATCCTCAGTGTTTATCATTATTTATTTGTGGGTTGCTCCTGAACTTGATAATATTTATAATGATATATGACAAGAAAAATTAGCGCATGCGCAGAAGGTGCAGAAGGTGGAGCTGAGAGTACCCTTGTATTCTTTTGGATGCGAGCGAAAAATTCGTAATGCTCTTTCTCGTATTAAAGGTGCTGTACTCTGGACTTTTCTACATCCTTGGTCTCTCGTTCCTAATCAATAAATAGACCAGCAATCCTTCTGTAAGATACATTTATAGCACCTTGCATCACTAGAAGCAACATATGATGCAACATATCAGCGGATTATTGTGTACATGGACCTTCCTTAATGTTTTATTATTTTCACAGGATTGCATTCAGTTGATGTAGACTTTTACCAACAGAAAGTCACAGTGACAGGGTTAGTTAACCGAGATCATATCTTGGCTGCCATAAAAGCAAAGCGCAAGAATACCCAGTTTTGGCCATCTGCAGATGTTAAAGGAGAGCGCGATGTGAGTGGTGGGAGGAAGGGTGAAATCATGGAAGATGCAAAGAAACCACCAGCTACCTCCAAGAAGAAGAAAAAGGTCACGTTTGCAGACCAACAGTAAACCTCAAATAATGATTCAACCCTTCCACCGATTTGTCATACAGTATGTTCGCTCAGATCTTATCGCACATATATACACAATACTTAGAAAGGCTATTTCCTGTATTTTGTCATAATTGGTGAAATGCCTGCACAAAACCCCAAGTATCGAAAGTCTTAAATATACAGGGGATAATGGTCGGGATAATGTTCACATAATAACGCTGAAGGAACTGAGATTTTGATGGGAATGAATCTATATTTTGATGGTAGGAGTTTGTTTTTTTTTTTAATGATGGGGATAATGTTCACATAATAACGCTGAAGGAACTGAGATTCATGGGAATGAATCTATATTTTGATGGTAGGAGTTCGTGTTTTTTTAAAGAGGTTATAGGTTTAACTTTAAAGAGATAAAGGGAGAAAGAAATAGAGGGGAGAAAGAAATAGAGGGAGAGAAGTTATAGGGTTAAATTTAAAGAAATAGAAAGAGAAAAAGATAAGTTAGATTTAAAAAAAATTGATAAGGATAAATCATCAAATACCTTGTGTCACAAATAAAGAGTCTAATACACCAATAATTATTAAAAACAAATTATTATTATTATTATTATTATTATAAAACATATATGCTGGCAATCATATTTGTTTGTTAAAAGAGAGTGAATTCAAGTAAAATCTTTCTGCAACTTCTATGCATAAGTGAATTAAGAGAACATCCATTTAAAGCTGTGTAGATGGCTTTTGGCAGGAACGCTTTGAAGCCATGCTGAATATGGTTTTCCTGCAATATCAAATAGTGTCTTATCACAGGTCTGTTTGGTCGGTTGATTGAGAGGGAGATATGAACATTAACATCACAGCAAAGAAGGAAGCCAGGTTGATCACGTTATTCTCCTCTCGACATATGGAACATTGGCATGAGATTTCTGTAATAAAGTGGTTTATTCTGTTGTCACTTAATGCTCAAAGAGAATTTCGGTTCCAAAAGTTGTATTGCCTCACGGAGCAGGAGGAATCCATATTACCTCCGCCATGAGTAAAGTAATGGCCACTTCACTTTATTTTGCATTATGGAATGTAATCAGCCTGCCCACATATTGTAAAATTTCCACGCAATGAGACGGCAAATGATAATGTGTAGTGATATAAGTATTTAATACAATCAGTATTTAATGACTTGCAGTTTATTGTTATTATTTTTAATAAACTTGTTAAGCCAACTTCTATTTTTTCTTTCTAAGTGGGTTATGGGAATCTGTAATTAGGCAGTGCCAGGTTAATGTTCGCGATTAATCCAGATATTTGAACAAAATTGGATGGGATTACTAAAACTGACCATTAACAGACTTAAAAAAAAAGGATAGTTTTTCTTCAAATTAATCTATTTAATCATGTTTTAAATATATAATTTAAGAATAATTTTGAATTAAAATTATTGAACATTTGGATAAAAATATTAACATTTAAAAATAATTATTTAAATTAATTTTATTTAAAATTTTGCTAATGGAGTAGAGATACTTATTCCACAATCCAACTCAGGATTTGACACTTGAAAGAATCATTTTACAATTTTAGTAAGAAAATAATGTGCAATTTGGTGGGTTCTCAATTTCAAGTTGACGTGTCTTTTTTTAAAATAAAGATAAAATATCTTTAAAAAAATGTTAGCTATAGTAAAAACAACAAAAATGAAAATAACATAATTTCATATTAATTTTATATTTTATAGAAAAATAAAGTGTATATATATGTGTTTTTTTCATAATAAAATATTTTAATATTTAAAGAAAATGAGTAATTAAAAAACAATTTTTTTTTTTCACAAGAGAAAAAACATTGTTTTCAATATATTAATAGGGAAAAATAGTCTATGAACCATTTACATATAACTGACAACGGAGAGAAATACCTAGTTTATCCATCCAGAATAAATAGATGCCTCAACCCAGACCTAAAGATAAAAAAGCCCCATATCTAAACGATACAGATACAGCAATAATTACAGAATGAACCTCATGTGTTTGCATATGAGGGATCCAAATATGTCAAAAGCAGATAACAGATATTGGATGCATATACATCGTGTGAAGGGAGATAACAAAAAAAGACATCAAGCGCCCAGATGATCCATTCCTTCCAAAAAACACTACTAAAGTCCAATGACCAACCCCTGATGGTGTAGAAGCCCACTGGTCATGTCGGGAAAAAACAAAAAAGGATCTTGTAGGATCTTGGGCAGGTTAGTTGAGCGAAAATGACAGCATAGTACCGTAGAAAGCCCCGAAATAAAAACAACATTTATATGAGGAGAAAATTGATTCACAGGCTCGTAAGAAATCATATCAGGCTCGCTTGATACCAATATCCATCTACCACTACCAATACAGAGCATTGTGGTTGCCATCCAATGTGAGATCCGCCAAGTCCGTTGTGTGGGATTGCAGCAAAATTAACAATCCTAGCAGATATGTAAAGAGCAACAGGCTCGCTTGCAGACAGGAACAGTTCACATGAAAACAATTAGAAAATATAGAACAGCACCCGTTCAGTATAGACATAGTACCTGGATAGGGGAAAGAGGTAAATGCGACCTGAACAGGATACTATTGCTGATGAGCCTATAAATTGTGTCTGAAGGAATCCAACTCTTGATTGTTCCTGTAGAATCTGATAGTAATGAAACCAAATGATTGATCCAGCCCCTTCTTAGAAATTTCATCAGCTCTCCCATTTAATTCTTTGTATATGTGATGTAGAGTTGCCCTCTGGAAAGTTGATAAGATGAAGCGAATTCGATCAATCCACCCGCTAATATTTGTACCATTTAGTGTGGCTTTACCCGATATGCCATCAATAACAATCCGAGAGTCCCCATATATGTCAATGCAGGGTATCATTAAATAATGAGCCACCATGATCCCACTCCACAGTGTCATAATCTATGCTTTATTGTTTGTTCCATAGCCCCCATTCCATATGATGTGATACCTCTCCTCGCCATTCAATTTGAGCCAGGCCCCGCATCCGCATATGCCCTCCTGTTGAGCTCCGTCGAAGAAAAGTGCCGAAAGTTGTATGCTGTGTGGTCTGATTCTGATGGATAGATCTTGGCACAAAATAACCGGGACAAGATTTATATGGAGCCACTCCATGACACGTGTATAAATTCTAGTGGCATCAAATATTGCGTCATTGAACAATATGTTGTTTCTGGTACACAAAAGCTCCCAGCAAACATAATATGGGAGGGTTCTGTACCCTGCAGCCTTTGTAACCCAGAATTCATATGCATGTTTTTGGTCGTGCGATCTCCATCTCTCAGTGCCAATCAGGCTGGAGAACTTTTCCCACATTTCCATTGTTACCTTACATCCAAAAAAGATGTGTGATATAGTTTCCAACGCTGATTTGCAAAGAATGCAGCGTCCGCAGCGATGTTTACCTTTTCTCTGTAAATTCTCCCACGTGAGAATCTTCCCCTTCCTGAGCAGCCAATTAAATAGTACAATTTTATGTGGAATTTTCCAGCTCCACACCTTTGTAAATCCAGGGATATCCACTGTAGTATGATAATCCTCTTTTAATCGCTGATATAGAGACCTGACGTCTATGTTTGAGCCTTTTACAGTCCCACCCACAAAATTTTATCCCCCATAGGGTCAAAAAAAAACCCTGCAGCCTCGAAAGAGCTGATGTAATCCTGCCATATTTCCCTGTCACAGCACCTCATCCCAAGTGCCTCAAAAGACTTCCATACAGGAGCGCCTAATACCCAATGAGATATGATGTCAGCCAAGAAGATGAAACCTCTGTGTGACAGCCTGTGTATAAATCCCACCTCAGCAGAAAATACAGCCTGAACGCCCATAATGTTTTTGCAGCTTATGGGTATCATACCCCCATTTCCGAACTTCCATACCATATTGCGTTTAATAACTTCATGGGTCTTTGTAATGCTCCTCCAGATCTTAGATGCCCTCCGATGTTTTGTAATAGGTCCATATAAGTATGTAGCCAAAGTACACCCATCCATGTATTTATCCTCCATAATGCTTTGCCATATGCCACATCCCGTGAGCATTCTCCACATGGACTTTGACAGTAATGCCATTGAGAACGTCCGAAGATCCAGCAGACCCCATCCACCCATTGTCTTTGGAAATGTGATCTCCGACATTCTACACAGATGATATTTTTTCTCAGTTCTAACTCCTGCCCATAAAAAGTGAGCCATTACTGCATTAATCTTCTCAATAATTAATCTTCCACAAAAATGAAAATACCATAATTTCATATTAATTTTATAGAGAAATAAAGTGAATATATATGTGTTTTTCATAATAAAATATTTTAATATTTAAATAAAATGAGTAATTAAAACCAAACAATTGAATTACTTCCTAATAAAAGTAGTAAAAAATAGATATATAGTTCATTTAATTTTTAATATGAAATGAATATATAGTATTTATATTTTATATTAATAATAAAAAATCAATATTTATAAGAAAAAATATTTTAATTACATATTTTTCAAGCATGCAAGTCTTTTTATTGATGTTTTGCAATCTAAAAATATTTGCAATTTGCACTTATAACTATATATTAGCTTTTGCTAGATCTCTGGTTAAGATGGATATATAATGGTAAATCGGCTTTGTTCCTATACCATGGCTTACTAATATCACATGTCTAGAAAAACATAACTCATATTCACATGAAACATGTTCATACAACATATTTTTCATTAATGAATTTAATTAAAAGGACATAACTAGCATAATTACCTTGATAGACATGTCTATTAGGCATAGGAATTCAAGAATTTTAATTTAGTTATCAATAGTTTTTTGGTGAGACTTAACTTCCACGGAATAGATTATAAGATGTTCTTAGGAATTTTAGAATTTTAATTTAGTTATCAATAATTATTAAGTGGATGGTAGAGATAAACATCCACACAATAGAGGTAGATTAAGTAGAAAATTAGTTGTATTAACAACATCCCAGTGAAATGAGGGCTTCTGTAAGGGTTGTAAGGGTTTTGAGAAGCTATGCTGCTGCCATCGGAGCCGACCTCTGGGATACTGATCTAGGGAGGGTTCCCCTCGACATAGCCGTCACCGTCTACACTATTGACCTTGATGTCTCAGAGGGCATCATCTTCTCCAGTTTCTCTGCCTACCGAGCAACTGTCTTGGCGGTTTCTCCAGGCTTCGAGCTCTGGCTCCTCACTTTAAATCGTTTGGTGGTCGATTATTGGAAGGGACTAAAAATATCCAGCATGGAGGCCGGGTTTTCGTGCTGGGAGCTCCACTGCCTTTTGCATGGCATCCGGCCCGATGGTATGACGCATAGAGTTACATCTGTAGGAGTAGGAGGCGATATTTTCAATATTTTTTTCTGTGAGAAAGGAGCAGACACATATCTGCTGAAATCTGCAACCATAGATCTGGAACCCTTGAACATTGCTGGATTTGGAACAAGGGAATATAGACTTCTCTTCCACACAAAACAATTTATCTTGGGCAAAGAGGACGCTGTCGACAATCCGACTCATGGTCCTTACACAGTGGGGACGGAGATTGAGGACCTTCGCCTAGATCAGATGCGAAGGGCGGAGCTAGGGCTCGATCAGAGGATTTTCCTGGCGGCTCAGAGGGCAGGGGAGGGTGGGTCGGCGCAAGATGGGAAACAAAAGGGAGGTTCACACGCTGCTCCTTCAGCCCATCGCATGGTTCGTTACCTTCAGGTGTTTGGTAACCCCTCACAACAGGTAATTCCCAATCGTTTCCAGATTTTTATTAGACCCCCTGTGGGTAAATCCCTATTAATTCGAGTCCAAGAAAACAACACTATTCTGTAGCTGAAGCAAAAAATATGGGGACAGTTGGGGTACCCAGTCTCGTTACAATATCTGGTCAGCGGTTTCCACTCTCTTCAGGATAGCAAGGCTCTGAAGGACTATGCTATAAGTAGAGAAATGACTATATCCCTAAATCTTTGCTTGGGAGGGGGCGCTGGGAACCAGGGCACATCAAGATGTGCAAGGGAAGAAAAGGGGAAAAAACCCATAAACCAACAACAATTAAATGGAGGCCCATCCTACAAAAATGTCTTACAGGGGAAAAAAGCTGCAGGATCACCTCCAGATCAAGCAGGATATGCCCTGAGGCCATACATTGTAGAACATCTTGGACAAAATCCTTCTCTAAATATCGATATCCTAGAAATAGAGGAGTACGTCAAGACATTTGAAGCCCAGGCATTAATATGACATTTCAACTGCTTCTGGCCAAAACCAATGACCTCTTCCATTTGATCTTCACTCAATGGACTATAGAATGTGAAATACACCTCTACTCCAAGGGGTTTTTTATTGTCAAATTTAAAACCTCGGAGGACAGATATCATATCATCAGAGTAGGGCCTTGGTTTTGGAGAACCACAGGTCTCTTCATTACCCCATGGTTTCCAAATTTTGACCCAAACACTATGACAATCTCTAGAATGCCGGTATGGGTCAGGTTATATAACATTCCCATTCATTTCTGGAGTGACCAGGTCTTAGAGGGTATTGGGAATAACATCAAAACAAACATAGACAAAATAGAGGAGAGGATCTACACTTTTGCACAAATCTGCGTGGAAGTAGATCTAAGCAAAGGATTACCGGAAAATATTATGATGATCTACAAGCAACAGAACTGGCTGCAACGACTAGACTATGAAAACATTACATTCAGATGCAGAATTTGTAGGATGATAGGACATTTACAAAACACATCCCCAGAAGCTAAGAAAGAAAACAACAAAAAGAAACAGAAAGGGAATAGAGAAAAGGTTGGCAATATCCCCCTCCAAAGTCAGAGGAGGATGAGTCAGAAGCATAGGAGGAAATAGTTCCCAAGGGAGATAATGAGCCTACATAGGGACTGGAGATACAAGGGAAGGAAATACCAGCCCACATGGATTCACAACTTCATTCGAACCAATCAAAAAGGACTAGCGAGGACCAAAAAACATCCACACAATATTCTAGAACATTCTTAGTATTATACACAAATAAAAGGTTGATATTTATCTTCAATGTCATTTCTTTGTTTTTAATTAAATTGATTAACTAAAATAATGTCATATGAACAAGGTATTAAACTAGTGGTATGGTAACCAAACTTATCTTAGATTAATAATATCCATGATAAATTGATGGTGAATTTCCATGGTTAAAAATCTTGTTACATGGTTTTTTTTAAATGTGTAAATGTTTAATTTATATATTAATTATTTTTATAATTAATAATAATATCAAGAATTTGAGATATAATTTAGTTAATTTATATTGAGTTTTTTCAATTTTAGGAGTGTGAGATATATTATAAGTGTTTCATAAATTGATTCTTATCAACCTTTCCTATCCATTTAATTTATATGGTTAACCTAGTTAAGTAGGAGAAAAATCTCAATCTTTGATTTATATATGCTAAAAAATTATTCTAGAATATTCAAAAGAGCTTTATTCCTTACTATCAATCTATTAATTATGAAAATATGCATGTATATTTTTTAATATGGTTTCCATAATTTTAATTGAATTATCAATAAATATTTAAACTCCATTAAATATTCGAGAATATTTTATTATCATACACAAATCAATGGCTAAGATTTATTTCCAAAGTTGTTATGTCTTTTTCCCTTTTTAATTAATTTCTTTAATTTTAAAAGAATGTCATATGAAATTAGCTACCATTTATTGGGCATGTGGTACAAATCTAGCAACAGCCCAAAGGAATAGTATCTCTTCAAGTGAAAATTGCAAATATATTTTATACTATAAAACTTGAATAAAATGTGTGCACCTCCACATATCTGATCCATCCTAAAGCTTCATAACTATGTAATTAAGATACACACACCTCATATTTAATTTTTTATTGTTTAAATTGCATTTTTAAAAGTAGAAAATGAATTCAATGTCTTCAAAATATACTTGGCCACTTGGATTGTGCACACTATATACATTAAACTTGTAATTACCACACATCTAAGCTCAATTTAAAAAAAAAATGACTATACTTAAAAATTACCAGAATGTTTTAACAATAAACATATTTTTTTAAATTGCTTGATATATTGTATATAACTCACATTTAAATATTTTACTTGAAACATTTTATTTATGAACTATAGTTTAAACATTATTTTTTTTTTATTGATATACTTTTAAATATACTTTAATCTCACTTTACTCTTTACATTAAAATATTTTATTTATCACAAAAATTGTTTTCTTTTTAATTATTAATAATATTTTTTAAATGTTATATATTAATTTCATATTAAAATTTCAATGAATTGCATATCTCCTTCTTATTATTTTTACTAGGAAGGAATTGAATTTTTTTTAGTTTTAATTATTACTCTAATTTATTATTATTATTATTTTCCTTCTTAATAATTTTAATATAAGATTATGTTATTTAATTTTTTTGTATTTTAAAAAGAATACATGTCAACTTAATGTTGAGAACAAATGGAATAACACCTTGGGTTGTACAATGAGTCTCTTGACTAATAAGTCATAACATCAACATAATTTTTTATAAAAAAGTATATTCAAAGATCAAGAATCTTCGTGATAAAGTGATAAACTGCAGGTGAATGTTACATATTGATTTAAAAATATATATGTTTAACTTATATATTAATTCTTTGCACTAATAATAATAATAAGTATTTTAAATAAAGTTATAATTTAGTTAATTTTTATGATTTTTTTAATTTTGAAAACTTGAATATATATGATAAAATAACTTATAGATTGATATATATAGACATTTAGATGTGTGAAATAGTTATTCTTAATTAAATTAAAATTAGGAAAAAATCTTCTAAAATAGACACCTTTACCAACCTAATAATAATGAAAACCTACATATAAAAAGAAGGTATACTAATAGAACAGTAATATCCACTTTTTAACTATTTTAGTACACACTTATCATTTTATGAAAATTTGTAATCCTATGAAATTCCATTTTATAGAGATTTTTTTCTACCACATTTTCATCCTAAAAATTAAGGACAATACAGAAAAAGGAGACGATTGTTCCTTATAAAATCAACTTGACTAGGTTTTTATTTATTATTTAAGCAACTTATTCCCAAAAAAACAAGAGACTCCTATGGAACTGAGATACACTCTATATTATATTAATCAAATAGAGTTACATATATATATGAGGTATTGTCTCAAGATAGGGAAGTTATCTTGGACGCACAATAAGTTGGTTCAGAGAATATCTCAACCTCACACCTAACTAGGAACTTAGGTTTAGCGAAATCCTATTGAATAGGAACATACTCTATATATAGAAAGTCACAACTGAAGATAAGTAGGAATTACATATTCCAACACACCCCCTTAATGACTACTTGTCTCAATATCCATCTGCAAGATCTACAACTGATCTTGTTTGGTAATTACACTGGTTTTGTTCAGTAATTACACTTTGTATCTTGTTCATGCTATTGTCGATGTCCATATAAAGGAACAAATATCTACTGAAATGCATGGGTTCCCAACCGCTGCAACCACCAGTCTACTAGGAAGCCCTTCACATACATGGTTCATCTAACCTCTCGATGAACTCCCCCTAGATATAAAATTTCACCTCATGGAGTCTAAAACCAATATGGATATGGCCCACCCAACTGTATCCATCCTGCATGACACACTCTTCTAGGGTGTTAAAACTCTCTGACAGAGGGAACATATAACAAAGGGGTATGCATGCCTCTCTAGGTCTTACAACACGTACAAACAATAAATGACATGTAGATTTTCTCTAATTACAAATTGTGACACATACTGTACCATGGTCATGAGTCTATTCTACAAACATAAACAAACTTTGACTACATTATTCATATGCTAGAACACACCACTTCTTTGGCTTTGTACTTTGAGTCTCTGGCATCTTCATTTTTACTTTGGCGTGCTGGTCTGCAAAGTCTAGTTGTGGTCAAACATAAGAAAAGGATATGTTGACATCCATATAAAGGAGCAACCATCCACCGGAATGAATGGGTACCAACCACTGCAACTGCTATTCCAACTGGTCTCAATGTAGTGAATTCTAGCACAAATGATCCAGACATAGGAACTCACAGCCACACGAAGATAAACAATAACAAATTATCCCTCTCAAAGCGAGAATCTAGGACTCGATGGTCTAATCCTCCGTCGTTGCAAATTCACTGTCAACATGCATAAAATTCAACGATTTTACACACAAAAGTTCTCGTTTCAGTATCTAATTCCCCTGCATCGCAGTGTAATGCCACTTCCCCTGTTCACAATATCAAGGCTGGTGACTGCTTCCAAGCATATTCATCACATCTCGTAGTTAATAATTTCCCTGCAAATTTGTGTATCGTTGGAATGACTAGTTCCAACACACACTAATAATTGTGACAATAGTTGGTCAGACCAATGTCACTTCAATGACAACAATAAATACCATTTCATGACATATTAATATAATAAAAAATGGGATATTATTAACAATTTTGTGTAACTCGCAGCATCCAACAAAACCTTGACATCAATAGCATAGAAATCACACTATACAAGAACATGAACTGGTTGAACAAGCCTCGCCATAATTAGTGAACCACACCCAAACGAATTTTCAATATGCCAAGGAAATTGACACCAAACTCTTCTACTCCATTTTCTTCCCCTAAAAAGAGAGAGATTACTTATCATCTCATCTAGATTCTCATCATCTGGACCCTCAACATATGCGAGTCTTCCAACTCTTCCATACACTTGGTTAAGCATCATCATGAACACAACAAAGGAAATCACCATCATCGCATTTATTCCTTCCTCAGAGGCTGAATATGCAAGTTCTCCAGATACTTCCCCACGCCAGAGGCTGACCACTCAACATGCAAGTCTCGAAGGCATAATTCCAATGAAATAAGTTCTGTCAATATTCAGTCAATTTGACTTGGTTAAAAATTCCCTTTGCGCTGGCTCAACACACAGATCCACAGTTTTCAATCAGCCATCCACAGGACTCTTTCACACAGATTCTCCATCATGGAGATGTACTCACCTTCATACGTCAAAGGTATGGTTACTCTGCACAGGTTACCATGAATCCATGACCACACGAACCCAACAACACTAGTTTGACACTTTTGCCAACAAACTCCTGATAACTTCACCATAGAATGCAACAAATATATCTAATATGCACGATTATGCAGGTAGCAGCAAATAAATAACTCATCTGAGGTACTCGGGTCTCCTGTGTGCAATATTCACCACTAAATAGCAAGAAATGTACCACTCGCAGGTGCCATCCATTATGTTGACAACTTTCACATTGAAAAAAGAAAGCTCTAATACATTGGTCATGGTGTTGGAGCATCGAAGGTCGTGTTGCCTCAATACACTAGAGAAAGAAAGCCGAGAGGCCATAAACTCCAAGGTCGAAGGTTTAGGCCACAGATCAAGGCACTAGACATGAATTCAATTGGATATGATCTGAAGACTATGATGCTAGCAAGTCAACACATCAATATTGGAAGGCCATGAGACCTCAATCTTCAGCGCTGCATCAAAAAATTTTGTCGTGAGGGCCGATCCATAAATTTACAGGTGCGTCGAGCTAGGGATCCATACATATTGCAGTAGGGCCAGTCACAGGGGACCCTTTCACAGAGTTAAAGGGACCACACGATGTCCATAGAGGCCACAAATATGTCATGTGTTGAGCGTTGGGAAATTTGGATGAGGGACCTAGCAAGCTAGGCATAGAGAGAATCATCCTGTAGGCTCATTCTAGTCGGTAGCTATAGGAGAGGTAACTTTTCGTGGATTGAGTGATTGTGTTGTGGATTGGAATAGACGGGCAGCAGTAAGGAAGCCTAAATCTAATTGTTGTAACTCTTCATCGATCAAGCATGAACATTGATCACAACCCATCCTGATTCGCAAATTGGCTAAATAACCCTCATTGTCATCAATATCATACCTGTAATAACAAAAATTAGGTAACGCATCATCGACTTCTTCGAAATTAATATTCATTTGGGCCAATCCCTTAATTTCATCAGCACCAGCAATTCCTCCAACTTCCATCGATTAACCAACGTTACTGAGTGCAGTAGAGTAATGGCAGGGTCTTTTAGAGTGAGATTGTTGGTAGATTGCAAAGGCCGCTTGTGAAAATGTGTGTTGGATATCTGTAGGATTAAGAGAAACTGATCTTGGAAGCCTTTGAATTAATTCATTGAGTCAACATGATCACTTTATCAAAATCAGGTCGCGGGCAAGAAGGTCTTCTCGAAACGCAGATCTATGTGCGAATATTAGATCAGTTCATCTTGCTGGCTTTCCACACTTCTCACATCGCTTCCTGATGCAACTGATCATGAGGCCTCCACGCACAAGTCTCACGTTGGTCTCCATAATGCTGAATTTGATGCAGCAGTTTTCACAATGTAAGTCCTCCACGCTGCAAAAATAAGAGAAGATGTTGACACCAAGAAGGAGGCTGCACTCAAGTTGAGATCGAGGTCAACTTACGACAGTAGGAACAAGTTACTTAATCAATGCCTCTTATTACTCATCCACTACAACACTCGATAGAAATCTTATTGACCAAGAATCATTTTCACACCTCCAATGTATTCTTTCTCACACACCTTTATTTCCTTAAACTCCGGTTATGCAGTCACCATCTCTCCAAAAAAGAAAGCTTATAGACAGCTTAGCACTTGGGCAGTGGTAGCACTATCAGCAGCTCGACTCATCGTCTCCACTGTCCAGGAAACCGTGGCCTGATTCACTTGTAAACATCAACCACCACGCTATGCCACCTCAATTCATCAGCAGATCCACAACAAACAGTGACTTTTCGTGGCATTCAACTCAAATGGACAAACTAAAAAAAAATTAAAAACAATATTGATATACTTTTTTATTTCTCTCATCTTCCTCAGCCTAGGAGGGGCCGAGGTCCATGCCCATATGGGCTCTGATACCAAGATAAAAACTGTGATACATGCTATATTGTATTAATCAAATAGAGTTACATATATACATGAGGTATTTTCTCAAGATAGGGAAGCTATCTTGGACGCACAATAAGTTGGTTGACAGAATATCTCAACCTCACACCAAACTAGAAACTTAGGTTTAGCTAACTCCTATTGAATAGGAATAGACTCTATATATAGAAAGTCACAACTGAAGACAAGTAGGAATTACATATTCCAACAATTCCCCAAAAAACAAAAGACTCCTATAAAAGTTCTAGCATTCATTTCCGTATCATTATTTATTTTCTAACATAATTAGTATGAGCATGGAATCACTATGTATAATTTTATAGAGATTTTTTTCTACACAATTTCATCCTAAAAAATGAGGAGAATACAAAAAAGGAAGACGGTTGTTCCTTATAAAATCAACTTGAAGAGTTTTTTTTTATTATTATTTAAGAAACTTATTCCCATAAAATAAGATACTCCGATGGATATGTTAGAATGAAATTCCGTACGAGCATTTATTTTCCAACATAATTAGTATAAGTATAGGATCACTAAATAATTATGTTAATCATTGTAAACGTGTCTAAAATCTTGTTAACCCGGGTTTATTTTATAGACTAATATGAGACTTAGATTCAACCTCTCGGTGATACATGTCCTTTTTGCTGATGTTCATATAAAAATAAATCCATCTGCCATTACTAGAAAATACATTCTAGCAGAGGTTGTAAAGAAAGATTTTAGCGTTAGAAAATTGGCAAAAATTGTAAAACAAACCTCTTCTACAACATTCATCAGCAGTAGAAGATGTTTAGCGAAGCTAATAATGGAACTTAATCAGAAATAAAAATATTTAGGTGGATAGAAGTTTAAGTGGATTTTTCCATATCATTTAGAGAACTAGTGAGTTAAATTTATGAAAGTACTGGTGCTTTAATAATAATAATGCACCGGTTCATATAATCTATGATATGCACGGTGGCGATGAATGAAAACAACATCGGTGCTAAAAAGTATAAAACCTCGATGCTCATGTGTTCTAAAAACGCCCTTCGCAGTAGTTTTTAGGAAAAGCAGAAGGGCATGGAAAAAAATCTTACAACGTGAGTGCTTTTATCTGTTGGAATATTGTATCATTGTTAATAATATATGTATTGAAGAATTATATTTCACCCTTATTTTCACCATCGTTGTGTTTAACATGGTAAGAACAGGTTCCCTCTTACCCTGCTGAAATTTCAATCACTAGTTCTGAGGTGCGGTGATTTTGAGAGCTTCTCTACCTTTGTGCAGAACTATCCCTTTGCCAGTTGTTTCTTGTCCACTCTCTATGTTGTCTAAATTCTTGAAATATAAAAAAATGCGTAGTCTCTCATACTTAGCGTGAATCCAGAGGAAGCCAGCAAAAAAAAGAGGTGTGTAGAATACGCTTCTCCCTTTCCGCATCCTAAGATCTAAGCAATGTCCGCAAATTCCATTCCACGATGTCTAGTTATATGGTAACACCACCACTTTCAATTGCTTCAAAGGTGTGTACATAGAAGCTATGGGAAATATTCATTTATTTTGTTTTGTTCCAGTTCATTCTCAGACCATCCCATGTCTCAAATTCTTCCATTTTCCCGCTAAAGAATGCATCAAATTCCCATATATTTCTAGTTGCACGGAGTTTACTAGTGAAGTAACGTTCACTCTTAGACAATCTATGTTGTGATATTTGAGTCTCTTTGATTGCTTCCCCTAGCGTACAGGCCTCCTCCAACGAACAAAAAGAGCACGAATATCACCATCGCAATCGCAATTATCGTAGTATCGTTCTAAAGACAATAAAGTTCAACCCTCTGCGCGAAGAGACCTATAGGAGTTAAATTCATGATATATGACTCAGGATATTAAATCTTGACCTCTATTCGAGTTTCATTTTTTAGGAGGACTGAGTTTCCTGACCTTTTTCTGAGTTGAAATCTCTTTATTTCTCGGTCGAGTTGTAAGTCAAATGTGAGGTTGTGGACTGCCTTATGTAGGAATGAGGGATAATGAAAATAAGTGATCCAAGTCCCTTGTTTCTACTTCTGGTAGACAAGTTAATTCAAAGGAATAATTTCTCCCTCCTATTTTTGTGCGTATTACCTTCTCTCAGGCTGGGTTGAACGTATAATTCCGAATTGCTATTTGTTGATAAAAGTTGAGTATACATCCTTTTATTGGCTGTGTATTGAAGGAAAGGGACCATGTCTTGATTTTCTGACTGAACATGCACTTTGGAGGTTGCGCTTTTGAAGAGGTTCCCATATCCACTATTTTTTATTCCCACAAATTTTTTGACGCACTAGCTGATTGGAGACAAGTTTACAACTGATATAAGTTGGGTGGTTTTTCACCCGAAAAACCTAGGCATACGCTGGACTGAGCATGAGTTCCCTCTCATGACTCGGACTATGTTTCTTTGAGAAGTACTGATAATTAGAGGCCTTTATTGGAGCTAATGTAGATACTTGTGCGTGTACTAGTCCCCAACACTTATTTTCTGGGCAGTGACGAAGTGATTAATAGTTGATATGGTTATTAATTAAGAAGCCTAGTCACTAAATACTTCAGTGAAAGGTATTGTAGATTATATTGTTCATTTGAGGCCTTAAGAAATAATTTATGGGCTTTCTCTTGGTCATTGGTGTTGAAATATTACTTTCAATTGCTACATTGTACAGTGGCCGCCTTCTATGTTTGTTTGAAAAATCTTGACTTGAACCACTTTCCAAATTGGTGATCAATCATTTCTGTGCTTTGAAAACAGTCTCAGTACTTTGCATTTGAAAACAATGCCTTCCATATTAATTGAACAGTCTCTATATTCTAGAACAGAGCATCTCTTTAAATGGAAACATAGCATTTTGATTTAACATAGTGTTTAGCTTGATTTTGGTTGAACGCGGGTTTTGTTTAAAGGACGAGTGGTCCTCGCCATCCACGAAAGCAGACAACGGAGCAGACGACATCGGCGGACAATCAACATGACACGCAGAGCAAGTTGATTGCATCGTGTTGTTCTCAAGTCGGGCGGAGGTCGTGAAATCCCGACCCAAATTTGTTTAGGGCAGATTTGAATCATTTTTGTGTCACAGTTTTCTCTCCGTACACCAAGCCCAAATCGGACCCGATATGGCTATAAGGTGGATTGAAATGTTCATCGCGCGCACAATTTTTCTCATGACGTCAGCCAAAATTGGAACGCGATTTCGGCAATTCAATTTGGTTTGATGTTGGTTTGAAGTTCGGCAGAAAAGGTTTCGTGAAGGTTTGAATAAGTTTGTTAAAGTCTTTTTGGTTATGTTTTTTATGTTTTAAAAACATATACGATATCATATTATGTTCTATTAAGTTTTGATATGTTTTACATATCGCGAAGTGTAAAGGTTTTCAAAAACCTTTGGTGTATTATGGTCTCGAATATAACATATGCATTTTTAGTAGTAGGGCCCAGGGGGTCTATTAAGATAGATTTTATTGTTTTATATATACGCATAGTAGTGCATATTGTAATGTAAGTTTTTTTTTAGTGCACAACACTGCGTTTTTTTTTTTAAAGAACAGAGTTTTTAAACAGTGAGACAGAGTGTGTTTCTGGGAGAAATAGTGAATTCTTTGTGTGCACTATGTCATAGCAGCAGTCACCATTTTGTAATTCCTCTGGCAGAGGAAGAATTGTAATAGTTTTTTTTTGAGTTAATGAATGGAATAGAATTTTTTCAAAGTGTTGAACTCTATCTCCAGTGAAGAAATTTTTCATTTCTCTGTGTTAAAGAGGAGAGTATTACTCTCTCCATTGTTTTTTCTGGAATTTTCATATATTCCAACATGGTATCAAAGCTAGTCCAGGCTCTTTGAAGATCAAAGAAGCTGAAGGAAAGGATTTATTTGTTGCAGCAGCTTCTCCAACAGTGTGAAGACTCAGCCAAAAGAAATTCAAGGTATTTCTCTATACAGTTTATTGTGTTACTGTGGCAGAATAGTCAGCTATTTTAAATACACAGTCAAGTGTTTTTTAAAGCATAGTTAAGAGTGAAAAATGGCTGGAGCCAACACTAGCATGGGTATTGGAAATACCCATCTCTGACAATTTAATGGGAAAAATTATGACTACTGGTCAATAACTATGAGAGCATTATTTTCTTTCCAAGACTTATGGGAACTTGTTGAGGATGATTTTTATGAGCCAGCAGATGAAACTGAGCTTGATGATTTAATACAAGCAGAGAAGGAACTGCTGAAGAGTAATAAGAAGAAGGATTCAAGAGCCCTCTATTTTTTGTATCAAGCAGTGCATGAGAGTGTGTTTCCTAGGATAGTAGCAGCCAAGAGATCCAAAGAAGCATGGACAACTCTCAAGACAACCTATCAAGGCATGCAAAAAGTGAATACAACAAAACTTCAGTTGCTGAGGAGAGACTTTGAGACTCTCTGTATGAAGGAGTCAGATAACATTGACTCATTATTCACTCATGTGATTGGAATGGTCACACAGATAAGGTCTCATGGAGAGACTCTTGAAGAGAAAAGGACTGTGGAAAAACTCTTGAGGATTCTAACCTCAAGATTCAATGTGATTGTCACCACCATAGAGGAGACTACGGATCTGAAAATTTTTTCAGTGGATGAACTACATGCATCACTGATGACCCATGAGTAGAGATTGGGTAGGAGTGAAAACTCATCTCTAGAGCATGCCTTTAAGACCCAGATGCCTTTCAGAAGAGGAAGAGGGCATGGCAGAGGAAACAAAAGAGGAAGAGGCAGAAGCCAAAACAGAGGTTGAAGAAACAGTCCAGCAAATGCTCAAGGAAGGGGCAGCAATCCAAATCAGCATTAAGGCCAAGGCAACAGCTAGTAAAGTGGTCAGCGGAATGCTCAAGAACAAAGGTATGATAAATCCAATGTCCAATGTCACTATTGTAAAAAATATGGACATTATGCTAATGAATGTAGAAATAAGTAGCATGATATGGGAAATAGAACAAATGCAAATTTTACGAGAGAAAATATCAGCCAAGACAAATTATTTTTAGCTTGTAATATGGCTGAAGAAAAGAATGAAGACTTATGGTTTCTAGACTCCAGTTGTAGTAACCATATGACAGGAAACATGGCAATGTTTTCTATGTTAGATGAGAGTGTGAAGTCATAATTCACACTAGGAACTGATAGCAAAGTTTCTGTTATGGGAAAAGGAGATGTAAATGTTTTAACAAGGAAAGGTGCAAATAAATCCATAGCAGATGTTTCTTATGTTCCAAGAATGAAGTGTAACCTCTTAAGTATTGGACAGCTTGTCCAAAAGGGGTATAATGTTTTCTTTGAGGATGATGTTTGTACCATCATGGATAAACCACCCAGCAAACAATGTATTGCTGAAGTGAAGATGACAAGGAACAGGATGTTCCCTCTCAGAATGAGAGCAAACTTGAAAAATGAAGAAGAGATAGCAGCAGTGACACAAGAGGCTTTCCAAAGCGAACCAAAAGATGATAATTGGTTGTGGCACTTGAGATTTGGACATCTCAACTTTGGAGGTCTTAACTTGTTGAATAGAAAAGGAATGGTAAGAGGCTTACCATTGATAGAGAAACCGGACAATCTTTGTGAAGGTTGTATCTTGGGGAAACAACACGGAGAAAGTTTTCCTTCCAGGAAAAGCATAAGGGCAAAGGCACCCTTAGAGATTGTCCACTCAGATTTATGTGGACCGATGCAAACTCCATCGCTTGCTGGCAGCCACTATATGTTAACATTCATAGATGACTTTACAAGAAAACCTTGGGTTTACTTTTTGAAAAACAAAAGTGAAGTGTTTGAAATATTCTGCAATTTCAAAGCAGTGGTTGAAAACCAATGTGGGCTACATATCAAAGTCCTAAGGACTGATAGAGGAGGTGAGTATATCTCTAAATATTTTCTACATTTTTGTAGATAAAATGGTATTCATAAGAAGTTTACAACTAGATATACTCCACAGCAAAATGGAATAGCCGAAAGGAAGAATAGAACCATAATGAACATGGTAAGGAGTATGTTAAAGGCAAAGCATTTGCCTATTGATTATTGGGTTGAAGCTGTACATTGTGCAGCATAAATTTTGAATAGGTGCCCTACAAAAGAAGTTATGAACAAAGTGTCGGAAGAAGCATGGAGTGGCACAAAGCAAGGTGTCACACACATTAAGGTTTTTGGATGTGTGGCTTATGCACACATTTCGGATCAGCTAAGGAAGAAGTTGGACGGCAAGGGGGAGAAATGTATTTTCATTGGATACAGTGAGGAATCCAAAGCTTATAGGTTGTATAACCCATCCACCAAGATGTTTATCGTGAGCAGAGATGTTCAGTTCATTGAGGAGGAAGATTGGGATGGAAGCATAGAGAAAACAATGAATATTAAACACTGTTTATCTCATGATGAAAATGATGATGAGTTGGCTGAAATACATCCCCAAACAGAAACACCAACACAAGGGCAGCAAGGCACACCCTTGATAACAAATGAAAGTGCTTCTCCAAGCACAACACAAGGAGGAAATTCAAGAGCTTCTTCAAGCATTTGTACACCTAATGAAAGAAGTAAGAAGTTTAGAAATTTGAATGAAATTTATGAACAAGAGGAAGCAAATGAAGGTATGAATTCTTTGTTTACTTTATATTGTCATGTTGATGACCCTATCCACTTTCAAGAAGCTATTAAGGATAATAAATGGATAGAAGCTATGGATGAGGAGGTTAATGCCATAGAAAGAAACAAGACTTGGAATTTGGTTGAACTCCCAAAAGGTAAAGATGTCATTGGAGTTAAATGGGTCTACAAGACCAAGAGTAATGCTGAAGGAAAAATAGAGAGACACAAGGCCAGACTTGTTGTCAAAGGTTATAAGTAGAAGCATGGGATAGACTATGAGGAAACTTTCGCACCGGTTGCTAGAATGGAAACTGTGAGAGCAGTGTTGTCCATAGCAGCACAAAACAAGTGGAAAGTTTACCAAATGGACGTGAACTCAGCGTTCCTAAATGGAGTGTTAATAGAAGAGGTTTACATTGAACAACCTCTCGGCTATGAAAAGAAAGGCCAGGAGCACAAAGTATGCAAGTTGAAGAAAGCTCTTTATGGGCTAAAGCAAGAACCAAGAGCGCGGTACTATAGAATAGACTCCTATCTACTGGAAAATGGATTTGAAAAGTGTGAGGGAGAACCCACCCTCTACATCAAAGAAAAGGATGGTAAAATGTTGATTGTAGTTTTATATGTTGATGATGTTATTTTCACAGGTAATGATGATTACCTTATTGAAAGTTTTAAAACAGTCATGAAAGAATAATTTGAAATGACTGACATGGGTTTGTTGAAATACTTCTTAGGAATAGAAGAAGAACAAGATGAAAATGAGATTTTTATCTCACAGGAAAAATATGTTAATGAATTTCTTCAAAGATTTAATATGCAAGAGAGCAAAGCAGCAATCACTCCCACAGTGATGGGATTAAAACTCAACATAGAGGACAGCAACAAGGATTTTGATCCTAGCTTGTACAAGAGCATAGTTGGCAGCCTCATGTATTTGACTGCAACTAGGCCCGACATAATGCATGCTTTTAGTCTGATTTCCAGATTCATGGAGAAGCTAAAGGATGCACATTGGCAAGCAGCAAAGAGAATTCTGAGGTATGTTAAAGGAACCAAAAGGTATGGCATCTTATATACTGCTTCAGAATGTTCAAATTTAGTTGGATACACTGATAGTGATTGGGATGGAAGTGTAGATGATTGGAAGAGCACTTCCAGTTATGTTTTTCATATGGGTTCAGGAGCCATTTCATGGGCTTCTAAAAAGCAGCCCATTGTAGCATTGTCTACAGCAGAGGCAGAATATGTGGCAGCTACAGTAGCAGCGTGTCAAGAAATTTGGATGAAGAGGATGCTAAGAAGTTTGTTCCAAGAGCAAGCAAAAGGAACAATGATTTTTTGTGACAATAACTCAGATATTGCATTATCTAAGAATTATGTGTTTAACAAGAGGACGAAACACATTGACACAAAGTTTCATTACATCAAGGAATTGGTAAACAATGGAGAAATTGTTTTGGAACACTGTAGAACTGAGGAGCAGTTTGCAGACATTCTGACCAAGCCATTGGGGCAAAAGAGTTTTGAGTTTTTGAGAAAATTACTGGGTATGACTGATAACCCAGCAGTTGAAAGTAAGGGGGAGTGTTGAAATATTAATTTCAACCACTACATTGTATAGTGGCCGCCTTCTAAGTTTGTTTGAAAAATCCTGACTTGAGCCGCTTTCCAAATTGGTGATCAGTCATTTCTGTGTTTTGAAAACAGTCCCAGTACTTTGCATTTGAAAAAAATTCCTTCCATATTAATTGAATAGTCTCTGTATTCTAGAACAGAGCATTTCTTTAAATGGAAAGAGAGCATTTTGATTTAACACGGTCTTTAGCTTGATTTTGGGTGAACGCGGTTTTTGTTTAAAGGACGAGTGGTCTCCGCCATCCACGAAAGCAGACAACGGGGTAGACCATATTGGCAGACAATCAGCATGACACGCAGAGCAATTTAATTGCATCGCGTTGTTCTCAAGTCAGGCGGAGGTCGTGAAATTCGGACCTGAATTTGTTTAGGGTAGATTTGAATCGGTTTTGCGTCATATTTTTCCCTCAATATGACAAGCCCAAATTGTACCCGATATGGCTATAGGGTGGATTGAAATGTTCATCACGCGCACAATTTTTCTCATGACGTCAGCCAAAATTGGAATGCGATTTCAGCAATTCAATTTGGTTTGATGTTGGTTTGAAGTTCAGCAGAAAAGGTTTCACTAAGGTTTGAATAAGTTTGTTAAAGCATTTTTGGTTATGTTTTTTAATGTTTTAAAAACATAAATGATATCATATTATGTTCTATTAAGTTATGATATGTTTTACATATCGCGAAGTGTAAAGGTTTTCAAAAACCTTTGGTGTATTATGCTCTCAAATATAACATATGCATTTTTAGTAGTAGGGCAGAGGGAGTCTTTTAAGATAGATTTTATTGTTTTATATATATGCATAGTAGTGTGTATTGTAATGTAAGTTTTTTTTAGTGCACTGTCGTGCGTTTTTTTTTTAAAGAAAAGAGTTTTTAAATAGTGAGACAGAGTGTGTTTCTGAGAGAAACAGTGAAGTCTTTGTGTGCACTGTGTCATAGCAGCAATCACCATTTTGTAATTCCTCTGGCAGAGGAAGAATTGTAATAGTTTTTTTTGAGTTAATGAATGGAATAGAAATTTTTCAAAGTGTTGAACTCTGTCTCCAATGAAGAAATTTTTATTTCTCTGTGTTAAAGAGGAGAGTATTACTCTCTCCATTGTTTGTTCTGGAATTTTCATATATTCCAACAATTAGGGTCTAAAACCTTCCCTCAAATATTCAATTGTTCTCATCTCTACTCGTTGGAGTCATTATCATGTTTAATTATTCTGATTTTCTCTTTGCATATTCAGATTTCAATGGAAAAGAGTCTCCCTCTTGTGAGTTGTTGCTGTTGCCGAGGAGTGCGGTTGGGATTTGCAAGCTCGAATTATTTTTTCCTTATAATAGATGCTTCTCAGTTATAATACTTATTGTATTTGTGAAAACTTATCTGTTGTCAGGATGTCTATACACACCATTGTTTCGTCTACACTTCCCTCTTTTCTATAAAATAGAGGTGACGAGATGAAAGTGCAACCTTAGAAGAGAGATGAAATTATAATTGTGCTTGTAAAAAAAAAAATATTCAAGCACACTGAACATGAAGGAAAAGCTGATATATTTGTACATATTCCACTGCTTCCTCCCATGACTGAATGTCGATAGATGCTGAGATAGTATAGAAGCTGTATGTAGCACCAGCAGTCTCAGTTCCTTGCTTGTGTCAGACCGTGAATACAAATTTATAATCAATGTATTGAGTCATATTTATATCTAAATCCTAATTCCAACTCATTATTTTGATGGATCAATCAACTTATATCAATTAAAATTACCGAATATCTGTAAGAAATTTGTATACATTGTAAGCAGGTGCATTATCGGTTAGATTTGATGCCCTTCATTTCTTTAGTTTGAGTTGTTTAGAAAATGGGTTGAATTGGCGAAGTGTTAAACTTATTGAATACCTTAATAAACTCGAGTGACCATGATATAGTGAAAACAAATAAATAATTTCTCCTTGATATTCGAATATGTCTGCAAAATGCACAAGATAAGATAGAGTTTTTGCATCTTGAATCTCAATTTTAGCAAGAAAACCTACAACTAAATAGGCATCATTCTAAAATGTATTTTTTTCAGAACATTGAGATATAATCCCATCATAAACAATAAATTGTAGATGCAATACCCATTTCAGGAGAATATGTATAGAAATACGTAGAAGTTCACTCTGCACTTCCCAAGCCCATCATCAGACCTTGGAAAGATCTTCTCGATAACAATCACATAACTGGTCATGGATATGACAAGGAGGTTGCCTTTCATATTCCAAACTATTCAAATACCTTGGCATTGTAAACATTGTAAACATTGTGAATTGATCTTGTATACATTGTGAAAAGGTGTATTATCGGTTGAAGTCGATGCCCTTCATTTCTTTAGTTCAAGTTGTTTCAAAAATAGCTTGAATTAGCGAAGTGTTAACTTATTGAATGCCTTAGTACACTCCACTAGCCAAGATATAGTGAAAATAAACAAAGTATTTCTCCTTTACATTCTAATATGTCTATAAAATACAGAAGATAAGATAAAGTTTTTGCAGCTTGAATCTCAATTCTAGCAAGAAGAGCTACAATTGAATAGACATCATTCTGAACCTATTTTTGTTCATAAGATTGACATAGAATCCCATTAGCAACAAGAAATTGTATATGCAGTACCCATTTCAGGAGAAGATGTATTGAAATATGCATAATTTCACTCTGCACATGCCAAGACCATCATCAGACCTTAGGAAGAGCTTGTCGATAACAAGCACATAACTAGTCTTGGATATGAAAAGGAGGTGTCCTTTCATATTGAAAACTATTCAAAGCCCATCCAGTTTTCAGAGTGTTGGATTCGTCCATGATAATTCAAATTCAAGTGTTCCAAATTATGCTTCTCTTTCACAGCAGCCACAACAGATTGTGATATTTCCACATTGTGATCGAGTTGGCCATATGAAATATAATTATTTTTATATTCATCCATGTTAGCATTATCATAAAACCACTCATTATTCATACATATGCTTCAGAAAGAAGCCTCCTACAATAACAAAGATTCATCTTGGATGGATCGCTTCTTAGCAACGGGCTTCAACAACCAAGAAGATATTTCAGCCATACGTTAAAACTTGTTCTAGAGTATTGAACAATATTGCAGTTTAGTTTTCTCCATCTTCTGACCTTGTATCTAATAGGGGGGGAATTATGCTCATCTACAAGTTTCAAAGCCTCATTAAGCGAGTCTGAGCCACAACCATATATACTAGATTCAGAGTTGTAGCGAGATACATAGATTCCCTTGAGCATGCCTTTGTTTGGTGGCCAGCCTTAAACCATCTTTGCAGGGTTGATGCTTCCCTTTTCTGGTTGAGCTTCTCTGTCTTCAAAAATTTGGGGACACTTCCTCTAGCAGAATACTTCATCTTCTTTCTAGTTTTGGAAGAGTTCTAGGAATTTCATTATGCATTCTAGAGTTGGTGGTCATCCTTAAACCACCGCAAATAGAGACCTACATTTTTAGGTTGATGTTTTCCCATTTTTATGCGGGTTGTAGACCTCCATTTTAAATGTTTAACGTCTCCCTCTCCAAATAATTAGGGACTCTTCCTCTAGGAGAAGACTTCAACTTCTTTCCACATTTGGAAAAGTTATTAGAACTACACTAAGCATTCCAGTGTTGGTGGTCATCCTTAAAACGCCTCCTTATTCCAACACTTCAGAGAGCACATTCAACTCCTTGTTGTCATTCATTTTTGTATTTCTTTTATAGCTCTCTTCTTGGACTCATATATACCTCTTTGTATTAAAGGGGAGAATGTTGGAAACCTAATCCTCCAAGGGTTGGAGTGGAAGTTGAACAGTCAAAGAAAGTCCAAGAAACCACTTGGAATATAAAACAAAGTGTCACTATACTTTGGTAAATATTGTATCATTGTGAATAATATATGTATTCAAGGATTATCTTTCACTTTTTGTTTTCACCATGTTTTTGTTTAACATTATCTTATCCAACACATCAAGTAGTCATGTGTAACAATGCATTGGTGCTGATGAATTTTATAAACAACAATGGTGCTTGAAATGTATAACACCTCGATGTTTGTGTTCTCAAAATAATTGGTGTTGTACTTTTCGTAAAAGGCACTAGGGCAGACAAATTTGTTTATTTCAATACCAGTGATTTTATGTAATATAACACATGGATGCGTTAAATGTAATGATCCACTGATGCGTTAAAGGAAAATTACAGTGATGCATGAAATGTATATCTTCCTGGTGCATATTTATTTTAAAAATGGGTCAGGCTTGTGTATGTACGAATATACCCGGAGACCACTTTTTATTATAATAAATATAATTGTTGAAGAACACATATTCATAGAGGTGCACATTAATATACAATGTCTTGGTATCCATTTTCTCTTTTCTGGATACATCAGCCTTTGGCAATGCAATTACTGTGATTTTTTAAATTTGTTATTCATCGAAAAATCAACATATTTCTTATAAAAATATTCATATAAATTAAATTTTGATTAGTGAATTTGTATTTGACGTTTGGATTAATTTTTTATATCATCATATTTGAGATCTCTTCATTATAGTATTTAATCATCCATATATTTAATCAGTGGTGTAACATTTCACAGCAACATTGGACAACAGAATAGAATAAATTAAAATGTATTTTATTATATATTAATAATGAGCTATTTTTGATACAAAATGGGATAGTTGTTGGTAACCCAAGTTTTACAATTACGGCACGGTTCTCATTACGTTAAACAAAATGTCTAATTTTCACAAACAATTATTTCAAAAATTACAACAACTTGCATTGATATATAAATAGATCATCATTCTTTGTTGGAACTATTTTTAGTGCTTCAACTACTTCCATGACTTTGGTTATTTGGATGAATGTTTTGTTGATTGCATCAATTATTTTTTATTTCTTCAAGTTCCATCTACAATCATAAAAATAAATTGTAATGAGTGTATCTAAATTGGTGCGAATAATGAAAATTGGAATAAATAATATACATCAACGTAAATGTAAGAGAAATGTACCATAACAATAATTAAGCCTTGAATTATACACATTCTTTCAAAACCATATCTCATGCATTCTTTTAACAACTCTAATGTTGGCACAGTTCCATACTTTCCTTCCTAAAAGTTTTATACCCCGCAATAAATCATAGATTTAATATAGAGGATTTCTTTTTCTATTAATTATAAAACGAGAAAAGTAAAATGACATAGATACTTACAAATTCCATAACTATTTTTTTCTATGCCAACATATACTCACAACCCATATTTAACCCAATGTCAAACAATTCTTTTTATGAATCTTCTTTGTATGTTAGCACTTATTCGAATACATTCATGGATTGTTGTTGTAAAAAAAAAAATATATATATATATATACAAAAATGAAATCTTAAGTTGTTATGAGGAAATATTAACAATTACACAAACTTTTATATCAACCTTTTCTTCCTTTTTGTCTTGTTTTATGTGTTGAATGAGTTCCACTTTGTTTTTTTTTTTCTATAAGAAACTACTTGAAAACTAATATTTAATGCTAACTTATTTGTTTAGATGTACTTAATATAAAAATTCAATGATTATATACAATTGAAGAATTTTTTTGTTGAGATGACTCCTCCCGTGGTGCAATTTTGTGCATTTCTTTTACCATCTCTCGTGTACACCTTTTTGGACATTCCTACTAGCATGTTTCAGGTATCATCATGTTGATCCTTTTTTATTTTCATAATCTTCCCAAAAATATAATAAACTATTTTTATATTGATATATGAAAACTAAATATAGGAAAATTGATATTAATGAATGAATTCTTTGTAGTAATATATACATGTAATTATAGAAAAGCATTTTAATCAGGAATATTACTTTTTGAATAATTAATTTTTGTTCTTGTATGTTTTTTCTATTGCAAGTCTGAGGTTTCATTGAAAATTTCTTTAGAACCAATTCCTATACTTTAAATATAACTTGGTTCATAGAATCATTGGATTGATTTATATATTGTAAGTGGAAAGTACGTCTACACATTCATTCCACTGTATCCCTCATAGTTTTGTAAAAGCTTTTCCCCCTTTCATCACCACTCTAAATAAGCTAAAAACCAATTCATTTTCATTTACATGTTCTATAATTTTTATTTTCTTAGAACGACATTCCTTTCCTTCCCTTTTATCCCTATAAAAAATTAAACATATGTGAATTAATAAATTTTTTGCAAAATGTTATATAATATTCTAAACTATATTATTAATGAAAAAAAAAAACTCATATTGAAGAGTATTTTCTCATTCACCTCATTCATCCTTCTGCAATTTTTCCATAAGTCTTCTATTCTCTTTTCACATAGATTACAAATAATCTTATTGACCTTCCTCATTTTGTAGCTCTGTATGACACACACTAACCAATACATATTAGTTTTAAACTTACATATAGTTCAAACATATTAATTTTGTACATAATTTACAAAGAACCTGGCTTTGGTGCTTTTCTAGTTGAGCTATCATTGTGACAATCAATATTTTTGTTATTTTACCACTCTAAGAATTTTTTTTATCAATATACAACCTGTACCATTCAATACAAAATCCATTAAATATATTTCATAAATATATCACATAATTTTCATCCAAAAATAGGTCTTATTTGCATAAACACACCTGGGTGTTTAATTTAGTAAATGCACCAAGGCATTTAATTGTTGAGCACCGAAACAAAAATTAATTTTTAAAATAACTTTAAATTATGATGATACGATATGTAACGATAAAAACACTACCATCACAGTAAAAAATGAAAATATAAAAATTAAACGCAAGTTTTTTGGAATTGAGAGTGTTTTTTGTCATATGCGCATTGATGCGTTACAGAGAGTGCATAGATAAAAAAAAATTGTCTTTAAAAAAAATGCAAAGGGTTGATAGGGTTTAGATCTGATTCAATAAGTGATCCCATTTATTTACATGTGAAACAAATTATATATAGTAACATAAACCCATTAAATATATAATGCCTAAAATGAAAATCCCTAACTGTGAAGTGGTAAAGGGAGTCAAACACTAAGGTGAAATTTTGCAAACACATAAGTAAGAAGAAGCATGGGTTTAGGGGAAGTATGTTTTTTTTTTCTTTTAGTTTTTTAATTTTAATTAAATCTAGATAGGAAAAAACGTTGTAAGAAAAGTTATTTATAAAAGTTTTGCTATGGAGGGCACTTATTTTGGTTCTGAATTTTAATTAAATCTAACAGAAATTGTAAAAAATTTTATTAGTAAAATTAGCTGTGAAATTTTAAAAAAATTCGATGCACGGTTTTGAGTGAATCACCATACCTTTCAAATTCGGATCTTATAAATAGTTCTGTTGTTCCAAAGTAATTCGCTACTCCATAGTGCTCCGAGTATGTCTCTCTAACAAATCTCTCCCTTCAGTTTTTTGGAAAATTAATGGAATAGTGAATATATTTTCTCTATTTAAAATACTCAATGAAAATAGATTTCAAAAATTCAATTACTGCTCATTTTTCAATTTAAAAAAACAAAGTTGCTATTTTTTCTTTTTGATTTTTCAGAATTTTGATGTGTTTCATAGTAAAAAGCACCTGTGTGTTTGCTAGTCGATTAAGATAACTTATCAATGCGCTAATTTTGTTTAACACATTGATATGATAGAATTATTTTTTTATTTTTGAAATCCTCGAAACCAATGGGATTATTATTTTAACGCATTAGTGCAGTTATTATTTAAACACATCGGTGTGATTATTTAAACGAGAGCACCAATATTCTTTAAAATTTATATGATTTTTTATTTTAACATAAAATGGCATATTCCTCTCAAATTATCCTTTCTGATGCATCCACATGAGTTACAGTAGTTCATAGTTTACATTTTCCACTTAAAGTCACCTTATTCATGGAAAATAATTTGAAAACTATATTAAAACTCACATTGTGGTTATATGGTTCTCGAAATTAATTTTAGGTATGTAATTTTGTGCAAATGCGGGGAGGAAATATCATAATATAAAATGTCCAATTCTTCAAATTCCAGCTTGTTCCCTATAGCTCAAAGTCCTTCTTTTATTTATATCTTATTTATATTTATATTATCTAAAGTTTTTTCTTTTATCCATGTCAATTTTAATAAAAATGTATCAAAATTTGCAGGATCTTGATTCATCATAGAGTTTAGATGCATAAAATATTCCACTAGTTCAAAACCGTCAAAGCCTCTTATCAGGAACAACATACTACAAGAACTTGGGAGATGAAAATGAACAACCTCTTTACCTTGCCAATTGTAACATGTCATCTTCCATCTGCAATCTTGGATCAAAAATTGTAATACTTGTTCGGTATAATGTAATTTCGACAAACTATTTGCATTGTTCTTACTAATAACATTTATGTACTAATGTTCAATATTTTTTGAAATTAGGATTCTAGTGATGACGAGTGATCCACCTACCATCTTTTAAGGCACCCTACTACAATGTCAAATCGAAAGAAGGTTGCATTATGAGAAAAACTTGGTGAAGAAGTATACTAAGAACAGTTGAATCAACCACCTATTCAATTGCCACTACATCCAGATTTACCAATTAGGAATGACTACAATAATAGTAGTTCCTCATTACAATTTAAAAATGTAGGGAATCAAATAGAGTTTTCTATGGATGATTACTTACAAGATATGACTTCCATGGAGACAATGTTGTTAGATGCATTCCAGAACGATGATCTAGGGGATGATGCTCATATCATTGATACATTTTTCGAAATCCTGAAATATTCTTTGACCAGCCCTCTCTTTGGACCTGACGTCTAATAAAAGTTTACCCAGTTGGGGAAAATGATGTTACTATACAACTTTAAAGAAAATTTTGGCATGTCAAATGCATGTTTCTTGACAATATTGAGGTAATTGGCCATGATCAGGTCCCTTATATTTTGAGAAATATTTTCACATAATAAACATTAAAATGGTTGATTTTATGAATGTTAAATATTGAAATTGTGCATTTATATTTCCTAGCAACTGCATTTTACTGAAAGATAAGGTTAATTCGAGTGATAATGTCTTTCCCGGTAGTTGCGAAGAGATAAAGTAGTTATTGAAAATGTTGGGTGTTGAGTACATATTATATCATGCATGTCTGAATGATTGTATTCTATATAGAGGAGAATATGTGGAAAAAGAGATATAGCTGAAATGTGGGCATGACAGGTACCATAAAATAAAATGTAAACCACATGGTCCTCCTCATATCATATTGAGGCACATGCCTATAAACCTAAGGATTCAACGAATATTTTGTTGCAAATAATTTTTTGTGTTGTAGGGATGGAATTCCTCCCACATAAGTGAGTAGGGAGTTATGTGAATCCTAATAGATTCAATATCCATAATGCATATAAAGGGTACATGGCTCGAAAAATTCAAGGATGAAGTACGAATTTTATGACTCAGCATAGCCATGGATGACATCATCCCATATTCCGTACAAAACACCAACTATTATATTTGGCCCGTAATAGTGATCAATAAAAATATCCCCACATGTTTTTCCATGAAGAATGAACATATTACATTGTATCTCATAGTCCAAGTGAATAATATGGATATCTACTTACAACTATTGGTAGATTAATTGAAGGAATTATGGGAAGGGATACATGTGTACAATGTATCAAGGCCCATCACATCAGAGGATTTTTATGAGGTATGGAATATGTTCTTACACCACACATGATTATCACAACTTCGGAGTTTTTTCTAGTAAATTACTTTTTTATTTATTTATTTATATACGTCACAATATTATTCACATATCTATTTATTTCGCTGTAATTTTTTTGATCTCCATGATCACTAACGTTCCCTATATACACTAATTCAAAGGTCTTGCAACAAAATGGTGTCATGGATGTAAATGTCGTTGAACTTATTTGAATGCTTCATGGTCCAAAAACTCACCAAAGCCAATTTATGACTGGTACAAGGTATTTCTCCCAGAAGAACACCCTTGCATAAGAGCAACATTCGCTTTCAACGGTAAACAAGAGAGAACCCAAAGGTTTTCAATATTGACACCAGTTGAATGTCCTAAATCATATGAGAGAGGAAAGGAGAAGGAGATTACATAAATGTTTGATTCAAATGGGGATACCATGTTCAATGATCCAAAAAATTTCGACACCTATGTTGAGAAATTTTCCATTGGGATGAAAATAAAATCTTTCTTTTATGAGCGCCCATATTGTAAGCATATTAATATTTACCACATACTAGATCACATGCATATATTTAAAAACGTCTCTTCTTCTTTATGGAGGCACATATCATCGAAATAAAGTGACACATTAGTTGTTAGGAGATATCTTATTTCTTCAAAATATAAAAAGAAACATTGGCCAAGCTGTTGGTCCCTGTTGGTCTTTCCAAGAAGGTGATGTCCCATGGATTTTAAAGAATATATTTCTTTGTCAAAGGAAGTTATAATGGGTGTGAGTGTGCATTATTTATAAGGGTCTTCACTACAATGTTGCTTCACTGTGGAAGACCATTTTTAGGGTTGAAATCATACGACCATTTTAACATTCCAAGAATACGTATGTCAAAAAAATGATTTTATTATTTTTATTCCATGGGATAAACTAAAATTAAATTTTTTTGTGTTTACTTTACAATTTTTTTATCCTCTACTCATGCGTGAGTGTGTGAACCATGTATTACCCCAACACCTATGACATGCCATATCTAAATTATCTACATTTGTATGTTGGATCACATCCAAGGAGATTAATATGGCTAGAATTCCACATTGGCATGAAGAGATAGCTAAGATTTTTTGTATGTTTCAAAAGGTATTCCTCGCGAGTTTCATGGAATTGTAGGTTCATATTTAATTCACCTAGTAGATGAGGTTGAATTAGTTGGGGTGGTTTCTTGTCGTTGGATGTTATTGTTAGAGAGGTACATGAATAAATTGAAAGATTTTGTTCAATAAAGGGCAATACAAAAGGGGTTTGTTGCATAGGGTTACATATAATATGAGTCTTTATATTATGCTAGTGAGTAAATCAAACAGATTGAAAAGACACTAGGTTCGATAGTTTGGGATGACGAAAGGGATGAAGAAAAAAGCAGAGGGGAGATTCTCCAAATGATTGGAGAAATACACCTGATAAAGAGTAAGTTATTTATAATTTCTCAAATTTCCACACATTAACTATTAACAAGTAGCTTTATAATGCATATTTATATCTCATACATAGTATATATGTCGGTTTGATTTCCTTAGTGAATTCAGAAGTGAATCTATCAAGAAATTCATTATTTACAATTCGGTAGCATCACAACCATGGGTCACATTGTATGAAGAAAAGGGGAGGAAATGATACATTGACAAGAGAGAATGTAGATTTTTGAATGGTTGAAGAATGCCTTATCTTGATTATTTAAAAGAAAATATGCCAATGATATGCACTAATAGTTGGGTTGTTAACCAAGTCAAATAGAAATACGATGCATCAAGTCATTACCTATATGTTTAAGAGGATGCGCTAATCATAGTGATTGGGAGAAACATCTCGGTAATAATATATTTTTGTACATTTTTAACTTCATAATACACCTTTGAATTGTAACATCTATATTTTGATATTTTAATTATGTTTGGGTTATTAGACACATGCCACTGTGATTTTTTCACTTTTTTTATAGGTGTTTTTGTTCCCATCTATGTGGGAATATGGACATCATTTTCGCATGAAGGATGTCTATGATGGGCGAATGACACAATACTGTCGAGTGGAATTCTAGTTCGACCAATCTAGTCGTCCTAACCACCGCGATAAAACCATAATATAGTGGACATTATGTTATGTCAGAAATATAGAGGAGATAATGAAGTGGGATTCTCTTCATTCCAATGTGTTATTTTTAGGTGCAAGTGGTGGGACACCTTTCATCGGAATAATGTAAAAAAAAATTTGAAATAGGTGGAAATTATGTATCAACTCTAGAAGGATGTTGCATGAAGCTAGGGAGCTTTATGTTTTGCCCAAAAATTACAACTTACAACTAGGTGTTTTTTTAATCGAAATGTGTTTCATAGGGATTGGTGGCTTGTATTAAGACACAAACCTAGATCAAAACATATTGTTGAGAACAACAGTGCTATCATGCCAATTGAGGAAGATAATCATGGTGATGACAACAAAGAGTGAGATGTATTTGTGTTATTTCATTATTTATACTATTGTTATATATTTTTGTTTTCTTTATTTCTTTCACTATATATTTTTTTATTCATCTTGTTAGAATTTTATATAATTGGTAAGATTCAAAATTTCTTTTACACATTTGTTTTTCTAGTCGAAACATTTTAAGACTTAAAAATAAGTATTTCCAATTTTGTAATTTAAAATTTAAAAATAAGAATTTTAACATATTTGTTTATTCTAATTTTGTGATATGTTTAATTTGGATTTTGTGATAATTTGGTTTTCAACTTAGTTGTTTATTAGTTTACATACTTTTATGATTTCTTTTCGAAATATTTAAATTATGCCCCCAATGTTGACTAAAACCACAATTAATGAAATAATCTAAAATTTTGATAGCAATCAACGTATGAAATAATGAAAAAAAACAAATAGAGGACGATTTGCATCCATAAAATTTTAGGGCCAATAGAATGCTTATGATTGGAGATCATAATTTATATATAGCAATAATTTTGAGGGTAGAAGAGTCTATATAAAAAGAGTACATAATACGATGGAAAATAACATTTATTCAAATGTAATCAGTTTTTGAAATTTAATTTAGTTAGAATGAATATGTATGAACTATCTATATAATAGAAAATAATTTTTGGTAATTTTACAATTATAGTTTCAACCGTATTAAAATTTGTAATTTATAAAAATATCTTTGCATTTTTTACTTAAAGTAATTATTTTTGGATGGAATTTCATATGTAATTTTTTTATATAAGTTCACCAATATATAATCTATAATAAATATATACCATCTGAGAAAAATAAACATAAAGATGATAACCATATAACAAAAATAAAAACCATCTAAAATACACATTCACATTCACTAACATCATCTAATTATATACAACTCTAGCACATATAAACATCATTACCTAGCACACAAATCTAATAATTCCTAAAGGCATCATCATCGTGATTCTTGGATTAATGATTACAATAATATATAGGTAAGAAATTAATTTATTGGGAGATCTTCTCAATAAGAATTTTTTTTTTTGGAAACTATTGGATCTCATAAGCATTATATATATGGAATGTAATTTGGTTTTGAGTGAAGTGAATATGCAAATAGTTTTGTAAATAATTTCTACACCATGTATTTTCCTCTACTTTCTTTCTTGGTATCAGAGCCTGTACTCGCCTAATTCCTTTATGGCATGGCCAGGAATATGTGAGAAGCATGAGAGATAATCCTCTATAAATACGTAGGATTAGAGTATCAATGTGTTTGTTTGTGTTATTCATATGGTTGCATGTGAGTTTTCTAGACAAAACGATTTTGGTGATCACAAAGAGTAGTTGTCTCGTAGTTTGTGAAGGAGCCTTTGTTACACACATTGATCTCATATTTAGGTTTGTAATTATATATCTATATATATATATATATATATATATATATATATATATATATGTAAGTGTGAGACTGACTTGGAATAGGACACAATTTTTATGGTGATGCATGCAAGGGGTTCATTGCATGCCTTGGAAGATCTGAGCATATGAGGATTGTTCATTTATAGAATGCCTGGTACAAATAACAAACTTGGGTTGCATCAGTGGCACTTACGGGGAGTTGTTGAGAAGGGAATTCAAATTTTAAGCCTACAAAGCGTGCATTTAAGTGGGAGGTGATTATCTTGATAATGACATCAAATTTTTTGTTTTCACGATGCCATTAAGGAGGTGGAAATACTCTCTGTATTCAGGTTTTCCTTCGACGTTGTAAGAATATTAGCATAAATATACTCCCAAAATATTTCCTTTCACTTGGTCTTCCTACTGTGATCATGGATGCACCTTGCACTTCAATTCCATGGGTGCTATTAACGTGTCAGTGCTCCATAAAATTTAATCAGAACCGACTATTAAAGAATCACTTCCATACTATGTTAGAGCGGCATCGCCAAATCTCATGGTGAAATTTGCAAATGGTAGAGGTATTAATTTTCTCTTCCAGGGATGTCGCTAAATTTTCAATCTTGGGTCGTGGAATATAAAGAGGTGAAGCTCCCTATTAACGGGCCATGAATTTCATTCATCCATGGGTGTTAAGAATTCACAGAGATTTTATCATAGACATCAACATAATTAAACATTTTTTTTCAGATAATAGAGTGGAGGGGCACTGATATGACAAGAATTTAAAAGGCCAAGTAATGATAATTGAAATTTCCACCTCGGATTAACACTACAAAAAATTGAATTAATTTTGTATCATGTAACCATGTTTTCTGCATGGGGAGGATAATGTGTGAGAGTTCAGTAGTGCTAGAATTTTTAGTTGCATATTTCTTGCATTTGATAGGAATTCTATTTCATGAATTTTGTTGTTATCAGATTTGTTAATAGTCAAAAGTGTGGAACCAATTGATCAACATAGGAATATAATAAAATTAGCATTTCTTTACATTCTTTGGCGCCAAGAGAATGTATTGCTAATCTAATTGTGTGAACATGGTATACATTGATGGATCTTGTTGTGCTTCGGGCTTCAAAAGCATCAGTTATAGATTATTTTTATGAGATCCAAGTGCGTGTGACAAGTTAAGTTGTATGGCCAAATTTTGACAACAATAAGTACCCATACAACTATCCTAGATAATTTTCAGACACAATGAGCTATATTTTCTAATAGATGGGAGCTTGTCCATAGGATGGTTCACTACTTGGTTACTTTTTTCTAACAGTTACAACAGACTATCTAGTTTGGTAGAATAAAGCATGTCAACATCGTTGATCATGCAAGTTCACCATAGATGGTGAGAGGGGTTTATGTTTTAAATCGAGTTCAAGTGACATCTCGAAGTTGTGGTGGTGAAGAAAGAGTGATGTTTGCCAGATTCTAGAGTGAATGTGAGTGTTGAAGACTAGTCAAAATGATGTGTCTATATGTAATTTATGATTCTAATAATAATATTTGTAATGATGTAATGTAAGCATTAAAGGGGGGACTTAGAATAATTATTAGAATAGTATATATGTAATATTAGTTTGTTGGTTGTTTATTTTTGTTGAGAGATTTTCTCAACAGGAAATTTCTTGGTTTGGAAACTATTGGATCTCATAAGGAATATATATGTGGCATGTAATTTGGTTTTGAGTGAAGTGAATATACAAATATTTTTTTGAGTAATTTTGTACCATGTATTCACCTCTAATTTATTTGAGTCATCACATCTAATAATATCCCATGCTATTAGATATCATACTAATTATATTGTTTTTTATTCACCTTGTTGGCCTTTTATATAATTGATAAAATCTGAAATTTAAATTTGTAAGAGTTGCTATAAAAATTGAATTTAAATTGCTTGAAACTCTCATAACTTTGGTGAAAAATCAAATTTTGTTAAAATGGAAAATTTTAACTTATACTAAATGTAAATTAATTATAAAACATTAGGACTTAAGTTTTTAAAATTCAACAATAGATTAAATTTTATAAATAAACTTAAAATATGAATTTTTATATTTTTTAAATAAATATTATTGATAATAGTATATTGATTGCATTTTCTTATTTTTTATTTTAAACATTAGAAATTAAAATAAAAAATACATATTAATTTAAAAATTATATTTTAAATAAAATATAATTAGTAAATATTTTTAATGATCCTTGATTCATAATCATTATTAATAAATAAAATAAAATTTATTAAATTTATAAAACAAAATTAATTGTAATGTTAGTTTTATAATTCAATATTTTATAAACTATTTTTTTAATTATAGTTGAGTTTATAACTAATCAATTATATATTTTAATTTTATTATAAATATTTTGGAATTTCTATTTAATAATTGCATATTGCAATATAAGTTTCGAAAACTAATTGCAAAGATTAATTAGGTATTGCCTAAGTATTTTAAGTTTGGGTCACAAATTTATGATCTCTACACTCAACTATGATTAGAAAGGTAGTTTTGTTTAAAGGTTTGTACAATTTAATTGTGTCTAAAATTGATTTTTCTTTCTAGTGACTATTCTTTAGACATGTTAAATAAAAAAAATTATTTTTATATGTTTTCTATAAGATGTTCTCAACCCTTGTTTGAATATGAATCTAGTTAGGATGAATATGTATGAACTCTCTACCCAATAGAAAAATATTTATGGGAATTTTACAATTCCAATTTCAACCATATTAAACATTTTAATTTATAAAAATACATGTGCATTTTTTATTTAAAGTAAGCCATTTTGCATATAATTTTATATATCTATTTTTTAGTATAATACATAATATATAATAAATATCATTTCATAAAAATAAAAATCATGACGATAACCATCGAACAAACATAAAAATCATATAAAATTTACATTCAAATTCTCTAACATCATCTAATTATATACACCTCTAACACATATAAACGTCATTAGCGAGCACACAAATCTAATAATCTAACAGGGCATTATGATTGTGATCACATCTAGTAAAACACAAGATTGTCTAACATCATCACAGCACACATCCTCAAATATACATCTCATGTCAATTAACTGATATAGCATACACATCTATCTACAAGCATATTAAATGAACATATCTAACATGACCTCACAATATACACACCAACACCAACATATAAATTAAGTAAATCAACATGAAAAAAAAATGATATATATATATATATATATATATATATATATATATATATATATATAATTTTTATAAATTATTTGATACAACAGTACCAATGGTGGCTTGGTCTATAGAAAAAGATGATGGATGGTCAACTTCCCCAAGTGTCAAAGTGTGAGGTGGAGGAGGATGTGGCTAGTCTGATCTCTAAGGAGAAACAAGCATATGGTTATGAGGTGAATGAGTAGAATCTGGAGTACTACCAAAAAGAACACTACCCTTATCATCATCCAATGGGGTAGTAATGGGTGAGTATTATGTATTTTTTGCATGCTCATCCCTCCTTGATGCTAGTACCCTGGTAGATTCGATGATATCATGCACAATACTCATCATATCAAGAAAAATCCCCTCTATAGTTCCAGGAGTCTAGGATCTGCCTTGATTTCTCGATTTGTCATGGGGCATACTCCCTCCTTAACCAAAAGTCTAAAGAGAAACTTGCACAAATCTATCATGAATCTAACATCAGTACAAAATCCAAAATTCCATTTGGTGGATGACAAATGAGGAGGGTCATGAGGTTTCAAACTTCGATGGGTTGGTCGACATGGGTATCACTCATTTCATAAATATTTTCTGTTGGCCGGATAAATCGATCTTGCAAACAAGATCGATCTCCCTAGTATCAGAAGATAGTCTAGCAACAAACAGACAATTAAATCTATCTTTCTCTAGATATATCATGATTTATAATTAAATGATACAAAGGTGTTACGATCGTACCTTGATCCAATGCTTGTTTACAGTAGTCGTCCTTCAGTCACCCGAAAGAGTTATCCTTGAAGATTTGCAATCACAAACAAACAAACATGAAATAGCACCTGCATAGCATAGATTCATAAATCATATCGATTATGGTGATCAATGAATCCATAAAATAAACAATCGAATGACAGCTTATTAAGAAAAACAAACTTTTTTTTATTAACTTTGAAATAGTAGAAGAACCTTACAACCTTTTCAGCCTTGATGTTGAATAGGTCCTTCCGGGGTCCGAAGTAGGAATCTCATCTACTCTGACAGGTCTTGCACTCTTCCAACCGAGATACATAAAGGTATGTAATCTTTCCTCATAAAATCTCAGCTAAAGGAGTCTAAGTTCCAACAACACTTTACCTCAAATAACACTAAATCTTGAACTCGTCAATTGTTAGTTGTAACCCTTTAAGGCTGCCCAATGCCTCTTTTTATAGTGCAAAAGAGGAGGTTACAGTTCCACCTATGAAGGGATAGAATCCTCCTTCAAAGGGATAAGCTCCTCACATTAAGGGGTTAGCTCCTTAAGGCATGGGATACATGAACCTGAAAAGGGCGGACTTGCCACCGCAAGATTCCTTCCAGAAGCTTCTAAAAATGACTAAAAGTGAGCTTTTTGAGTTTACTTGCGCCCTTTTATTCTTTTACAAGGGTCTGCACCCATAACACAGAGAAAGTGTGGTCAGGTACGCATGAGACATGACCATTAGGTGTGAGACCGCAGGTAAGACAAAGAGAAAGTGCGATACCATAGTTTTAGAGACTTTGAGAGCTTTTCTCTTTTTTTCAAGGCTTGACATGAGGAACTGATGTCTTAAGACTTGCAGAGGAGGAAAATATGAGTGATAATGAGCTCATACAGATAGCAGAATGTCAAGGTGACAATTTTCAGTGCAACATTTTCCAAGAACCTCACGGGATTAATTTTTTGAGATTATTCAGTTGGAATATTTCTTCCCCCTCTTTGTGGATGATGATGGGAATCAAGATTTTTTATGGGAGGTTACTGAATGGGGACTAAAATTGGCCCTAGATAGTTTCCAAAATGATGAGAGTCTGAGCCCGGATGAATGTTATGTGGAATTTTTTTTATTTTTTTAATTCACTTGGATATGCTTTTGGTTGTTAATTATTCTTTTCATTAAGGTCATTTCCTCCCTTGTTTTAACTCGACTTTCATTTCCCTCCTTCCAAACATTCAAAAAATCCTACTTATTTTCAGTATTTTCACCATATCTCTCTTTGAAACTCTGATTACAAGGTTATTTGTAAGGTGTTTTCTAAAAGTAACAGACTTATACTTTAAAATGTTATTACTCAAGAAAAAGTTTTGTTTCCTGTTGGAAGTTAAATCTATGAGGCCATTTGGGTAGCTTAGGAGGGTTTACATAGTATAAAGATGTTAACATTCAAGGGAGTTGTTTTCAAAAGTAATTTCTCTAAGTTATATGATCGGGTTAACTAGTATTTATTCATATTCTTTGTATGCACATGGGATTTGATATTCAATTCATTAATTAGATCAAGGGATGCGTGACATTTGTCTCCTTTATATTCTTGATCAATGGTTGTACCTCGTATTTATTCCAAGCATAACGTAGTATTCGTCAAGGTTGTTGTTATTCACCACTTTTGTTTCCTCTTGTTGTTGAGGATATATGTCTCATGATTAGGGATGTTGTTATATGGAGGGATTTTTACGGTCTAGTTATTTCTCGGATGTTATCGATCACCACTTATTATGTTTTGATGATATACATATATTCTACAATGGCTCTGGTCAAAATTTTTGTAAATTGGATGAGATCCTAAGTTTGTTTAGTTCAGCGATGGATATGGTGATCAATGAAAGGAATTTCTCCATCATTGTACATAATTTGGAGATGCAGGAGACCAGTAATATTTTCTCCATTTTCCCTTTTTAAATTTTGACGCTTGATTGAAATTTTAAATATTTCAGTTTCCACTTAAAACCAAATTTTTATCTTAAAACTCACTAGTAGTGGTTATTCACCTAGCTGGAGAAAAGGCTCTCATATTGGCACTATTAGTGGTTATTCCAAGCAGAAAGATTGGTGTTGGTGAAATATATTTTGGAAGCAATTTTGGTGTATTAGATGTCTTTGGCTTGGATCCCCTGTGGATCCCCTCAGGCATTCTAGAGAAATATGAGAGGATCTTGTTTAAATTCCTATTTGAAAATTCAAAGGAAAATTTTCTTTTGGCTTGGGTTCGATGGAGTATATTGGCTATCCCTAAACTCCTTGGGTTTTGGGGTCTCAAAAACATTTTCCTTTTCTCAAAATATTATGTTGTTATGTGTGTTTGACAACTTCTATCCACTCATAGTTTATGGGCACAAGTGAGTATTCAAAAATACATTGTTCCTTTATTGCTAGAGTATTGGGTTTGGATTCCGCTCAAACCTAGTAATAATATCTTTGTGGTCTCCAAGACAATTCTCGATTATTTTGACCTAGTAGCTTCGGTTTTGGCTTGGCGTATTAGAAATGGTCTTAGTCTTCGAATTGGTTATGATCCATGCCCTGACTACATGAATGGCCATATACTTTCTCAGCCTTTGGTTGATCACTTATGTGACTTAGGCATTACTCGACTAGCCCATGTTTATGGGATTGTGTGTTTGAATATCTAGAGGCAAGGTTGGTTGTGTGCAAGATACATCCACTTGGCAGTCATTTTTTAGGAAGAATGGTATTGATATTTAGATTCTTTACAATCCGCTCATATCTGATTTTATGACCGGGTGGATGAGCTAATGTGGGTCTATGCTTCACATGCTATTCAAACCCAAAATTTTGGATCTCTACACCTTAGTTCACATGTTCATGCACATGCTCTAGCTTGGTGTTCGATGATTCTTTTGATGAAAATGTGTTTGACTAAATAAAAGCGATTGGTTTGGTCTAATATGGCTGGTAAGCGACCAACCCAGGACATTATGTAGCACATGTATAAAATTGGTTTGGGTTAGTGTGCCTTATGCAAGAACAATGTTGAATATTCACATCACAATTTTATTCAATGCCCTAATTTTATTGTGCGTGTTTTTGATACTTTCCTTTCATTTATGGTACTAAGATGCCATTGGGATGGTTTGGCTTCTGCGACCACTTGAAAGTCTACTCTGGGAATCAGGGTACTTATGTGTTTCGTGCCTTTCCAATGATAATATGTTGGGGCATATGGATCACATGTGACAAAGCTATATTCTCAAATATGTTTCCTTACCATGAAAAACATTATTGTCGAAGGGTTGGGTATTCTTTCGCATTACCCATAGTCCAGGATTTCTATAAATGGCAGGTATGTCTGCATTGGATCACTTGATATTACTAAGCCATGGGGCTACTTTGATGGTGCATCCCAAGATGATGTTTCTATATGTGGTGGTCGTTTCTTCTTCATATTGCTAGAAACCACTCCTTCTAGGTTAAACTAGAGTTGGGCAGGGGGTCAAATAATTGGGATGAAGTTAATGTTGGATGTGCTCTTATTACCTATGTTTTTAAGAAAGGATTTTCACACCTTTAGTGTTTTGGTGACTCTTTTGTTGTTTTCAACTAGGTTAACATGACCCAATGCTACACGTATATTTTTCTTGTTGATATTTTAGGGGAAATTAAACATATTAAAATTTTGTTCACATAATTCACATGCTTCCATGTTTTAAGGGAAAGGAACGGGGTCACTCACAGTCTTTCTAAGGAATGCCTACCTATGGATCTAGGATTATGGCTCGTTAGTGACAAAGTTATGGGGTGCAGATCAACATCAATTCTTCCATCGACTCTATATGGATGATCATGATCATCTCTTTTTTATTTTTGCATATATTATATACTATAGATATATTGCTACTATGCAAGTTATATTTTCTCTCTATGTATCATACTTTTGAATGATCTTTCCATGATTCACATAAAATACAACAAGATTTTTTTTTCTTATATGGACTTTATTGTGCTACCATTTATAGTATACTTTTGATATTCAAAAAACCGATATTTTTTATGATAATTTTTTCACACAAGAATGCGGGTAGATTGTTGCATAATACACATGAAATTTTGGTATATACAAAATATATTTTCCTTTTATATAAATGAAAATATTAATATTAAAGTACTTATTAAAGTTTAATAACAATAAAGTTTGAACATGACATTATTATTATTAATAATATTAACAAAAATGATATTAACATTAAAGTTAATATTAATATTAATATTAATATTAACATTTTTAAGATTAAATTATGATGAAACTAGTTAACCATTCTCAATTATTATCAATAAATAACTTTACAAGCTTTGGTAGTCAGTAACAATGAATTGATCTTACCAAAGTGTAATGGACTACCACAACTACGTATATTAATTTAGTTGAAATATACATATTGACCTATATTAACCATATTAATAAATGTTATACTAATATTTTGTGTATATTATGTATCTTATTTATCTACCAACAACGTCACATCAATCAAAACATAGTCGGATTGCGAGCAGAGTTCGTATTTTGTCTCGTCTCGTATAGTGTTAAATATGTTTACGTAGAATTATCATATATACGAACGTTTGCTCATGATATGAATTGTTTCTTTGTTCATACTTGGGGATTGCTTCTTATATCATATTTATCAGTTGATCTGATCATTTCTTCGAGTGAAGCCTTCATAATCTTCGCAAAATTACTCCGCAACCGGCAAAAAGATGGCACAGTATTGTTTCGAAGCCTACATCACTCCAAAGTAGTTCAAATGAACATTAAAATAATTGCAGATACTCTTTGAAAACAGGGTAGTACTTTCTGACTCAAAATAATAACAGCTTTCACAATTTGTGATAACAATACCCACCATAAACCTCGTGCGTATTAGGATTTCGTTGAATGTTTGATGTCGAGCGGAGTCTTCTTTCATTAAAATGTACATGAATATATGTTAAAGCATTAGATTTTATCTTTTTCCCGTGCGATGCTTTGTGGATTTGATTTCGTTTTGCGTAACTTGTGCCATGTTAATGCCATGTGCATTGGATTTAGTCTTTTTCCGTGCGATGCTTTCGGGATTTGATAGGGTTTCAGTTGTTATGTACGTGATGTTTTCCATGTTACTATCATGTTTTTAGGCTAAAACTTTGTTCTATATAAGTTTTGATCAAATTTGAATCCATCTAGGTATTTTCAAAGGGTTTTGGTCGTCACAGGAATGCTTTGCTCCATGGACATGCTTATATGGAATCTACATAATCAAAGTTTTCCTTAATCGAACTTGCCAATAAAAGGAAGTTGCGCATAGATAGCAGTGCTACTTTGACTGGCACAACATGTATGAATGTTTGTATTGGAGAACCGCGTTGTCATAGTCCCACACGTTTATTCTCGGCAGGACACTGATTCAGGCAGGCATGTTATCTATGGTCTGACCATGGCGGTCATTATCCACTTTGCTGGCAACATTTAAGGCTTCCAGGTGGTACAGAGATTATCCAATTTGAATCCAATTCAAACTTGCAACTTTTATGTCATCTCGTACGGCATTGTCCCACTAATTGCACTACCAACTTTCTATATCGAATTTTAAATAATTGCTATCCAGTTGTTTCATTGAAGATTAAGTTTGGATAATTGCTATTATGTTATTAATGATACATTAACATACCTTTTCTTTAACAACTTAATTTTCAATTTCCCCACAAAACATAATATATAGTTTATCTATATAACATAAATGGTTTTTGTTAGGAAATTGTTAGGAAATTTGATCATACAATTTTAGGTAATATTGTGATTTATTGTTATTTAATTGATTTAAATTAAGTGATATAAATTTAGTAAAAATTATAATTTTTTATTATTTAAAATATATTTTTCAATATATAAAGATTTATCATAAAAAAAAAATAGATTTATAATATTAAAAAAAACTTAGTGTTAATAAAAAAATAAAATATTTCACATTTTGTAAAACTAAGTTTCTATATAAGTGAATATTCTAAATTATGTGGAATTCCATGTAATAGAATGTTCTATATTATGTAGAAGTCTTTACTTTTCAATATAAATTTGAGTTATTATGCTTTAGTTGTATTTGACTAAGAGTTATTATGGTTGGGACACTCGGATTGTTTTTTCTAGGCTCAAAACTCCGTGGTGGAGAGCACATTCGATTATGAAAGAAAGAAAGAGAAGGATTAGCATTTGTGAGGTTTTATGGTTTGAAGTGGACCTGTGCATGGAGGAAGATGGAGTTGTGTACCTGAAACTATGTGAAATACATGGTGTAAAGTTGTGGAGCATTTGATCCATTCCCCTAAGTCGAGGGGTTGTGTGATTGCTTAGCTAAGGCTCCATGAGTGTGTTTGGTGGGGAAGAGTTTACCCTGTGACCGATAATAGATGTTATCCTAATTGACTTAATAGTATCAGAGATTGCATTATACCATTTGTCATGCTTCGTTTGAGTCCGATCTACATGCTTGGAAGGTTTTCCCTAATTGTTTCATGGCTACATATATGGCAACATTTTATTGATGTTGTTAGTGCTTAATTTCGGCGTTTTAAGATATATTGACATGGATCCAAAATACGGGTTTTTATAAAAAGGGGATTACATTATTTAGGTTTTAAATTAAGATTATGAGAATTTAGGCTTGTCTCTTGCAAAATGTAGAAGTGCTTTTAGCATATGTGTTAGCTCCCCATAATTTGTCAGATTGGCAAGACCAAATGTATAGGGGTAACATCAAACTAGTATTTGGAGTCCTAGGACCTAGCCTTCCTAGACTCAGAGAGGGATCTCTCTATAAATGTGTATTTAGATGTCACTTGATTGATTTTAGGGTTTTTATTTTAGGCTAGTTATAAGGATTAGGGTTTGTTTGTTTGTTTGGTTGGTTGGGTAGGTTGTCAAGCAGAATAGATAGAGTTAGAGAGGTTTAAACCATTGGGCTATGGAGTCTGCAAAAGGTTTCGAGAAGTACAACAATAGGTCAAGGGTATATCATAGGGCAAATCTAACAAAGCCAAATGGATCTAAAAGCTTATGTGAGTGAAGTGAACATTAAATTGTGAACATAGTAGGTGCAAAGGGCAGTTAAGAATCCTTTGACAAATACTTTAACAAGAATGGCCTTGAATATTACTATGCATAAAGAAATAACCAAAGACAGGGCATACCAATAACTTCTTTGACCAAACCCTAGAAAGTAAAAATTAAGACAACAATCGAGTGAACTCCTAATTTATTTAATAAAACTACAAATAACTTCAAAGCAACCATTTAAGATGAGAAAAAGGGTAGGGAAAACCATAAACCTCTTCCGCTAAACCCTAGTTAGCAATATTTGAAAGCAAAGATCTCAAAAAACAATGTTTAAGTTACATCAAAGAGCAGGGCTAACCATAAACTACTTTGACATTTGCTCCATTAAATCATTTCTTAAGATAAAAAAGAATAGGTGGAACTAGAGAACCAACATGTACAATGAGGCCTCCATATAGTATCTAACTAGAAAAGGAGGACCAAAAACCTAACTAGGGTTTCCAAAATGTCATTAATACATCATAAATGCCATTTTTGTCCAAAGAGACCATGCAAGGCCCAAGGCACAAAATATCTAACTTAATAAATGCAAAATAACTGCAAACATAAATTATGAGCTAACTAGGAGTGATTTTCCTTAAAAGTCCTCAAAAATATATTTTTTCAATAACTTTGTATGTCTTTTTGAATTTGCAGGAAAGGGCGCAACAGTGAGGTCCAAGGGCGCAATGCGTACACCAGAAATATTGCATGTTTTGTAACCAATATTTGGAGGCCTTCCAAGTGTCCAAATGAGCTCCATGATAGCTCATTGGAAAGCGTGTCTAGTCTACTTTCCAAAAATTCCTTTATTTTTTTTATTGGAATTCATTTACCTACTCCAAAACTCAATCTTCCAAGACTTCTCAGGGCGCAATGCCAACTCTAAAAAATAGGGCAAAAAGGTGATTTGTTGGGTATTTTTGGCACTTTTGGAGTACCAGTTCAGCTCCAAATGAGCTAAATTGTTTTGTGGATGATGTCCTTGGCCTAAGGATTCTGAAAATGTAAACCATTCCTTAAAATAGTGCCGAAAAAATGAGCACAGCGCTAGTGGCGCTGCACCTTTGGCCCTTCAAAATAGTCAAAATTTCACAATCTTCAAAATTGTGCCAAAATTTGGATTTACCTTGATGATTAGGTTTGGGATGCTTGTAGAGAAGCATCCGCAAGGATGTCAAGTTTTTCTTTGTCTTTTTCCTCCTTTTCTTTGGCTAAGGATTTCTTCAAACCAACTTTCCTTGGCCTCTTCCTAGGAAGCTGTTCTTCCTAGTTTTTCATCCTCTTTTTCATCAATGACCCTTTCCTTACCTTTGTCAATCTATTTGGTTGATGTAGAAGGCATGGCCCCTTTCCTCTTTGAGGGCATCAAACAAACGCCTATTTCCCCTATGGTAGGTCAAAGGAAAAGGTTAAATTTTACTAATCATAGTGCCACATGTCTCACTACCATCATTATTCATATCATCACTGCTTTCATAGCTCCTCTCATGGCTACTATCATGGCTCTCTGACCTACTGCCATCATCACTACCAACATCATCACTACTATTTGCTTCACTGCCCTCACTGTCATCATAGATTCTCTCTGCCTCAATGCCCTTTGCCTCACTAACGTCCTCCTCACAGTCATCATTTCTATTTCCCTTGCTACTTTCTTCTTCATTGTTTGATTCACCTTTGCATGATGCATTAGTATTATGAGAGGATGGTGAGGGATTGTGAGAGGGTGATGAAGGAGGATTTTCCTGAGGTGAAGGAATATGTGTGGATGTTGAGGTGGATGAGTCATCATGAGGTGAGGGAATGTGAGTATATGAGAATGAGGGATAAGCTAACCACTCAATGACAACCCTTCTGCTAACATGTTTATACTCTGTTTTTCCAACCTCGGAGTGTAAATGGAAATGAAATGAAAATATGGTGATGAAATGGAAGTTTAGGCTAATGAGGGAATGACTAAGTGAGGGTATAGGTAAATTAGGCTGAGAGATAAGCTAAAACACTTAATGAAAACCCCTAGCTATGCAATCACTCTTTGTTTTGACTGAAACTCTTCATAGGAAAAGGGAGTGAGGTTCAAATAGTGATTTCAATCATGAAATTCAGGGTTTCATCTTAGGGTTCCATTTCATCCAATTTAAACCATCAAAATTACTTGAAGATAGGTGTATGGCATGTACATACCCTTATGATTTTCTTGGAGGACCTTTGAAAAAATCTTGGAAGAAATTTGAGTGTTTTTAGGGCTTAGAAGACCTCTCTTTACAAGGGTGTAGTGCCAGTGCCCAGGGCGCAACGCCAGTGCTAAGGGCATAGCGCCAACTCCTAAGCGCATGGTGCCAATTCCTAAGCGCATGGTGCCATTTTGCAAAGGGCATTTGGAGGCCTTTCCGGTGTCCAAATTGGGCCCATGATAGCTCGTTGGAAATATTATCCTAACGAATTTCAAAATATATATTTTTTCGCTTATTGGAGTTGATTTGACTTGTCAAAAATTGATTCTCCCAAGACTGGTAAAAAATTGTTGAATGATGGTGCAGAAATGTAGAGTGTTGGTGCAGGAAACTTTTGGAGGCCTTCCTAAACTCAAAATTGAGCTCATGAGAGCTCATTGGAAGGTTCTTTTAGTCTAGTTATCATTTGATGCATCAAGAAAGTCATTTGGACACTCCAACTATGACAAAACCTCATTTTCCCAAGGTCGCTCCAGAAGTGTAGCAATTCTCTCGTGACACCTGTATTTTTGAGATTTCTCTAGACCCATGACACATGCGTAAACTCTGAAGGAGGTTTTTCTTATTGGACCTATGATGGAGAAAAAACTCTCTCACTTCTATCAAATTCATCTTTTTTCGGTAAGAAACATAGTTTGAAGCAATACTGGTCCTAAGTGTGGCAAATGATTTGTCCTTTGGAATGACTTCTTGGAAAATGATGGAGGCATGATAAGTTCATTATAAAAGTTTGGGATATGATCACATAGTGGAATATTAAAAGTCTTCTCTCGTTTCCACCATGGATCTCAACTCATTCTTTTTACCTTTTCTGGCCATTTTCCCAAAACCCTAGATGTTTGGAGTGTTTTAAGACAATCATCAATGTTGTCTTCTAAGTTCTCTATAGCCCTTTCAAGTTCATTCATTTTTGTCCAGTTCACCTCACCTTTTTCCCTATCTCATCAACAATCTATGATAGACTTTCCTCATGTTTGGCATTGTGTGTCTCCTTCAGGTCATTTCTGCAAGTGGTTCATGTTTTGGCATTCAATTGGGCTATCAAGCTCAAAACCCTAGTTCTCTTTGAGACCAACTTGTTTCCCTTTCTTCTATTGTGAGTTTTCTTGACTTAGGATAAGACCATCTACCTTACCAATACCTTTAGCTGATGAAAATTTTAACACTCCTGCAGAAGTGTTAAACTCTTTGCATTTACCTCTTGCATACTTTGAGCTGATAGGGTAGTCTTCTTTAGAAACTTTCAGATCTTTCTTGGATAACCATGTGTTGATATTCTATCACATCCGAGCCAGCTTCTAGCAAAGCAGAAGTAGTGTTTGAAACACCAATGATGACCTTACAACCTGTGAAACCCTAATGACCTAGTGGGAGGGTCCTTTGACCATGATCTTGGACTGAGAATTGGCTTGGAGGCTTCTCGTGAAAAACATAGTATTTGTCAAAGTGTTCTATTGAAGATCCAAAATCCAATGTACTTGATTTATCTAAAGAGCCTACAGAGATAATTTTGAGACCATCAATTCTTGAGGAACTTGGGCATCATAGGAATGAGTTAGGCTATAGGTAACCATGGATGTAAAGTGGAGTTATGGGCAAAGGAAAAACATATTAATGAGGTCATAGGTAGGAAAAAAGGATGGAGATGAGTGGAACAAGCCCATAAGGAGTTTTTTAGGAGTGGCAAGGTGACCATGAAATGGAAAGATTGATAGAATAGTGAAAAATTTCCTATAAGGATAATGAAGGAAGTGATATTTCTAAAGCTCGCAATGTTCAAAGAATTTTGTTTTTAGAAATCTAGAACCAATCTATAGTCATATACAAGTAATGAAAAATACTGATGACTAACAGTGGCTTAGCTTAGGGAGGGCAGCTCCGTTTTAGGAGGTGTCAAGAACCTCAGAGTTCAGATCTCTGAGTTTTGAATATTAGTATCTTACTTGTACTTTTTAGATCCCTCTTACTTCATTTACTGATGTTCTCCTAAAGCTATGATCTCAAAAATCTGAAAAGACATGATTGCTTCAATATTAGTTCTACCTACCCATCATATTTTTCCTAACATTTTTTCTTCGCTTGGGTGCATTTGGATTTGAAAACCCTTGACATTATTTTCTTTTGAAAGTATTAAATTATGTACTTCTACCCTTATGCCATCCAAGAGTTCAGATTAGGCTGATGAACTCTTTTATTCTCTAACTAGGCTACTTATCTGTCAAGATCAACCTGTTTGACAGATTTTCATTCTCTAGCCTTCTAACATGAAATTTAAAACATGATCAAACGAATTTTAAGCAATTTGATTTGTCATGGGCTGTGGCATTTTGGACAAGATGCACATATAATTTATTGTTTTATAAGAAAAAACTAGAAAACAAGAGGGCTAATAACTTGGAGTTTGTTATGCATCCCTCTCATTTCTCTTTAGTTCAGATTTAAGCTTTGGGAACCAACATCTTTTCCTAATCTAACCTACTGACAAGTCAAGCTTAAATGGTTTGACAAGCCTTCTTTTACTAACCTATCAATAGAAATTTAAAACATGTTCAATCATGATTAGGATAGATGACTGAACAAGACTTTGTTTTCTTCAATAATAGTGGAATTTAGGCTTGCACGCTTTCAGGAACACTCTTTTTTGGTACGGGGTTGTACCTATTCCTTTTTCTACCCTCTTTCCTTATTTTCTGTGTTTTTGTTAAAATAATTTGAAACTAAAAACTAAAATATGCCCACAGCACTGAGATTATTCACATATCTATCTATCCTAATCTAATGAGATTTATGCTTCCCTAAATGATGCAATAATTCAAGTGCAGCTAATTGAGCAGCAGTAAAAATGGGTGAGCAACTTGACTGCTTGTCAAAGGAAACAGCAGCAGACCTTGATCATGTGTCTTTATTACCAAATTTAACATATGTAGTGGCAACTTCTGATGTATTCGATTCTTGTAAAGAATCCATGCTTGGAAACTCGAGCCAATTAGGACCTTTGTGTAATCTGCTATAGGATCAACAAAAGCATGATGTAAAATTTTTGCTTTTAGGCTTTTCATGACTGGTTGGTCATCTATATCCCAAATATTAACTCTGAAAACCTCACCTTCAGTCTGGTTCTTGAAAGCATAATCATCCTCAGCCTCTTTTTCATGATATTCTGATTTGGCAGCCTCGTCATGTTATGTTATGTTGTCTTTAAGCAACCCTGGTGTGCCTTGACTGAGTGGAATGGATTCTTCTTACATGCCTTTGGTAGGGTCATTCTCTGGTAATAGGTCCTCTTAAGAAGGTAGTCCAGCATCAACATCAATTTGTTCTATAGTCTCTATATGAGAAAATTCATCAATAGATAGGTCAGCAGTAGAACAAATAGACATATCTTCTTTGCATAAACATTTGGAAGTTGGTTGTATGTTTAGGATCTTATTAATTTCTTCTTTAGTTAATAGAGGAGGTGTTTTTCTCATTTTTGGATAGAATTATGATATTTGTCTTCCTTCTCTAACTGATCATAAGGCTGAATGTCTTCTTTGTTGTTAATAACAATACCCAGAGACTGCTAATTTCTAATTGTATTAGGGTTTTCTTTGATGAACTGAAATGAAGCATAACCAAAAGGTAAAGACCCTTCCCTTTCTCCCAAACTTTCTACCCTTTCTTCTTCACTCTCATAGCTAATTTCCATTTTTTGATCACTATTTTTGAGTTGTTGAAAATGATGGTCTTTGTTCTGTAAACTAGTTACTGATTTTTCTGTAGCGTTGGCTGGAGTTTAGAGAACATAATCATCATCATATTTATCATACTTGGGTAGCTTATTCATAGGAGAAATTTTATCCAATATGCATACTAGATCAACAGATTTCTCCACTATATGTTGATCTATAAGTCTATTTTCTGACCTATGGTGGTTGGGATTAGAAGGATAGTTCTTATGGCCAATAGATTCTTCTTTTCTTGGGATTTAAATACAATGGTTTTCTTTTTCCTTTGAAGGTTAGTAGTAAGCCTGAATGTTTTCTTGAGCCTCACATAAAAGAGATGAAGAATCATCACTTGTCCCTTCATAGAGATCCTGTGGGTTTTCTTCCATTCCCTAATTGTTTTCATCCTTAACCAAATCTTCTTGGTTATTATGACAGTTTATTTGAGAATGAAATTCATGAATTGCTACTAAGAGATCTTCACGATGAAAATTTCCTAAATCTGCATCAATATTTACTTGAGATTGATCACAACAATTTTCAACCAATGATAAGGATGGAGAATTTTCTTTATAATTCTCATAAAATACCTTGTGGAGATCTTTTAAGGAAAAAAAAACTACCAGGTTTTAGACCCTCATACCATTCCCTTGCCTTCCCTTCTAATGTTAGCATGAACATATTCATGAGGCAGTCCTCATGCCATTCAATTTTTAGCCTTGATGTATGTATATGAAATTTGATGAGATGTAACAAGAGGTCATCAGACTTTTCATCTTGAAATATAGGGAGGTTTGTGTCCCAATTTATTTGATGAATCTTGTGGGGGAATCCAAGAATATAATCTCTATTAATTGGAGTATACCTATGTTTTATCCTTGTAATCATCTCTATTAATAAGTCAGAGAAAAGGGATCACTGCATGTCTTTCACCCGTTTGGAGTCTTCTACCAGTGGAGTCTTTAGGTCTATTGACAGTTTTGGAGTCACCAGGTGGATGATTTCAACTATTTTTAGGTCGTTTGTTGTCCACCATCAACAATTGGATACGAATCTAAAGATATATTTGGGTTTTATGAGTTCTAAGGAATACTTAGGATGTTACTGACTCAGAAGTTCCCCAGTAGATTCTCCATTATGTTAGCTCCCCGTAATTTGTCAGATTGGCAAGACCAAATGTACAGGGGTAACATCAAACCAGTCTTTGGAGTCCTATGACCTAACCTTCTTGGAATTAGAGAGGGCTCTCTCTATAAATGTGTATTTATATGTAACTTGATTGATTTTAGGGTTTTATTTTAGGCTAGTTATAAGGATTAGGGTTTGTTTGTTTGGGTAGGTTGTCAAGTAGAATAGATAGAGTGAGAGAGGTTTAAAACATTGGGCTTTGGAGTCTGCAAAAGGTCTCGAGAAGTACAACAATAGGTCAAGGGTATATCAAAGGGAAAATCTAACCAAGCCAAATGGATCTAAAAGCTTATGTGAGTGAAGTGAACATTAAATTGTGAACATAGTAGGTGCAAAGGGTAGTTAAGAATCCTTTGAAATATACTTTAACAGGAATGGCCTTGAATATTACTATGCATAAAGAAATAACCAAAGTCATGGCATACCAATAACATCTTTGACCAAACCCTAGCAAGTAAACATTAAGACAACAATCCAGTGAACTATACAAGGCAAGAAAATTTTATGTCTTTTAGTGATTTCACCTTCAGGCAAAGAAAACATCTAAGAAAAAATATAGTAATAATCAAAGAGTATGGAACTCCTAATTTCTGTAATGAAACTACAAATAACTTCAAAGAAACCATTTAAGATGAGCAAAAGGGCAGGGAAAATCATAAGCCTCTTCATCTAAACTCTAATTAGCAATACTTCAAAGAAAAGATATCAAAGAACAATGTTTAAGTTACATCAAAGAGCAAAGCTAACCATAAACTACTTTTACATTGGCTCCATTAAATCATTTCTTAATATAAACAAGCATAAGTGGAACTAGAGAGCATTCAATAATTCTCTAATATAACCTAGCAGAGGAAAACATATAAGCAATAGAAAGTAGACAGAGCAAAGGTGCCTCTAAACAACATTTCTTAGCCTAAAATTTCTGTCCTACTGCATGAGAACGATGAAACTAAATGATAACATAAGAAAAAAAGCACTAAATAAGAAAGACATCACCAGTAACGTTTTTCATGAATACTGCAAGTGAGCTTGCTCCATTATCATGCAAATCAAGACATCCACAAATTCCAAAGCCAATTTCTCCTCAATCTTCAAGTCTATGATATTCTTCTCAATAATCAACCAACATGTATAATGAGGCCTCCATGCAGTATTTAACTAGCAAAGTAGGACCAAAACCCTAACTAGGGTTTCCAAAATGTCATTAATACATCATAAATGCTATTTTTGTCTAAAGAGACCATGCAAGGCACAAGGCACAAAATATCTAACTTAATAAATGAAAAATAACTTCAAACATAAATTTTGAGCTAACTAGGAGTAACTTGCCTTAAAAGTCCTCAAAAATATATTTTTTCAATAACTTTGTGTCTTTTGTTGACTTTTCAGGCAAGCGCACAACAGTGAGGTCCAAGGGCACAGCGCCTGCACTGGAAACATTGCATGTTTTGTAACCATGATTTGGAGGCCTTCCAGGTGTCCAAATGAGCTCCATGATAGCTCATTGGAAAGCTTGTCTAGACTAATTTTCAAAACTGTCTTTAGTTTTCTAATTTGACTTCACTTACCTGCTCAAAAACGAAATCTCCCAATACTGCTTAGGACGCAGCGCCAACTCTGAAAATAAGGTAGAATGGTGATTTTTGGGGTGTTTTTGGCACTTTTGGAGTACCAGTTCTTCTTTAAATGAGCTGAATTTTTTTGTGGATGATTTCCTTCGCCTAAGGATTATGAAAATGTAAACCATTCCGCAAAATAGTGCCCCATAAAATAGCGTAGCACTAGTGGCGGTGCGCCTTTGGCCCTTCGAAACAATCAAAATTTCAAAATCTTCAAAATTGTGCCAAAATTTGGATTTACCTTGCTGATTAGGTTTGGCATGCTTTTAGAGAAGAATCCACAAGGATGTCAAGTTTTCTTTTTCTTTTTCCTCCTTTTCTTTGGCTAAGTCTTTCTTCAATCCAATTGTCCTTGGCCTCTTCCTAGGAAGCTTTTCTTCCTCTTTTTCATCAATGACCCTTTCCTTACCTTTGTCCAGCTATTTTGTTGATGTAGAAGGCATGGCCCCTTTATTATTTGAGGGAAGCAAACACATCCCTATTTACCCTATTGTAGGTAAAAGGAAAAAGTTCAATTTTACTAATCATAGTGCCACATGTCTCACTGCCATCATCATTGGTATCATCACTGCTTTCATGGCCGCTCTCACGGCTGCTATCATGGCTCTCTGACCTATTTCCATCATCACTACCAACATCATCAATACTATGTGCTTCACTGCCCTCACTGTCATCATGGCTACTCTCTGCCTCACTAACATCCTCCTTACTGTCATCATTTCTCTTTTCCCTGTTGCTTTCTTCTTCATTATTTGATTCACCTTTACTTGATGCACTAGTATTATGAGAGGATGGTGAGGGATTGTGAGAGGGTTATGAAGGAGGATTGTCCTGAGGTGAAGGAATATGTGTGGATGGTGAGGTGGATGAGACATCATGAGGTGAGGGAATGTGAGTATATGAGAATGAGGATAAACTAACCACTCAATGACAACCCTTCTGCTAACATGTTTATACTCTATTTTTCCAACCTTGGAGTGTAAATGGAAATGAAATGAAAATATGGTGATGAAATGGCAGTTTAGCCTAATGAGGTAATGGATAAGTGAGGGTATAGGTACATTAGGCTGAGTGAGAGGCTAAAACACTTAATGACAACCCCCAGCTGTGGAATCACTATTTGTTTTGACTAACACTCTTCATAGGTAGAGGGAGTGAGGTTCAAACAATGATTTCAATCATGAAATTCAGGGTTTCATCTTATGGTTCCATTTCATCCAATTTAAATCATCGAAATTGCTTGAAGGTAGGTGTATCACATGTAATTACCCTTATGATTTGCTTGGAGGACCTTTGACAAGAGCTTGGAAGAAATTTTTAGTGATTTGAGTGTTTTTAGGGCTTAAAAAACCTCTCTGTCCAAGAACGTAGCGCCAGTCCCAAGGGTGCAGTGTCAGTGCTGAGGGCGCAATGCCAACTCCTGAGCACACAACACCAATGCCTAAGCGCACAACACCTTTTGGTCGAGGGCATTTGGAGGCCTTCCCTGTGTCCTAATTGTGCCCATGATAGCGCGTTGGAAATTTTATCCTGTCTACTTTCCAAAGCTACCTTGATTTTTCTTATTGGAGTTGATTTTGACCTGTCAAAAGTTGATTCTCCCAAGACTGGTCAAAAAGTGCTGAATGATGGTGCATAAATGTAGAGTGCTGGTGCAGGCAACCTTTGGAGGCCTTCCTCATATCGAAATTGAGCTCATGATAGCTCATTGGAAAGCTTGTACACTCTAGTTATCATTTGACTCATCAAGAAAGTCATTTAGATACTATGTCTATGCAAAAATTGGATTTTTCCAAGGTCACTCCAGAAGTGCAACAATTCTCTCGTGACACCTATATTTTTGAAATTTATCTAAACCCATGACACTTGTGTAAAATATGAAGGAGGGTTTACTTCTTGGACCTATGATGGAATCTCTCATGTTTTTCAAATTCATCTCTGTTTGGTCAGAAACATAGTTTGAAGCGAAACTGGCCCTAGGTGTGGAAAATGATTTTTCTTTTGGAATGACTTCTTGGAGAATGATGGAGGCATGATAAGTTCATTAGACAAGTTTTGGATATGATCACATAGTGTCATCTTCAAAGTCTTCTGTTTTTTCCACCATGGAGCTCAACTCATGCTTTTTACCTTTTCTGGACATTTTCCCAAAACCCTAGATGTTTGGAGTGTTTTAAGACAATCATTAGTGTTGTATTCCAAGTTCTCTATAGCCCTTTCATGTTCATTCATTTTTGTCTAGTTCACCTCACCCTTTTCCATATCTTATCAACAATCTCTAATAGACTTTCTTCATGTTTGGCATTGTGTGTCTCCTTTAGGTCATTTCTGCAAGTGGTTGGTGTTTTGGCATTCAATTGGGCTATTAAGCTCAAAACCCTAGTTCTCTTTAAGATCAACTTGTTTCCCTTTCTTCTGCTATGAGTTTTCTTGGAGTAGAACATCTACCTTACCAATACCTTCAGCTGATGAAAATTTCAACACTCTTGGAAAGTGTTAAACTCTTTGCATTTACCTCTTGTAGACTTTGAGCTGATAGGATAGTCTTCTTTGGAAACTTTTAGATCTTTCTTGGATAACCATGTGTTGATATTCTATTACATCTAAGCCAGCTTCTAGAAAATGAGAAACAATGTTTGAAACACCAATGATGACCTTACAACCTATGAAACCCTAATGACCTAGTGGGTGGGTCCTTTGACCATGATCTTGGACTGAGAATTGGCTTGGAGGATTCAAGTGAAAAACAAAGTATTTGTCAAAGTGTTGTATTGAAGATCCAAAATCCAATGTACTTGATTTATCTAAAGAGCCTACAGAGATAGTTTTGATACCATCAATGCTTGAAGAACTTGGGGATCATGGGAATGAGTTAGGCTATACGTAACCTGAGATGTAAAGTGGGGTTATGGGCAAGGGAAAAACAGAGTAATGAGGTCATAGGTAGGAAAAAAGGATGGAGATGATTGGCACAAGCCCATAAGGAGTCTTTTAGGAGTGGCAGGGTGACCATGAATTGACAAGGTTGATAGAATAGTGAAAAAATTCCTATAAGGATAATGAAGGTAGTGAGATTTCTAAAACTCACAATGTTCAAAGAATGTTGTTTTTAGAAATCTAGAACCAATCTATGGTCATAGAAAAGTAATGACAAATACTGATGACTAACAATATGTTTGGAGAATAAGAATAGTTTTTTAAATGTAAGTGTTGTTTCATTTAAAGATAGAAATTATAAAAAAAAAAAAAAAGATTCATATGAATTCAAAAATTACTCATAGTAACGAAGTTAGTTAAATGAGAGTTTAATGTATGAGTTCAAGTGAAGATTGACGTTGGTGGTTTGAATTAAGGTTTAATGAGGTAAAATCTATTTTTGATCAAAAAGTATTTGAGTTTTAGTAAGTAATAAATTGATTTAGGGTGAAGTTGTGAGAGTATTGAAGTCAAGTTATTGGATATGTCATATTTCGTGCAAGATATTTTGAATTGTGGATATTTGGTATATTATTATATTATTTAAAGATGGAAAATTTCTTGATTCATTTTGAAATGAGTCTATAAAGCTAAATGGAGAAACTTACACAAATTGAAAATTTAGGTTCTAGACATTATTGGAAGGAGACAATGTCTAGTCTATAGTAACAAGAGATGAAACCAAACTGATAGCAGTAGTAGATTTAGTTCAAAATTGGGAGAATTTTGAGACCAAGGCCAAGCTACTCTTGTGAATTTCCATAACGTACAATATTATTCCACATATGATGGATTCTGCTAAGTCTCACTAAACTTGGAAAACACTTAAAAAATTGTATGAAACACCCAATAGTAATAGAGTATTAATTTTAAATAAGAGGTTTTTCTCAATTAAGATGAAGATAAATGAAAATATTTGTAATTTTATTTTTAGAGTCAAATAAATTTACAATAAGGTTGGTTCTATTGGTGAAAATGTTTCCATCGATGATCTAGATGCAATTACATTGAATGGGATGTTAGATTATTATCATATGATTATCACTAGAATTTCAGCTAGGCAAGAAGCTCCTACATTTAATGATATATCATGCATTCTCCTTCAACAAGAAAAAATAAAGAATAATCTCAATGTTATATCTCCAAGTTCAGATTTTTCATTAGTAGCCAAAATGAAGCATCCATTTATAGGAAAGTCGTGGGGCACGTTCCAAGGAGGCAAGTCACAACCAAAACCGCTTTAAGGCACAATACAACCAACGAAAAATAACAATATGAAGAGGAAAGATGTATGTTTCTATTGTTGTTAGCATACACACTTTGCTAAACACTGAAATTTTAAAAAAAAAACTGATGAGTCCAAGCATAGAACGAATTTATGAAATTTTGTTGATTAATATCAACAATATCAAATTATTCGTTTCAAATTACGATGAATGTATAGTTTATTGATTATGGTGCCTCAATTTATATTATGAGAAAGAGAATCATTTGATACCTATCATGAAAATAATAATGGTACTCAAGTCTATCAAGAAGATAATTTATCTCATGAAATCAAAGGTTATGTTGATTTATGTTTAACTTTACCAAATGGCCAAGTAAGAAAAATATAGAATGTAATGTATGTCCCTAGAATCAAGAAGAATCTAATCTCTATGTCCACCATTACAAATTAGAATCTCAAAATTGAATTCCTTAACTCTCATTATGTGGTTAAGGAGATACCTCATAACTATAACATAATATGAAGAGGATTGTGAATTGGAGGATTACACAAGCTCGATGTGACCATAAAAACTCATTAGGTGTTGTAACCCACAACGATGACAAAAAAATATATTTGGAATCAAATGTATGACCACCTTAATTGTCATTACTTGTTGCTAATATATTAACAAAAAATGTTAGAGGGACTTCCATTGTTAAGGAATCAATATTTAGCATGTGAAGAGTGCGCATTAGGGAAATTGCATAGAGAATAGTTCCCTAATCATAAAAATAGAAGAAAAAACAATATTCCTGAACTTATGCCAAAAGATGTGTGGGGGCCTATGCAAACTAGATATTTTGGAGGAACATATTATTTATTGATACTTGTTGATGAATGCACAACATATACTTGGTTTTGTGTCACAAGAAAGAAGAGTCATATATTTGAATATTCCAAAGATTCTAAAAGCTTCGTTGAGAAGAAAATAGGAAAATACATCGAGATCCTATGATATGATAAAGGGGGAAATATAAATGAGGTGAATTTAAAAAATATCATAAATCCCATGCAATTGTACAATATTACATGGTGCCACATACTCCACAAAAAAATGGAGTAACTGAAAGAAATAAAAAAACCTTAGTGAATTAAAAAAAAAAAGGAATTATAAATATTATAAACCCAAGGGATCGATATTTTAAGTGCATCAAATTAATATTTTAATCCCAAGGGATTACCAATATTATAAACTCAAGTGATTAATATTTTAAACCAAAGAGCCCCGGCTGCGGGTGATTAGGGGCGTCCGGAAGGATGGCATGCCACGGGATAGCACGTGGCCTCGGGCTCGTTCGCATTTACTCCTCGCAGCCATGCCTACTGCGCATTTACTCCACCCAACGCAGCATTTACACTGGTGGGAACGACGAGGAAACGATCCTCCCTACTTGAACGCTAGTCCTCACGCAATGTTCATTCGGCTTTTTCATTTCTATTTCCGTCTGGTTGCTCTGCAGGTTCATCTCCATACCATTCTGGTCTGTCACACCCTCCGGCACTTCATGACTCGGCAAGTTAAGCCGCTCAATTTTAGTTGCCCTGCGGAGGCCTCCTCGCCCAGTTTCCGCACGCAAGTTGGCCGTCGGTGTCCGCTCACTTGCTGTTTCGATCTTTATCCAGGCCTGCATTTCTCCCACAGTCCATTTTGCTCTGGTCTGCACGCTACTTCGTCTGCTCTCTGGAACTCGCCGCCTCCTCGCCTCCTGTCTGGCCCTAGTCTCGACTATTGCCCCACCATGCCCAGATTAAGGCATCGGCTTCGCTGCCGTCGGGGTAATACGAGAGCTTCTTCTTCCAGAGGTTGGCGCTCTCCCTCTAGTTCTTCGGAATTGTCTTCCCCTGCAGATAGCTTCGAAAGGCCTCGAGTGAGGCGCCATTCCAGCAATTTGCGCAACCGCATTTCCCCTGCCTCGCGCAGACCCTGTCCCGGTTCTTCCAGGTCTCCTGCTGTTCCCCTCCCTGCAGCGCCCCTCCACAATCCCTCTTCCGCCATTTTCCACTTTCAAAGTAGCACCAACAAGCCTTTGATCATCACTACTGTCACTGTCTCTTTCAAAGAGGTAGCTGAGACCACTCCCGCCACTCCGCCTTCCTCCATCCTGAACGAGGCTGCGCTCTCTCCCTCTCCGCAATTCACCCTCCTTACAGGTACTGATGAGGCGCGCAAAGCTGGAGAAGGCTGCTCTGCCCACCAGCATGCTAAAGATTCACAAGATGGCGTTCAAGATGCTGAACCAGCTGCATTTCAGAGCAACCCGGCCCACACAGATGAAAGTGCAGGATGGTGCAGGATAGAAGAGGAGCAGCCTTCAGGAGACTACGGCCTCTAGATAATCTGCAAATCCATGTAATCCTGCTAGGACTCTTTGATTTTTTGGCTTATACTGTTGTTTCAGTTCTCAGTTACAAACATAGAATGAGTCGGTTTCCCCTCGTGGGCAACTCTGTCTTTCTGTTTATAACCATCATGCTAAAGCTGGTTTCCTCGGAAGAGGTAGCTCTTATACTCTGCTCGAGCTGGTTTCCCGTACAGGGCAGCTCTATTTTTGTCATTTTGCTGACAGTATGCCTACTTCAGGCTAGGATCGCTCTGTACTATATGTTCATATAATAGATTTTAGACTTACTTAGAAAAAAAAATATTTTAAACCAAAGAGATTAATAAACCCAAGGGATTAGTAAACTAAATGGGTTAATACTATAAACCCAAGGTATTAATGAACCGAAGGGGGATTAATAAACCCAAGGGTTTATTAATTATAGACCCAAGGGATTATTATTAAACCATAAGTTTAATATGTTTAATCTTAAGATTCATATTATAGAACGTGAGATTATAAACTGTAAGATTAATATATCAAACCCTAAATTTAATATATTGAACCCTACGATTATAAAACCTAATATTAATATTAAACCTTAATATTGTAAAGTATAATCCCAATATTAAACACGGATATTAAAAAACCTAATATTAAACCCCAATTTTCTAATTTCACAAAGCGAAGTTGAATAAATTGCAATGTAATCTAGCGTTGGGACAATGACCATCAGTTTGATTGTTGCACTGATACAATTTTTTTCATAATGTAATATTGGATAAAATTCTGTATCATTCAAATGCCACAATATTAAAGCCTAACATAAAACCCTAACATTATAAAACCCAATGTAATAAACCCTAATATTAATATTATAAAATCTAAGATTATAAACCCCATACAAGCGTCACTCAATGGACCTCTGACATATCACATGTGTTCATGGCTTATCAAACAATACCCTTGATTGGACTACATGTTGGTAAATACCTATAAAAATCACATTATTTAATTCCCTACCAATAAGAACCCAATACACCTTCCAACCTTAGAAACCCCTACTTTCGCTTGATATTTTAGGTATCCGTGTTCTCATTAGCATTTTTTATACCCCTTTATATTTTTTCATTAACTTTGAGCTCCATTTTTTATACTTACCAATATCAAAACCCTTTAGCCCTATATATATCCCCCAATAGATTATGTCATTTTTTCCTCAATATATATCCCCCGATATGAACCTATGTGGTAGGGTATTGCTACCGAGTGAATCCCCTGTGATAAACCCTAATTTTAATATATTAAACCTCAGGAATATAAACCACGAGATTAATATTATGAAGCCTAGGATTAATACTATAAACCCTAGGATTATGAACTCTAGGATTAATATTATAAACCTTAAGATTAATATTATGAACTCTAGGATTATGGACTGTAAGATTAATATATTAAACACTAAATTTGTAATGTTGAAAAGTAAGGCTGAATAAATTACATTGTAATGTAACATTGCAACAATGATTGTCACATTCTGATAATGTTTTTCACGACACGATGTTGGATATATTTATATATCGTTCCTATATGAAAATATTGTTAAATATTTCTAAGGCTGGATATTGTTAAATATGCTGAACAAAAAGTTGACCAAGTTTCAACAAGGTCATCTATTTAAAAATTGACTATAAAGATTGACTTTGTTTGATTATGTTTGACTAACGTGGTTGACTATGTTTGACTATTAATGTGGTTGTCTATGTTAGGATATTTTTACACAGTGAATATTTAAAAACTAATATTAAATTCAATATTATAAATCCAAATATCACACAGAACATTATAAATCATCATATTAAAAATATGAGTATTATAACCCTTAATATTAAACCTTAATATTATAAACCCAATATTAAATGCAATATTATAAATTGTAATATGCAACCTAGTATTATAAATTGTAATATTGAACCCAATGTTATAAACCCAATAAAATAAACCCTTATATTAAACCTTAATGTTATAAACCCTAATATTAAACTCAATATTATAAATCCTACTAGTATGATCCGTAATTTTGTAATGTCACAATACAACATTGAATAAATAGCATTGTATTGTAATATTTCCACAATGATTGGCAATATTGTGACAATGTTTGTCACAATGTGACATTGGATAGATTGTCATGGTATTCTTCACAATGTTGACCAAGTTTGAGCATGGTCAACTATTCAATCATTGATGATAAAGTTGGATTCTATTTGATTACGCTTGAATAACTTCGTTGACTATGCTTGACTATTAATGTTAACTTGACTATTAAAAATCTTAAATATTATAAACCCTAGGATTGATATATTAAACCCTAATTTTGAAATGTCACAATATTAATCACTAATATAAAACCCTAACATTATAAAACATAATATAAAAAACCATAATATTAATCTTATAACCATTAATATTATAAACCCCAAGTTCAATATATGAAACCCTAGGAATATAAACACTAAGATTGATATTGTAAACCATAAGTTTATAAACCCTAATATTAAACCTTAGGATCGATATTGAGAACATTGAGATAAAAATTCTAAACTCTAATATTATAAACCCTTATATTAATATATTATACCCTAGTTTTGTAATGTCACAATGCGACATTGAATACATTGGATTGTAATGTAGCATTGTAACGATGATTGTCACATTGTGACAATGTTTGTCATAGTGCTACATTGGATAGATTTCAATTCCATTCCAATGTGACAATATTGTTAAATGTTTTTAAGGATGAGTATTGTTGAATATGGTAAACAAATAGTTGACCAAGTTTTAGTAGGGTCAGTTATTTAAACAATGACCATAATGGTTGAATTTGTTTGTGTATGTCCACTATTGATATGGTTGACTACATTTAACTATTAATGTGGTTTTCTATCTTATATTAATTTTGTACAATGATTAATTTAATCCCAACATTAAACTGTAATATTACAAAACCCAATATTATGAACCCTAACATTAATAAATTTAGTCCTAATTTCATAATGTTAAATGGTAATATAAAACCATAACATTATAAAAACCAATATAACAAAACCTGAGATTAATATTATAAACACTAACATAATAAAACCTATGTTTAATATATTAAACCCTAGGAATATAAACCCTAAGATTAATATTATAAAACCAAGGATTAATATTAAACACTAGGATTCATATGATAAACCCTATAATTACTAAATCGAGGATTAATATTATAAATCCTGAGATTAATATTATAAACCCTAATATTAATATATTAAACCCTAAATTTGAAATGTCACAATGCGACATTAAACAACTTGCATTGTGATGTAACATCGTGACAATGTTTGTCACAATGCTTGATTGAATAGATTTATAGACCATTCCTATGTGACAATGTTGTTAAATATTTTAAAGGTTAAGTATTGTTAAATGTGGTAAACAAAGAGTTGAACAAGTTTGAGTAGGTCAACTATTTAATCTTTGACTACAAAGGTTGACTTTTTTGGCTATGTTCCAATAATGTGGTTGACTATATCTTACTATTGATATGGTTTATTATGTTTAACTATTAATGTGGTTATCTATGTTAGAAAAAAATTTCGTAATCACTATTTAAACCCTAATATTAAACCTAACATTATAAATCCAAATATCAAACCCAATACCATAAACCATAATATTAAACCCAATCTTATAAACTCAATATTAAACCCAATATTATAAAGTGTAGTATTGAACCAAATATTATAAACCCAATATTATAAAGCGTAATATTGAACTCAATATTATAAACCGAACACAAGTCATATTTAATCATCAAGGGAAAATGTATATAATAAATCATAGTGAATCATTCATTGTAAGCATGTATGTCCCTCTTAAAATAAAAATAAAATATTCTCTAAATAGAAAAATAGAAAAGGAACGTCGACTATAATGAAGAAGAAAAAAATAATGCTATTCATGTTTTATTAGTTGTCCATATAACCTATTATAATTTTATGTAATGTAATTAAAAATAAAAATAAAATATGGGAGTAAGATAATATTTAAACCTTATAGGGGTTTTTCAGGGTTTCAGAGGACGATGGCCCGTCTGGTCTGCTAGGGTTTGTGTTTTCCAACGTTTGTTCTCGCTTCATGCTGGCACTGCTAGTTCCCTTCTTCTAAGGTTTCATTTTCCTGCGGCGTCCCTTCTGAGCGCCACAAATGTCCGCCTCCTTGGGAGGGGTGGGTAATACCCCCCCTCCTCCTAACTCTGCCTCCATTGCTATGTCTCACTCGCAGGATATCGTAATGCATGGAACGTAGACTGTTCCTGACAGGGTTAACACTACAGACAACATACCTGATGCCAAGACCAGTTCAAGTCCACTTGGAAACGCTAGTACTGATCAAACTGATACGGAGGCACAACAAAAAGCCTCCTCTGCCACTTGTATTCCCAAAGCTGCAGATCGGATCAAAATCGATCTCCCTAGCCACCGTATCAATGGACACACTCAGTTCATTAAGGATCACGCACTCATCGGGAATTTCATCGGTCTTTGGCTGACTGAGAAAGCTTTGCAGGGTTGGATAAAATCCAAATGGAAACCCAAGGGTCAAGTTACCTTGCAGCTTGGACCCAAAGGTTTTTTTATGGCCATCTTTCACTGCCTTGAGGACAATCACATCTTTGAAGAGGGCCTCTATTTCTTTAACTCCGTCGGCCTCTACCTACGTGATTGGATTGAAAGATTCCACCCAGACAAGGAAGATTTCAGTTGGGCTCCTATGTAAATATGAATGTACTCCCTACCTTCGGAGTACTGGGACGAAGAAACTCTGAGGGATATTGGTAATGGACTCAGAGAATTCATAAAGGTTGTTGAGGAAACAAAACTCTGGTGATATACTTCCTATGCCAGAATCTGTGTATACATGCACCTTGCTAAGCCTCTCACGGATTCGGTAAGTCTCTTCCACGATGACTTTGAATGGATTCAGACTATTGATTATGAGCACATCCCTTTTCGTTGCAGAAAATGTCATGAGCATGGTCACCTTTTCAGAGACTGCCCACTGAACCAGAAACCTGCTTCCTCTTCCCCTATTGCTGGAAAAGATGCTGACGGCTTTACTAAAGTCTCCTCCAAGAAGAAGCACTCCAAGAAAACTCTTATCATCTCTACCGCCCCCAACATTCCCAGTACTAGCAACAGTTTGGAGGTTTTGGCTCCTCAGGATCTTTCAGATGCTTAACAGGGGCAACCTCTTTCTTCTAACCCCCCTCCGAACGCCCTTGATTCGAATCTCAAATCTTCTTCAGCTTCTGATTCAACCAAAGCCTCTATAGCCACCTCTTCGGTTGAGATCCAAACCAATCCCACCATTTCTGCCTCTGCGATCATGGATATAGATTGCTCCCAAATATATGTCCCACCCTCAGGGTCGGAAGACATTGAACTGAATATCCCAACTATTATGGAGGATGAACCTGATAATGTCAACATCGGGGAGATCGACATTCTGGCTCTGGAGGAAGCCTGCCATCAGAAAGAATACAGTAAAATTAAACCTCATCAGATTGACAAGTTAACAGTGGTCCTCTCTCGTGCTCAGCAAAGGAACTCCCTGGGCATCCAAGCTGGAGGACCTTGGGATGGCAGGAAAATTATGAAGGAATCAAAAAAATGTGGGAGAAAGACAACTTTACAGAGAACCATCATAGTGGGAGAAATAATGGTGGAATCAGGAAGATTCCCTCAGTTGACAAAGTTCTACAAGTCCCTCCCGACCAGTTCCTCATGAAGCTAGTTTTGTGGAATGTGAGAGGGATAAACATCCCCTCAAAGCACAGGATGATTAAAAATATGATTCAGAAATACAACCCCTCTATGGTCTTCCTTCAGGAGACGAAATGCAACAGCAATACTCTTGAACTCATTATGGCCAAAGTCTGGACTAATTGTAGATCAGTTTCTGTGGATGCGTCTGGGGCTTCAGGTGGGTTAGCAATTCTGTGGGATCCCTAAATCATCTCTTTGTATGACTTCCACGCCTCCCATTTCTGTATACAGTCAACTTTCCATTTTCTAGGCACCAATATTCATGGACACCTAACCAATGTGTATTTTCCGCAAGAAATTCAAAAGAAATTAGATCTGCTCAACACCTTGACAGATCTAAACTTTACAAGGAACTTCCCGCTCTGGTTTTGTGGAGGGGATTTCAACATGACCACCACGTTAGAAGAACGTTCCGGAGGTAGACACAGACTTGAAGGAGACTGCTTAGGCTTTAAAGACTTCATTTCAGTTAATCAGCTTATGGATATGCAAACCTCTAATGGCACATTCACTTGGACCAACAAACGCAGTGGGCCGCAGCATATCGCCTCCCGGTTGGATCGATTTCTCATGACAGACAACGCTATTCATCTTGGAGGGGATTTTCATTCTTCCATACTTCCCCTCGCTGGCTCGGATCATTGGCCCATCCTCCTGCAATGGTCTCGTCTGGGTGCGCATTGCAATAGACCTTTTAGATTCGAATCATTCTGGTTCTCCCATGCTGGTTTTAAAGACTTTGTCACCAAGGAATGGCGCTCCTTTGTTCCAGCAGATGGCTCAAAAATGTTCCAATTCCAACAAAAACTCAGGAATCTTAAGCTCTCTCTCAAACACTGGAATAAAACCCACTTTGGCAACATCTTTGACAACAAAAGGGAGTACGAGCTTCAAATGAACCTTCTGCAGTAGAAAATCATAACTGAAGGCAGAAGAGAGGACTATGAAAAACAAGAAAATGAGCTCCTAATAAAAATTTACAAGATTAGGCAACAGGAAGAGACGTTCTGGAGACAAAAAGCTCGTATCAGATGGCTTCAAGATGGCGAGAAAAACACCAAATTTTTCCACAGATCCACTATATAGCGAAGGATGCATAATCATATCGCCTTTCTTAGCAGCGATCAAGGGACTCGCCTAGAAACGCATGAGGACATTGACAAAGAACTCAGAGGGTATTTCAAAAACATTTTGCAGGAACCGGACGGCAACCGCGAGCAAGTTATTTTCTCTATCACCCAACATATTCCTAAAATCATTACGGAGGACCACAATGCAATGCTTCTTCAGCCGGTTACTCTACATGAAGTTGAGAAAGTTATAACTCAGCTAAAGGAGGGGAAAGCGCCGGGCCCGGATGGTTTCACTGCCAATTTTTTTCACGCTTTTTGGGAGCTTATTAAGTTGGAAGTTTGGGCTTTAGTGGAGGAATCTCGATCCATGCACTGGATCCTTCCCTCACTGAACTCAACCTTCCTCGCTCTCATTCCCAAAGAGGAGAACTCAAGTACCCCGGATAAATACAGACCCATAGTGCTTTGCAATGTTATTTACAAGTTGATCTCCAAAGTTATGGCAAACAGACTTAAGCCTCTCCTTCCTCTTCTTATTTCGCCAGAGCGGACTGGTTATGTGGAGGGTCATCAAATTTTGGATGGAATAATCCTTTCACATGAAGTTATCCACTCCCTCAAAATCCTCAAGAAACCAGGTATGCTTCTTAAACTTGATCTATCAAAAGCCTTTGATAAATTAAGCTGGAATTATATCAAACATGTCCTATTGGCTTTTGGTTTCAATGCTGCTTGGACTAGATGGGTAATGAGCCTTCTCTCCTCTCCTAGTTATTCTATCCTTGTCAATGGCTCTCCATCTTTACCATTCCGGTCCTCAAGGGGTATTCGGTAAGGGGACCCCTTATCCCCTTTCCTCTTTGTGCTCCTGGCGGAGGGTCTTGGTCGTCTTATTAGTCACGTTGCCTCCTCCGGTTCTATCAAAGGTATCTCTCTCCATGAAAGCCCCCACATTACTCATCAACAATTTGTAGATGATAATTTTCTCTTTGGCCATCCCTCTGTTCAAGAAGCCCGTACCCTTAAATCTCTGCTTAACACTTTCTCGGAGGCCTCTAGTACTACCATCAACGCTGCTAAATCCCACATTTTCTTCTTCAACACCCCATCCATCACTCAGCATAATATAGCTCGAATTTTGGGCTTCAAAATTGATGTTCTTCCCTCCAAATATCTTGGCACTCCCCTGATTGACTCAGCCATAAAGCATTCCTCTTGGAGAGTCCTTCTGGATAAGATGGATGCTCGCCTTTCCTCCTAGACCTATCGCTCTCTCAACTTGCCCAGCAGAGTCATCTTAATCAAATATGTTCTTCAAGCCATGCCCCTTTACCTCTTTTCCATTATGGCTGCTCCAAAATGGGTGCTGAAGCAAATTCACAACATTCAAATGAATTTCCTCTGGGGTTCCTCGAGTCTCAATAGAAAATGGGCTCTTGTTAAGTGGATTGAAGTTTGCACTCCTAAAAATACTGGGGGCCTGGGCTTAAGAGACCCGCTTCACAGCAATATCACCATGGGGGCTCGAATATGGTGGAACTGGGTCTCCAAACCTCACATCCCTTGGGCCCGTCTTTGGCAGGATAAATATGCTCTGGGCAGGTCACCGGCTAATCTCATCCGTCTCAATTCTGATGAGCCTGGCTCTTTGATATGGAATGTGGCAAAACTTCATGGCGCCTTCATTCAAACTCATAGTTTCTGGGAAATCCATTCAGGAGACAAAGATATATTTTGGGAGTATTCTTGGCAGCAGTTGCCGAAGCTCTCCTCACTCTTCCATAAACCTCTTTGGTAAAATAATCTTCAGAATAACATCCCCTCTCATGTCAACAATTTGTGTCAACCCAACTCTTCTCATGGTTATCAGGTTTGGAAACCAGCAATTAATTGGCAAGAAGATTGGCTTGGAGAAACCTCTGATGATATTGAACAGGAACTCAGTGTTAGAAGAATTAAAGTTTCCAATCAAGCTGACAAATTAAGATGGGGATACACTACACGGGGTAACTTCTCTACTCAAGAAGCTTACAGATTGCTCTTTTGCCCGCAGCAGGATCAGCAGGATCATATTTGGGCTCAAGTCTGGCAACACAACTCTTGGCCTAAAATCTCCTCCTTCCTATGGCTCCTCAACAAAGGAAAAACTCTTACCTGGGACAACCTCTTAAAAAGAGGCTTTATCGATCCTTCAAGATGCCCCAATTGTCAGTCTCAAATTGAAACTGTGCTACATCTCCTTGATTCTTGCTCATTAGTAACTTATCTATGGGATCAATTCTCTTTATTCTTTGGAATAACAGGGCGACTGGAAGGGGATATTAACAATACAATCAGAAGATGGCCTTCACTTCCGTTTCAATGTAATCTGCTCAACAATATTTGGAATTTGTTCCCGGGATTCATCTATTGGGCCACCTGGAAGGAGCGTAATCACAAAATTTTTAACGATGTTGCCACTCTGAATGCAATCATTTGGTCCAATCTTAAGTGCAATCTACAAGAAACATTGGCTCTAACTCCCTGGCAAGATTCGAATATGCCGACCTCACCATCTGAATGTCTCATTTGGAAGCGATGGGACCTTGAACTCATTCACACCAATCAGCATTCCCAGAATAATATGAAGCATTCTGACTTGCCCCTCTCCTGGTCACCTCCTATGCCTCGTGCTTTCAAAATGAATTTTGATGGAGCGGCCAAGGGCAATCCGGGTCTTGCTGGTTTTGGAGGCATATTCAGGAATCATGAAGGAACAATGGCTCACATATATTTCGGCTCAATGGGTCGCGACTCCGATAATGCTGCTGAACTCGAAGGCTTATGGCGGGGGTTGAGTATAGTAGAGAAAGAGAATTTATTCCCGCTGGAAGTTGAAGGGGATTCTCAGATCCTGATTGAAGCGACAAACCGTCTCCACTCTGGCTCTACTGCTTCCAACGTTGCTTCTAGTTGGAGGTTGCAAAGTAGATTGGAACTTATTGAAAATTGGCTCAAGAGGCCTAAGGCTATAACCTTCAAGCATATCAGACACACAGCCAACACAGTTGCTGATCGTTTGGCCAATCAAGGAGCTCTTCAGACAACTCCATTCTACAAAGGTCTGCTACAGAACTCCAATGATGAACAACTCATACAGGACTGCACATCCTTGGTGAAAAAGGATATCCAAAACCCGAATGCAGGTGATCAACACATTTAATAGGGGGCTAGGATGGTTGGTGGCCGCGTGGAGTTCAATCGCCGCCACTCTTCTTGGCACCCTCTGCGCCATCAATGGCATTTACTTTGACAAGTCCGGAGCATTTAAGCAGCACACTCCTCCAGATTCACATTCAATCTACATAGGCATGGCTTCTCTGGGATGCTTTCGAATTGGTTTGTTATCACTATGCTTTCGTTGTGATCCGAATACCTCTAAGCAAAGTTCCTTCGGCTCTCAGCGCTTTGGTCTCCGCCCTGTCTCTCTCCCTGTGGAGATTGACACCCGCCATTTCTCTAGTCTTAGTCTGGGTATCTCCTGTTCGCACATTTTTAAACCCTTGCATCTGATCTCCATGCCTCGACTAAGACACCGGATGAGAAGCAGATGGGGCCTCTATCAAGGGGGTCCTTCTCGTCGTCCTTCTCCATCCTCGCCCAGCTCCTCCTAGCCGCCCTCTGATTCCTTGAGAGGTCGATATCCCAATACTCGTAGCGGTAGGAGTTCTATGATGGGGCGTAGGAATGATTTGTTGGCCAGAAACCTCTCCAGTTTACTACCGGGTCAGTAACACAGAGCCCATTTCCGTTTCCCCTGTCTGCTCAACATGCCCACAGTCAGGGCCACTATTACCATTGAATTCAATGAAGAACCGCCTGCTTTGACTGCCAAGTTGTTTGACTCTCCTCTAGTGCACTTTACTTCTGATAAGGCCGACTCTCCCCCTCACTCTGGTCCGAAGCAGAAGTCGGTTGCAGGCGGTTCCATGTAGGACCTCTTTATGGATTCGATTGCAGACGCTCTCAAGGGAGGTAGCTCCACTGCTCGAGGTGACGAAGGTCGGGTGCACTCTTCCATTCCGGTTGCTTCGAATCTCAATGTTGTTGTGCAGGACGAGGATGATCCTAGCGCTCTTGCCTACCCGATGGTTGAGTCGCCTCATTCCTCTCTTAGTAATTAATGGCCTCTCCATTCTCTGTTCGGTTTTGGTCTGCTCTTTGTGTCAAAATCGGCTCTGGCTTGCGTATGATGATTTGGTTCAGTTGGTTCTTCCCTTTTTGTTGTATTGAATGCCGGTTTTCCCCTAGTGGGCGACAGTTCATTTTGCACAACTGTGTTTACATCTCTGATGCTGGTTGCTGTAGGTCAATACTCTGTTTGGACTCTCAGGCTGGTTTTCCCTATAAGGGCAGCTTCTCTGTGCTTAGTAGTCTTTCTGTCCATCATAGCTGTATCAGTCTACAGGCACTGTGTGTTGTTATTTTGTTAAACTATCATGGCTGCACTAGAATGCCCATCTCTTGGGCCAGAAATTCAGAGGCTTCAGCCTCCATGTAATCTTTTTGTATATTAATAGATTAAAGTTACTCAGAAAAAAAAAAATATTTAAACCTTATACTTTACAAATATATTTTAACAAGTGATATCAAATTCATATATATATATATATATATATATATATATTTTATTTTGTTATAGAATAAAATATCCAATGTGATTTATTAATAAAATATTTTAATATGAATTACTCTTAATGTATACTTAAAAATATATAAACAACAACAAAATTCAATACACAAGTTATGTAATATTTATAACATCTAGAAAATTACACCATTTTTTTTTCACTTTAAAATAAGCATGCACCTAAAAAAAATTGATCCCTCTAGCCTTATGCTAGATCCGTGCTTAAGATAGATCTATGTTGATTCATAAAAAAAATTAAAAATACTACAAGCCCCTTAAGAAGCTGAAATAAATACACCTACGAGCGTAATTAAATTGTATATTAACATAAAATACTAATTACTATAGATCATGAAATTAGAAAATTATAATAATTATGCAAGAAAAACCATTGACCATTTATCAACTATCACCATTTTCATCAGGTTCACCGGCATTGATTTAACTGTGGACTATCCCAGGGTTTTTTTACCTAATCGGTTTTCTTATGATGCATTTTTATGGTGGTGTTTTCTTGTGGCACCTTCTGTCTAATGTAATACTTCTAGATGAGTGGATCCTCATGTCTGCATTCTCTTATATTCCTTTTCAATTTTTTTCATCTTTGCACTCAATGGTTTTTTTATAGGTTTTTCTTGTGCATACCCTCAGGGTTTTAAATTTTGACTATAATGTGTACAAATATTGAACCTCTTTTTCCATCTAGTTTTAGTCATAGTGTGGTAGTTTTCCAAGCATGTTAGAGCATCTCCATGATTTTCCTACTGATCACAGTATATGTTAGTGTTAATAAGATATTTCCAGTTAGGGTATCTTCCAACACTATTATCTTTGTGGTAATAACATCTTTTAGCATGCTATCATGTCAATCAAAGTATCTTTCGGAAATGCTAGAATGATGAGTGGATGCCCATTGTTGGGCTACATGTGGTGCTCCCTACGAGGTTTCTTTAACGGCCCTGCACGCCCTGTATCTTTATATTTGTCAAATGTAATATGAGGAATATACAAATGCATATGCTATATGTAAACATATTTTTATTTAATAGAAACATGTTGGTTTTTTTTTCATGAGAAAAAAATAGAATTTTCAATTTAAATATAGTTATTTTATATAATCTGTAAAAAATGGATGTATCTCATTTAAATTGAAATGAAAATAAATTTTAAAGCTATCATAGCCACATTAATAATCGTGGTTTATATATGTCGATAGAAATATATCAATAACAGGCAGAACCACATTAGTAGATGTGGTCAGTATATGTTGATAAGCCTCAATCGTATAGATCGAATATTAATATTAATATTGGTGTTAATAAACATTTAATTAAGAAAATATTATTATAGCAGTAATTTTTATATTATAAAATATTATTCTTATTTCATTATAAATGAAATAATAATTATAATAATTTTTAAAATTTTTAATCTATTATAATAATATGACAATATTGTTTACATTATCAATAACATAATAAATCGTAAGGATTTTTGACATTATAAACCCAAGGGAATAATAAACCAAAGAAATCACCAATATTATAAACCTAAGGGATTAATATTATAAACCCAATAGATTATAAACGAAAGGGAATAACATTAAACCCAAGGGACCAATACACCCAATGGACTAATATTATAAAGAGAACAAATTAATAAACCCTAGGGATTATCAATATTATTAGCCTAAGTGTTCAATAAACTGAAGGGATTAATATTGTAAACACATGGGATTAATATTATAATCCCAAGGAATTAATAAACGAAAGGAATTATCAAGATTATAAACCCAAGACATCAATATTTTAAACACAATAGATTAATATTATAATCTTAAGGGATTACCATTATTATAAACTCAAGTGTTTAATATTTTAAGCCAAAGAGATTAATAAACCCAAAGGATCAGTTAACCAAATGGGTTAATAGTATAAACTCAAGGGACTAATAAACCCAAGGGGTATTAATAAACCCAAGGGTTTACTAATATTATAAACCCAAGGGTTTATTAATATTATAAACCCAAAAGATTATTATCAAACCATAAATTTAACATATTTAATCTAAAGATTCATATTATAGACCATAAGATTATAAACCCTAATATTATTATATCAAACTGTAAATTTAATATATTGAACCTGCGGATTATAAAACCTAATATTAAACCCAATATTAAAAACCGCAATATTAAGTATAATCCCAATATTAAAAACCCCAATTTTAAGTATAATCCAAATATTAAACACCAGTATTAAAAACCCTAATATTAAACCCCAATTTTATAATTTCACAAAGCAACGTTGAATAAATTGCAATGAAATTGAGCATCGGGACAATGACCATTAGTTGGATTCTTGGATTAATACAATGTTTGTCATAATGCAACATTGGATGAACTTTTGTATCATTCAAATGTTGCAATATTAAAACCTAACATAAAACCCTATAAAACCCAATGTAATAAACCATAATATTAATATTATAAACTCTAATATTATAAATCCCATATGAGATTCACTCAATGGACCTCTGACATATCACATGTGTTCATGGTTTATCAAACTATACTCTTGATTGGACTACATTTTGGAAAATACCTCTAAAATTCACATTATTTAATTCCTTACCAATTAGGACCAAATACACCTTCCAAATTTAGAAAACACCTACTTTCAATTGATATTTTAGGTGTCCGTATTCTCATTAACATTTTTTATACCCCTTTATAATTTTTTCATTAACTTTGAGCTCCATTTTTGGTACTTGCCAATATCAAAACCCTTCACCCCCTATATATCCCTCAATATATTATGTCATTTTTTCCTCAATATATATCCCCCAATGTGAACCCACGTGGTATGGTATTGCTACCGAGTGAATCGTCTGTGATAAAACCTAAGTTTAATTAATTAAACCATAGAAATATAAACCACAAGATTAATATTATAAGCCCTAGGATTAATATTAGAAGTCCTAGGATTATGAACTCTAGGATTAATATTATGAACTCTAGGATTATGAACCCTAAGATTAATATATTAAACACTAAATTTGTAATGTCGCAAAGTAAGGTTGAATTAATTATATTGTAATGAAACATTGCGACAATGATTGTCAAACTCATTGTCACATTCCGATAATGTTTTTCACAACACAATGTTGGATAGATTTATATATTGTTCCTATATGAAAATATTGTTAAATATTTTTAAGGCTAGGTATTGTTAAATATGGTAAATAAGAAGTTGACCAAGTTTCAACAAGGTCATCTATTTAAACATTGACTATAAAGGTTGACGTTGTTTGATCACATTTGAATAATGTGGTTGGCTATGTTTAACTATTAATGTGGTTGTCTATGTAGGCTATTTTTACACATTGATTATTTAAACCCTAATATTAAATCCAATATTATAAACCCAAATATCAGACACAACATTATAAATCGTAATATTAAAAATATCATTATCATAACCCTTAATATTATAAACCCAATATTAAACCCAATAGTATAAATTGTAATATTCAACCTAGTATTATAAATTTTAATATTGAACCCAATGTTATAAACCCAATAAAATAAACCCTTATATTATACCTTAATGTTATAAACCCAACATTATAAACCCGAATATTAAACTCAATATTATAAATCTTACTAGTATGAAGTGTAATTTTGTAACATTGCAATGCGATGTTGAAGAAATAGATATGCAATGTAACATTTCCGCAATGATTGGAAAATTGATTGCAACACTATGAAAATGTTTGTCACAATGTGAAATTGGATAGATTGTCACAATATTTTTCACAATGTTAACCAAGTTTGAGCATGGTCAACTATTTAATCATTGATTATAAAGTTTGAGTCTATTTGACTATGCTTGAATATTAATATTAACTTGACTATTAAAAATCTGAAATATTATAAACCCTAAGATTAATATATTAAACCCTAATTCTAGAATGTCGCAATATTAAACACTAATATAAAACCCCAACATTATAAAACATAATAGAATAACTCTAATAGTAATATTATAAACATTAATATTATAAACCCCAAGTTCAATATATTAAACCCTAGGAATATAAACCCTAAGATTAATATTGCAAACCATAAGTTTATAAACCCTAATATTAAACCTTTGGATCGATATTAAAACCCCTGAGATTAAAATAATAAACTCTAATATTATAAACCCTAATATTAATATATTAAACCCTAATTTTGTAATGTCACAATGTGACATTGAATGAATTGCATTGCAATGTAACATTGTAACGATGATTTTCACATTGCTACAATGTTTTTCACAGTGCGACATTGGATGGATTTCTAGCCCATTCCAATGTGACAATATTGTTAAATGTTTTTAAGGATGGGTATTTTTAAATATGGTAAACAATAAATTGACCAAGTTTTAGTAGGGTCAACTATTTGAACATTGACCATAAAGGTTGACTTGGTTTGAGTTTGTCTCACTATTGATATGGTTGACTACGTTTCACTATTAATGTGGTTTTCTATCTTAGAGTAATTTTGCACAATGATTATTTTAACCCTAATATTAAATTGTAATATTACAAAACCCAATATTATAAACCCTAATATTAATAAATTAAACCCTAATTTCATAATCTCATAATGTTAAATGCTAATATAAAACCAATAGCATCATAAAACCCGATATAATAAACCCTGAGATTAATATTATAAAAACTAACATTACGAAACCCATGTTTAGTATATTAAACCCTAGGAATATAAACCCCAACATTAATATTATAGATCCTAACATTAATGTTATAAAACCTAGGATTAATATTAAACCCTAGGATTCATGTGATAAACTGTAGGATTACAAAATCAGGGATTAATATTATAAAATCTACGATTATAAACCCTAATATTAATATATTAAACCCTAAATTTTCAATGTTGTAATGCGACATTAAACAAATTGCATTGTAATGTAACATTGTGACTGTGTTTTTCACAATGCATCATTGGATAGGTTTCTAGACCATTCATATATGAAAATGTTGCTAAATATTTTTAAGATTAAGTATTGTTAAATATGGTAAAAAAAAGAGTTGAACAAGTTTGAGGAGGGTCAACTATTTAATCATTGACTACAAAGATTGACTTTGTTTGGCTATGTTCCAATAATGTGGTTGATTATACTTGGCTATTGATATCGTTGACTATTAATATGGTTGACTATGTTTAACCATTAATGTGGTTGTCTATGTTAGAATAATTTT